>CM034467.1:20663884-21263884 GCA_019925255.1 Litchi chinensis | reverse complement strand
GGTTCATTTGATGTTGTGCGTCTGGCTAGTTTACTATAATAACTTGGAAACTGATTCATTGTTGTTCCAATTTATGCTCTAGGATTGTCTTCTTTGTCCTACAGGATTTGCAGCCAACATGGCTGTTATGGTAGCACTTGGAAATATAGCCTCTCTCCTTGCTGCTGGTGAGAAGCCTTTGAAGGATGAAAAAGTTGCTATATTTTCTGATGCACTAAACCATGCATCAATAATTGATGGTATTCGTCTTGCTGAGCGAACAAAAAATGTAGTATTTTTTGTATATAGACATTGTGACATGTCTCACCTCAATTCTCTGTTGTAAGTTTTCATCTTCTCTTTAATATATTTAGGCAGCTTATCTTGTAGTAGTACACCTGTATTGTAGTCATTGAAATGCAATTGTGTTTTGACAGATCAAATTGCACAATGAAGAGAAAAGTTGTCGTGACTGACAGGTAGTCATGTTATCGGAAGTGCTTCTTTCAATTGCATTGCTTTCATGCTTAGTTTGGATGTGAAAACAAATGAATTTGATTAGAGTTGTTGGATCAAGGTCTAAATGCTTGATTTAAAAGCATTCGAGGACACAATTATGAATGTAACCATACCTTGCATGTTTTGATCTTGTCAGGAAGACATGTTTCTTCTGGCCCTTCTAGTTCACATATTCGTCCAAAGACTCCAGTTAGTCTTTATGAACATGAATAGGGGTGTGTAGGTTTTTGGTAATTGTGCCAGTTATTGACGGATATGCAGTCTAATAAATTATTTTACATTATTATTTATATATAACTTAACTGCTAAGCCACCCAATGTTTTAACTTGTGTTTATATATTGATTTTGGTTCATTCTCTTCTCTCTGCAGCTTGTTTAGTATGGATGGAGATTTTGCGCCAATGATTGAACTTGTGAAGCTTCGGAAGAAATATGGTTTTTTGTTAGTTTTAGATGATGTAAGTTCTCTTGAATGTTCAAGTATTTACATCGTAAGAAGATTTGATGTTTTGTCTTGTACACACATAGCTGTTGTCCAGGGATTGAACCTGACAGGCCTCATGTAATTTCTATTAATTGGGCAGCTAAGGCCTTGTAACTTCATGCTAGATGAAAAGCTCTAAAATTTCTGTTTTTTCAAAAATTAATTTCTGAGGCTTGAATCGTTATTTTAGCTCACACTTAGTCATCCTCCAAACCATGCTTGATGTTGTGATGGTACAAAGCAAGATGGCTTCTTCCTGTCACAAATTTGCTACAAATGATTAATAACTGCTATCGCTGATTATTTCAGGCTCATGGAACATTTGTTTGTGGAAAAGATGGTGGGGGAGTAGCCGAGGCATTTAATTGTGAACGAGATGTAGACATATGTGTTGGCACTCTGAGTAAGGCAGCAGGTTGTCATGGTGGCTTCATAGCATGCAGGTATTGCATAGACTTATGGTTCCAGTGAAGAAAAGGAATCTCAACAATTTCATTTCATTTTACAGTACTTAATTAGTTATTTTATCTTTCAGACAAAAATTCCCAGAAGTTTCCTTGACTTCCATTTTTTCTGTTAAACTAAAGAGTGTGTATGTGCATGTTGTTCTACAATTATATGATAATAGGTACAGACTTTGCTTACACATTTTCTTAATGTTAATGAACAGCAAAAGGTGGAAGCAATTCATACAATCTAGGGGTCGTTCTTTTATATTTTCAACTGCTACAACGATTCCCATTGCTGCTGCTGCCCATGGTAAAGAGGAGAATTCTTTAACTTTAGTAGATTTAAATAGACTTGTGTCCTTGCTAGTTTGTTTTTAGCCAGTCTGCCCTAGTTTCCCATTAATGGGCACTAGCATTTGATGGCACGTGGGACCAGGTGTTTTAAAAGGTAAAGCAACAACATGATGAATTATTATTCTTTTAGTGCAAAGCCCAGTTATGCCACTAGATATGTGTTCCAATGGCAAAGGGAGCTGAGTGGGTAATCTAGATTGAGTAGGTTAGGACAGAGGACATGTTGCATGAGGAGTCTACTTTACAATTCTCCACTTATAAAGCAATAGACCATAATTTAAAAAAATACAATTACCTTTAGACTGTCAGATGTTGTATCATTCCGTTGTTGACAAAATAAGTACAACTTAGCAGCTGCTGTTATTGTGTCAAGAAAGGAAACATGGCGTAGAAGAGCAATTTGGAACCGGGTTCGAGAATTTCGAGCTCTTACTGGAATCCCCATCTCAAGTCCCATAATATCTCTTATAGTCGGGAGTGAAGAGAAGGCCTTGCAAGCTAGCCGGTTTGTCCTCTCTCTCTCTCTCTCTCCCTCTATGTGCATGGTTAGAGTCATTGAACAGCTTCTAACTGTTTCAATCCCTGTGGAACAGGCATTTGCTAAAATCTGGTTTCCATGTGACTGCAATCAGACCCCCAACAGTGCCTTCCAACTCATGCAGGTTTGTTGCACTTGCTTCATAATACTTTTTATACCATTTTTGTGTCAGCATGTTTAATTAGTTTTAGTGCTTGTGCCCTGGTAACTTTCCTGTGAATTGCACTGCCCATGCTCTCAGTTATTAACTCTAGACAGTGCTGTCTGATGCTCGTCTCATTCAGTCTGGGTAATTTCTAGGGTTCCTACACAATTGCCTCAAAAAGTTGTCTTGTTGATTCTCCTTTGATATATAAAGCAAACATGACCCTGGCACTGAACCACAGTATAAGTTTTTGCTCCCTGTGGAATTTAGTTGTGTATGGGGAACATATATTTTGCAAATACTCGCACAGATTTGTGCATTTTGCTTACATATGAAAAGCATATGTGCATAAGTATTTATACCACTGATTCTTAATGTTGACTTCTTAGGTTTCCATGTTTATACACACATGAACACAAGCTACTTTTCCTGTGATTTGCACTGCGCATGCTCTCAGTCAATTTCTGTTAGTGCTATCTTCGCTACTCTCTTACAGTCTGGGTGTAGTTTCCGGGTGGTTCCCAGACATTTGCCTCAAAATGTTGTGGTTTGTGTCTCAAGCTTTGATACATAAATAATATATGTTTCCGGTACACTCAACCACAGTCATAAGTCTTAGATGCTTATCCCTGTAGACTTTAGTTGTACATGGCAAATGCTTAATTTGCAATTGCACGTACAGATTTTTGTTTTTCATGCATATGTAAGTATTTATCCTATTGATTCATTGTTGACTTCTCACATCTCTGGCTTTCCATTTTTTTTTTAAGACTCGACTATATGTTTGGCAATAGGTTGAGTCTAAATTGCGTCCCGGTCAGCATAGTCAAAGTAGTTTCTCCAATGAATGTAACAAATTTGAAATATAAATCAAGTCACAATAAGACTGCATTTGCAGGGCCCTTCTATATTAAGGACGTCCTAAAATTTTTATTTCAAGAACACTAATTACAACCACATATTTTCAATAGATCTCATCACTATGATGGAGTCCATTAAAAAGGAATGAATATTATTTATGATCCTGAAATAAAAATTTAAGAAACGTTCTTATTGAAGAATTATTTTGCATTTACATATGTCAAATATATTTTTAACAAAGACCGTGAGATTGTCAAAAGTTGAAATCCATGTTGAATTTTCTATTTCAGCCTAAATGTTAGATAGGATCAACTTTGCATAGATTTGGCCAATTTTGTCAGTTTCATGCTTCCATTGTATATGTGTTTACATTAAATTGTTTCAACAACACCTTACATATCATTTAACCACTTTATCAGATTACGAATAACTCTATGCGCGGTGCACACAACAGACGATCTAAAGAAGTTAGCAAATGCACTCTCTGGCTGTATCAACTTTCAAGAAATTTGCAGCGAGAGCTCAAATTTATATGCTAAGCTATAAAGTGTCTTACTTTTTTCTGAATTGCTATCATTCTGTGAAAGTCTTGAGTAGTTGAACATGTAGCCTCGTAATGATGGGTCGAATACCCTCCTCCTTTGAGCTCGAAATATTACCTGGGAAGGATTCATGTAAGCATCAAATTGTTGTCTGAGTGAAGCAATGCTTCAACATCATGTTTATTTCAAGTTGATGATTGAGCCGGAGTGTTGTTGTGGTGCATTTCATTGACCTGCTAGCCAAATATGATAACACCCTTGATTCGATTTCACAAATTATGGGATTACTTTTTGTTTCTGCAAAGGGGGAAAAATTCAATTGTTGCCCTCCAATGTGGTGAAGACAACATTAAATTTTGTTATGTAAATGATTATTACTGCATGTAGCATGGATAGATGAAATTAGTGGCTGTTTGGTAGCCATTTGAAACCCAAAAATGAAAACAAATGGGAACTTATTTAGTGAAGTGTTCTCTACAAGTTGTTGTTGTTGTGTGTTGTTATTTATTTATTATTTAATAAAAAAAAAACAAAAAAAAAAAAAAAACCAGAGAGATGTTTTAAAAGTTAACTCTAAAATACCAAAGTTAATCATCTAAAAGTTGGAGCTGTCCTAATAGTTTACTGAAAAGGCTCGAACCTTAACATATAAATATCCATTTAGGTTTTAAATTAAGTAAATCTGTAATCAACAACAATGTGTCTGTTTTTTGAATAAAATGTCTGTTTTTCAAAAAGTAAATAAATTAATAAACAACAACATCAACAGCAATGTCGCTCTCGGTAACCAGTGAATGAGCAATGAAAGTGGGTAGATTTGACAATCTACACATCTCAACCTTCCCTAATCCCTGCCTTACACTCGTCATCATCTCAGGATGTCGAATCAGATGGTTGATCTTCAAAACGACTTTTTTTTTTTAATAAATATAAAACGAACTTGTTTTGAATTTGCTTAGAAGTGAGGGAAAATAAAATCATAATTTGAGCCGTTATTTTCATACTTTAAATTAAAAGATAAAAAAATCTATAAAAACATTAAGACATCATTTATTTTTTCTTGTTTGAAAACTGAACCTACTGAAAATTGAAGATTGAATAGTAATTGAAACCTAAAATCTAAATGACATATTTATTTATTTCCCTTATATCTGAATGTATATTAATTTTATTTGTTTTTTAAAGTTAAAATTATCTAAAAATTACTAATTGAACATTTATATTATTTTATTATTAGTTGTTTTATAACTTCATTTAATATAAATACAAACAACTATAATAAATTATTTAGCAAATATCAAAACACTTTTATGTATATATTAATAATATTTTTATTTATAATTAAAATATGATTAATTATTATAGTAAAATATTTTTTTTAAAAATATATATACAAATATAAATATAGTATTACACACACATACTCACTCTGTCTCACCTTATTAACAAGCAACCTCACTTCACTCTCTACCACTTAATTTGTTTCCTTCTCTCTAACACTTTTTTTTTTTTTTTTCATGTTTCACTAAAATCACCATGTTGAATTCTTTATTGGATTTAATTTAATTAAGTGAGCTTTTTGGTCATAGTAGTATAATTACCTAATAAGTTTGTTCTAATAACAAATTTAATTTCAATGTTTTCATATTTATGTGTTTGTATAGAAATAGAAATCAATATAAAAACTTCAACAATATCAATGTCGAAACTACATTTAGATGACTAAGCTACATAATTAAAAAAAAAAAAAAAGATATAAGAGAGATGACAAATTTGGAACTTAGAAGTTTAGTGGAATACCTTGAAAGACTTGTGACGAGACGAGGCGGAAGAGTAAAAATGAAATGAGAGCTTAGAACTCAGAAGTTTGTTGCTTAATTAGGGTTTTGCAAAGAAGAAAATGGATCTGTTTGATCAGGGTTTTTGGAGGAGAAACTAATTTTGTTTTTGTTTATGTTTTGTGGTTTTGATTTTCGAAAACAAAACTCAGGCCCAGTTAGTTTGAAATAAAAGCCTATCTCTTGATTGATTGTTGGGGTTTTTGGACCAGATAAATCCTGAAATAGATCAAAAGAAATAAACGGGCTTCAACCGTGTTGCATAGGCTAGGCTTACATTTGACGTTGATTATCATCAAAGTCTTTGTATTCCCAATGTATATAAATATAGTACTACACAAACACACACACACACACACACGCGTGCACACACACACACACAGTGTCTCACCCTATACCACTTGATTTGTTTCCTTCTCTCTAACACTTTTTTTCACGTTGAAACTTCTTTATTCGATTTAATTTAATTAAGTGAGCTTTTTGGTCATAGCAATATAATTACCTAATAAGTTTGTCCTAATAAAAAATTTAATTTCAATCTTTTCATATTCATGTGTTTGTAGAGAAATTGAAATCGATTTCAAAACTTCAATAACTCAATGCCAAAACTACAGTTAGATGACTAAGTTACATATTAATAATAATAATAAAGACTATAAGAGAGATGACAAACTTTGAACTCAGAAGTCTAGTGGAATACCTTGAAAGGCTTATGACCGAGACGAGGCGGAGGAGTAAGAATGAAATGAGAGCTTAGAACTCAAAAGCTTGTTGCTTGATTAGGGTTTTGCAGAAAAGAAAATGGGTTCGATTGATTAGGGTTTTTGGAGGAGAAGCTGATTTTGTTTGTTTGTTTTTTTTTTTTTTTTTTTTTTTTTATGTTTTGTGGTTTTGATTGTTGAAAACTAAACTCAGGCCCAGTTAGTTTGAAATAAAATCCTATCTTTTGATTGATTATTGGGGTTTTTGGGTCAGATAAATCTAAAATGGACCAAAAGAAATAAACGGACTTCAACTGCATTGTATAGGCGAGACTTACATTTGACGTTAATTATCATCAAAGTCTTTGTATTCCCAATGTATATAAATATAGTATTACACACGCACACACACACACACTCACTCTGTTTCACCTTGTTAACAAGCAACCTCACCTTACCCTCTACTACTTGATTTGTTTCCTTCTCTCTACCACTTTTTTTCATGTTTTATTGAAATCACCACGTTGAAACTTTTTTATTAGATTTAATTTAATTAAGTGAGCTTTTTGGTCATAACAGTATAATTACCTAATAAGTTTGTCCTAATAACAAATTTAATTTCAATCTTTTCATATTTATGTGTTTGTAGAGAAATTGAAATCGATTTCAAAACTTCAATAACATCAATGCTAAAACTACATTTAGATGATTGAGGTACATTAATTAAAAAAAAAAAAAAAAGACTATAAGAGAGATGACAAACTTCGAACTCAGAAGTTTAGTGGAATATCTGGAAAGGCTTGTGACCGAAACGAGGCGAATGAGTAAGAATGAAATGAGAGCTTAGAACTCAAAAGCTTGTTGCTTAATAAGGGTTTTGTATAAAAGAAAATGGGTTCGATTGGTTAGGTTTTTTGGAGGAGAAGCTGATTTTGCTTTTGTTTAGGTTATGTGGTTTTGATTTTTGAAAAAAAAAAACTCGACCCTAGTTAGTTGAAATAAAAAGCCCATCTCTTGAGTGATTGTTGGGGTTTCTGAGCTAGATAAATCATAAAATGGACCAAAAGAAATAAATGAGCTTCTACTATGTTGTATAAGTTAAGGTTACATTTGATGTTAAGGCTTTGTTTGTTACTTGGGATGGGACTGGGTTTGGACTATTTTTTTGTCCAAACCCATGTTTGGTGCTTTCACTCATCCTTCACTAATTAGCCCATCAAAAATTTATCTCAAACTTTTGGGATAAAATTAACCCGTTAAATCACATCAGTTAAAATTATCTCATTGCTTGCTCCTTCTCTAATGCCTAGCCGTTGCCGTTGCCTCTAGTCACTTGTCATTTTGCCTCACCTCTCTCTCACTTCACGCGCTAGTACTGCTCCTTCTCGCTCACTTTTCTTTCTTTTCGTTTCGTCTCCATCACGATTTCGTCTTCGCTCGTCGATCTTCTTCTTCATCTTCGTCTTCGTCAGTGGTTTCTGCGCTCGCCAATCTCTTTCTTTGTTTTTGTCTTCTTTATCGTCGTCTCTAACGGTCGCGGTTTTTGGGCCCCCATCTTTGTCTTCGAGCGGTATGTATGCTTTCTTTGGCATCGCCGATCTCTTTTTTGACATTAGAATCACTGATGAAGGAGGGTGGTAATGGAGGAGGTTGTGGTAGTTGTGGAGGTTTGATCGATCTTAATGTGAAAAATTTATGAAAAACCCCTAAAAAATTACTTTAAAATCCAAGTTTGTACCCACTATTTTTAATCCTATCTTACTTTCACCAAATATGGGATAACATCTAATACAATCTCATCCCATTCCATTCAATCTAATTCAATTCAATACCACATAAATTATCCAATCATATTCTGCTTACCAAATAAGGCCTAAGGGTGTAAGGCATAGACAGCTTAGATTAGGAGATTTTGAAAGTTAAAAGCTTTAATAATAAATTAATAATGATATTATTATTATTATTATTATTTTGGTAACTATTAGACTAAGCAAAACTAATATTAATGTTTTTTTTTTTAACACTTTTTCTAATTACATGACTTATTATTAATGTTGTGAAATCGCTAACCATTAATCGATCGGCAAGACAGCGGTTAGTAATTTATCTGTTATTCAATGATTAATTGATGATTAATCAATGAATATGGTTTTGGGGAAAAAATATTATTTTTTTAAAATTTAATAACAAAAACTGAAATTTTTTTAAAACATTAAGGGTCAAAATTTAGATATTTATGTAATTTTCCAAACCTCAGCGGTTGGTGTAATTTTCCGTACTATACATGTTTGTTTCCATGCGCCGGCCCTCACCAGTCACTACACTCTCTCTCTCTCTGTCTCAAAGCCCGGTAAACACCACTAGCGCTCATTCTTCTTTTTCTTCTCCACTTTCATCATCTTTTCATCTTCTTCGCCGGACCGCCACACTTTCTCCGCCGCCGTTCGAGCCCTTTCCCCCACACCGTCGGACCAAGTACCTTCTTCTTCTTCTTCTCATTTTCTTCCATCCAGGTACGAGGCTCGCCGGATTTGCTGTCGCCGATATCACCCTTATCGGACCGGCAGCATGCCGGTCAGCGTTTTATCGCCGGAAAATCGCCGATTTTTGCAACAGTGCTTATTATTAAAAGTTGGATTAGGGTCTTGCAACATTTAGCCGCGCAAGATATTTCTCTAATCTCAGAAATTTGCAGATCTGAGGAGGCTGGTAGAAGGAAAAAATGAAGTCTGTTGTGGGAATGGTTGTTTCGAACAAGATGCAAAAGTCGGTTGTGGTGGCTGTAGACCGACTCTTCCACCACAAGCTCTACAATCGCTATGTCAAACGAACCTCCAAGTTTATGGCTCACGATGAGCACAACCAATGCAACATTGGTGACCGGGTCTGTGCTTGTCTCTTCCTCTCTTTATGCAACTGATCATTCTATTTGTTCTTATACAGGTCATTTATGCAGGTTAGGTTGGATCCTTCTAGACCCTTGAGTAAGCGTAAGAATTGGGTTGTGGCTGAAATTCTCAAGAAAGCCAGAATCTATGCACCACCAACATCTGCTGCCAATGATGCTGGTGCTACCGACAAGACTCAAACTCTGCCATCAGAAACCTAAGGTTTGACTCATCTATGTTGACTTCTTGGGTTTTTTTAATTTTATAGACTGGACTATCTATATATGGCAATAGGTTGAGTTTAAATTAGGTCCCGGTCAGCATAGTCAAAGGAGTCTCTCCAATGAATGTAGCAAATTTGAAATATAAATCAAGTTACAATGCGATTGCAATTACATATGTTAAGTGTACTTTTAACCAAAACCATGAGATTGTCAAAAGCTGAAATCCATGTTGAATTTTCTATTTCAGCCTAATGTTAGATTGGATCACCTTTGTGTAGATTTGGCCACTTTTATCAGTTCTATGCTTCGATTATATATTTTTAAAATAAATTGTTTCAACAACACCTTACATATCATTTAACGTCCTTTATCAGATTATAAATAACTCTAGGTGCAGTGCACGCATCAGACAATTTGAAGTTCACAACTGCACTCTGTGGCTGTATCAACTTTCAAGGAATTGGCAGCGGTAGCTCAAATGTTGCAAGTTATAGAGTTTGTTAATTTTTTTTTCCTAGATTGCTTTCATTCTGTCAGTAATTCTAGAATAATTGAACGAGTAGCCTTGTATCTACAGGTAGAATACCTGCCTCCCTTTAGCTTTAATTACAGCTATAAATATGGCAGTCTCTAAATATTTATCTATGAAGGATTTGTGTTAAGTATCTGAATTTTATCTGAGTGAAGCAATGCTTCAAAATCATGGTTTTGTCAAGTTGAAGATTGAACCAGAGAGTTGTGTTGCATTGTCCTGTGTTAGCCATAATTGATAACAAATTGTGTCAATACTTTTGTTTTGCTGTCTTTTTTGCTATACTTTCTGTTTTTTTTTTTTTTTTTTTGGGCCAAATATGATACTTTCTGTTTTTGCTAAGGGGAAAAATTCAATTGTAGGATTTGTAGCCTCGTATTATTTGGTTAAGGCAACATGAAATTTTGTGAAGTAAATGATTAATACTACATAGAGTATAGATAGCTGAATCTGGTGGCTGTTCGTCAGCTTTTTAAACCTGTTTTTTGTTTCGGAAAACAAAAAACAATTCAAAATTTGTTCTCTAAGTTGTTTTTGAGCACTTCAAAGATGGAAACAAAATCAAGTAATTTGCGTAAGCCTTACATAAGCAGACAAGTTTCATCACATTAGGAAATTGGACCACGAAAATTAGCACGGCAAAGGCAGTGAAATAGACTCATTTCCTTAAAAATATGTTGCTTATGTATGACAAAGTGTATATTTTCACCACCATTCCCTTAAATTTCTATACATATTTAACCATTAGATATAACTATTGAAAATCATAATCAATCTTCACGGACCTAGAGTACTAGACACCTCTCAGGTTCCCGTAAATGTGTAATAGTTGAATTATTTCTGTAATTATAAAAACGGCATATATAAACTGAAGTTTAGGTGCAACCTCGTCTAGAGTTACTACTATGCAAAGATGAGTTAGGGGTCAGAGCCAACCAGGTTGTAGCTGTAGGGGGCTAGCAAGCTATGATGAGGCTGAGGATGAGCCTCCCTTGCACTTCTGCTCAATATCTCTCATGATTTTTTGTCTTTCAGCTTCCTCATGCTGCTCCATAGCTTTCTGTTTCTTGGAAGGATTTACCTGTGTAATAAAAGCATGTAATTAACACAAAAGTCATGTTAGATAAATGGTCAATAATAGTTAGTAAAGTACTGCTTACACATGGCAGGGCAGAGTCTTTGGGCTCATTTTGGTTGGTGGGCAATTCATTCAGGTCAATGAGAAGACCGGGATTAGAGGGTGTCGAAGTCAGGGTAGCAGACCATAGCTTCTCTGTGAATGGGTTGATTGGGGCAGTTGGGAGGGGCTCATATTGTGAAAGTGGGGAGAGGAGGAGGGATGCTGGGGTCGTGGAAGAAGAGGCTGAGGGTGGTGTAAGGGTGACCACAGCTGGAGTGGGAGAGGACATGACCATGTTTGGCCGGAGGAAAGTCCCCTGTGGCTTGCATATCCTGAAACTATTCTTTAGCCTCTCTATCATTGCTGCCTTGCCCTCTGGTGTTGGTTGTGTTGTCTTGCTTCTTGTTTTATCATTTTCTTGAGTTAAAATTCTCTCTGCTTCTTCCTTCTCTTGCTCCACTTCTTTTGTCTCCTTTTCAGTGCCTGTTGATGGTTGTGCAGGTGTGGTTGCTTCTATAAGTAAAAGTTGTTTTGTATCCGATTCTGGCTTGTTTGGTTCCTCCAATGTTATTAGTTTCTCAATTTCTCGCTGCATGCATGATCACCATTTATTTAACAATCATCAAAATTCATGTTAAAATGTTCATGGAAGACATTATTTCAAATTTAAACTTCTTTCATAAAAAGTCTAGCAAAAACAAAAACTTAGCATAAAATCTTGCTCATTAATTGAACATTGTTTTTATCTTTTTTAACCAACAGGACATTAAAATAATGGGTTCGCATTACATATCAAGTATTATTAAAAAAGAACAATAAATCAATGATATCCTTATCTTGTACTTAATCAATTGCCAATCTTGTATTCTCTATCAAGCATATATTTTAATGATCGCCTACCATTAATTAATTCAAGGCATAAAGAAGTAATTAACATACCTCCATTCCTGATAAAGAATGTGAAATCTCTTTGAGTTGTTCCTCAATAACAGCTTTCTTATTCACCAATTCCACATACATCTCCTGTCAAGCAATCAAACAAACAATTACAATCTTTTTGATCAATTATGCAACATTGATGAGATTGACTGTCCATTCTTTGATAACTTATGCAACATTGATCAGATAAAGAAAAGTTTGGACTTCTCTTTTAAAGTAAATTGTTAGTGATCAACTTCTATGAATTGAAGTCGAAGCCAATGATCAAGTCTCATAAAAGACTTAGAATAAAGTTTCAATGTTTGATATAACATGATTGATTAGCCTCAGAGCTTCGATCATCATTTGCAGCTTGTCAAGAATGCTGGCATTCTTTGGCTTCAAAGGGAAATCCCTGTTTCTGTCGACATTCAAGTTGCAAAGGTCAGGCCTTTCGATTTCTTTTCTGTTTTAAAAGAAACCATATTTAAGATTTGTTTAATTCTTATCTATTTGGTGGAATATGCTTCAATGTTTGTGAACTATAATTAATTTAATTTAGTATTAGCCGTTTGTTTTGTTATGCTGAGCAGATTCGTAAAAGGTGGATTGTTGTAAGAGAGCATGATTTAGGAAAATGGTGTTCTTGGAAGCATTATTATTTTGTTGGTGGGGAGATTTTTTTCACAGCAGAACTTTGTGGCAGAACATAACAAAAAGTGTATATGGACTGCATGAGATTGGTTGAGGATTCTAGGGAGTAGTAGGGTGTCTTTCAAATCTGTTTGGAAGACTATTTATCTAGGATATAACGATTTTATCTTGCATACCAGTTTGGTTCTTGATAATGGTGAAAAGAGTTTATCCTAGGTTGTCATAGTGGAACAATGTTCTGTTTGATGTCTAAATTTCTCTGACATACCTTTCCTCTGCTACTAGGGACTATTCTATCTGTGATCTTGTAGTGTCTTCATCTGAAAATTCTATTGCTTGGGTTCTTACATTTTTTGAAATACCACTGCAATCCTTAATCTTGTTTTCTTCTCTTATTTGGAAACCTGTGAATAATCTTGGTCTCTTAGGGTACTTTATTCTAGTAAGTACGTCTTTGTTATGTGGATTGATGGTCATCTCTCATCTATCAAACTGTTATTCTAAGTCTTTTATGAGACTTAATCCTTTGCATCGACCTCGACTCATGTGAAGTTGATCACTAACAATTTGCTTTGAAAGAGATGTCCAAACCTTCCTTTATCCCATCAATGTTGCATAATTTATCAAAGAAAGTACAACAATCAAACAAACAGCTAAGCCTGGGGGCCGGAGAATATAACTCAAAAGAGTACTCCAAATGATCGCTACTCAACATTTACCTTCAAGGGATGCAAGAAGCTATTATGCTCCAAGGTTTGACTTGTTATACAAGAAGTTGGAGTGGTTACAATAGCCATACCATCCTCATGCCTCTTGGACAACAACTCCAGCACGTCCCTATAATTTATTGAACGTAACAACATTAGACACAATAATTGGTACTAAAACAAGACCCTGCATATATAATAGCTTAGATAAAAACATGCATTACAAGTAGTATACCTGCTGAATTTGGCCATGTCTTGTTTGAGTTGCCTGATGTCTCTGGCGCAAACAGGGTCCTGGATGGGGTTGTCACCGGGGGTCCAACCAAGCGGTGGAGTCCAATAAGGATCCTGAACTCCAGCCTGACTTCTAATGTCAACCAAATCAGCACTCTCCAACCAATACTCCATGGCTCCATCAGCATTATGCCTCCTTCTGAACCTCTCCCGCCCACCAGGCGCCACCTTCCCTGCCATGTGCTTCAACAAATGGTCCAAAAGCCCCGTGTCACCTATCAGTTTTCTAGCCTCCAGTCGAAGCTCTGCCCTCATAATTGGCCTTCCAAACACAGCACCTTTCTCCTTCAATATCTTCAACATGTTCTCCTCAGCCGACGCATACCTTCAACAACACACACCCAAAAAACACAATATCATCAGTACCTCTAACTAAAACAAATGCAAACTTACAATAACTATAAATAATCTAATCAACTACGTGCCTCTCTGTGGACCATCTACCACTAGAGCTTTTGATTAGTCTCTTCTTCTTTTTCTCACAATCAGCAGAGACAATCCGCTTTCTCTCGCAAATCTTCTTCAATACATCCTCTTCATCATTTTCATTTGTACCAAGTTCCTTCTCCTCCTCCTCCTCATAGAGAAACTTGACCTTCCTTGTCTGGCCCCACTTGAGCCACCCTGTACCACTCCTCAACTCGGACAAACACACACCCACTTTCCCAGCAAAACCCACCACCCAGAAACCCCACGACTCTCGATTTTCACCAATCTCATGAGGTAGAACTCTCCTGCAAAGCAGCTCCTCGGCCACCTCAGGTGCCATCATATACTTTTCGTCCAATGCAGGCATCATCTTCCTCGTCAACCCACCACTAAAGTATGCACGTAGAGAAGACATGCTGGGAAACCTCACTTCCACTCTGTTTTTACACTCCTCACTCACCTGTAAATTCAAAACCATCAACACTTACCTACAGTACTAATAAAACAGTAACTAATGTATCGTGCCGCATTTTAATGATTAGAAGTTACCATAACTAGACGAATGGACTTGAGTTGG
The DNA here is from genome assembly GCA_019925255.1 of Litchi chinensis. Taxonomy (NCBI): domain Eukaryota; kingdom Viridiplantae; phylum Streptophyta; class Magnoliopsida; order Sapindales; family Sapindaceae; genus Litchi; species Litchi chinensis. Next base: position 21,249,130 of record CM034467.1, on the reverse strand, counting down.
TGTGGAGCAGTAAAGGGTAACTTAGAGTGGTCGATTACATAGTAAGAGTAGAGTCTAATATGAGTTCCTGGCATTCCTGCGTCTGAGTATCACGCAAAATGGAGGGCCAAGTAAACTAAAGCAAAAAAAATGAAGGGCAAAAAGGGAATAAAAAAATTTACCAATATTTGGAGAAGACAACGCTAGCGCTAGTTGTCTGGCCAAAGAAGGTGTTTTAGCTGCGGAGTCGTCGGAGGTGTTTTCCAAGTACTTCATTCGCTGCAACCACCACCAGTACCACATATATATGAGAATACGGACACGAATGCATGCAGGTTCATGCGTGTGATAAAAAAAGGAAAAACAAAAAAGTGACACACGCGCCTTTTGACGCACGTGGAGGAGACAGCAAAAAAGTTATTCAGCCAGTCAACAAATGGAATATCGGGAGGAGGCGGCAAAAAAGTTGATGCTTTTTTTTTCTAGTGCGGAACATATCGGCATCCTAATATGGAATATGCATTTTCATTTGTACAAAAAAAGATCGATGTCTAGAAAACACAGAGTCACTGATATTTATAATTCAAAATAACAAATAACGTTAAGTTAATGAAGTACCACATCTGACCGAGAGGAGCTTTGCGAGCGAGTAGCTGGTGAGCGTAGAACATTCTTGTTCTTGTATTGAGATTGCAGCACCTGAACCAGAGAGAGACTTGAATCGTTTGATGATAATCGAAACGCAGCGTTTTATGTGAGGGAGAGTGAGAGTTTGTTTAGAAGAAAATGGAGAAAATGATCAAAACGCACTGTTTTATATGAGAGATAGAGAAGCTGATGATCGAAACGCAGCGTTTTATGTGTGCGTAAGACAGACAGAGTTGAATCGTTTACTGGATTGTCGAGGGTAGAAGAAAATGAAGACGACGATCAAAACATAGCGTTTTATATGAGACGCACAGAGAGAGAGAGAGAGAGAGAGAGAGAGAGAGAGAGAGAGAGAGAGGGCAAGCGTGGTGCGTGTTGTGTGTAGCGAACTAATTATGGATATGTACCCGCGCTGCAGAGACAGGGAGGTGCGCGGGGGAGGTATGGTCAGGGAGCACTGGAGGGAAGTTTGTGATGATACAGTTACAGCGGAGGAACAGAGAATTTCGCTATTAAGATGACACGTGCACGCATAGCTGTGGGATATTGATGTTGTGTTGGTTCGGGGCCTGGTGATGATAACAAAAGGTTTTTGCAATGTCTTGAGGCCGTTATTTGTGGGACCTACAATTGGCTGACGTGGATACGGTGTCTCCTGCAAGCGGGCAAGCTGTTGGCCGTTGCACTTTTTTGTTTTTTTTTCAAATACTCTCATAGAGAATTTAGTTGTTACACTGTGATTTTATCACACACATGCAGATTCATGTGTGTGATATAACAAGTTTATAACTTGTATAATTCTAGAGAAATAACGTGAATAAAATTCTCAAGAAACAGACGTCACATTTATCATTATCGTACACCACCACGTCTATGATTGTGCCCTGCCACTAGCCCACAACACAGAAGCCAAGGCAAGTCATGACAAGACCCAAAAATCATGGATGTTGGTATCTGACCTTCCCAAAATGCCAAGACTGAAAAACCATATGAAATTTGTCATAGTCTCGCCCTATAAAAACCAAATGAAATTTGTTATATTCTCGCCCAATCTCTTCCGGTCCCCAACCATTAGTGCGCATCAACAATTGCCATAACCAAAACCATGCAACACGTTGTAATAATTCCTTAATCACAAACACACTTACAAGATCAAATTTTGAGATGAAGATTATAAGATATAATGATTTTTATTAAAACTTTAGGCCCATGTATATAAGAATAAGAAAAATGCTATAAAAGCTGAAATGAAAGAAATGTGGTAAAGTTTCAAAAAAATAAGTGCAGTAGAAGTTTGAAAAGATGTGTACAAATGCAGTACAAATTTCATTAAAAAAGGTTCGTTACGAAGCATATCAAAATTTTGATATTCTTTAAAATTCCTATTTTTCTTAAAGATTTACCCCGTATTAACTTTTAAGTTATGATTTAATAAGCAATTAACAAAAAAAGAATATTCAAAAATAAAAGAAAAAGAGTGGAGAATAAGATATTACTTACTACAAAAGTAATAGGGCTATTTTAAAAATTATGTGAAGTTTATGGAATAATTATTGAGTTTAAGATATCTTGAGATATTTTGATGTGGCGTGTAACATTATAGTGGCAATAGAACCACCCTCTATAAAATCATACAAACCGATTTTTAAGGATTTGATTAAAATGTTACTAATATCAATATAAGCGTAAGTTAGGTTCTTCAAATAAAAACAAAGTGAATTTTGATTTTTCTAACGGAAAAAAAGCTTATTAAAAGTCAATATTGGACTATATACTTGGTCAACTAACATTATGATTGTATAAGCACTTAATTACTGACTCAAATCATATATCTAGATAAATGAACGAGTTTACCGTCTCTAGTATGGAAAATTCATATTTCTAAGTTGATGAATTTCCATAGAAGTAATTCTCTATCCATCTTGTAGTAGTTTAATTAATACACTTTTCATTAGAGTTTATTAAACTTACAAATCCAAGTCAACAACATTTAATCCAATTAAATTAACTAAACACAAGAAAATAAATATGGTATATAATTAGTAATAGAATCAATCAATTCACCCGCGCACCCCCTCCCCCCCCGTCCCCCCTCCTTTTTTTTGAAAAAAAAGGAACTAGAATCAATACACCCTATTGTTGAGTTTTTGTAAATAAAGTGTACACAAAATAAATAGAAATGGTTTTCTTTAAATTCTTTTTGAGAGAGAGAGAGGGGAGGAAAGAAGAAAATTGAATCTCTTTATTGATCTAGTGCAATTATATAGTGTGGAACATATTAACGTCATCTTAACATATAATATTCTATTTCATTTGTACAAATTATTCAAGAGTATTGGATTATATGATATTGTTATGATTTTGACTAGGCGGTAAAATTAATTCAGATATACATTTCAATAATATTTTATTTGTATAATTACATAGCATACACTTAGTCCATTAACCCATATAAATTTGATTTTATACTATACTAAATTTCATTCCATTTGAATTGAATGAAATTATAATTGAAATACAACTTTTAACCCCAATCAAATACTGAATCAGTTCAATAAAATCAATATTGAAATGGATTGAATGTTGATGAATCCACAGAATTTGGCTATGGTGATGGGTTCCCCACCGAGAAGCTATTATTGTCATCTTCAACAAAATGTATGTATGCTCATGAATTTATGCGAGATAACAATACGTGTGACAGGGCAGTAGTACCAGTACAAAATCATCACAGCATCAATGACACAATAAAGAACCAACAAAAACATCAAGGTTATTGAACAAACCCAAGTGTCCATGTGGCTTCTATGAAGAGGAAACAAACGGTTTTATGGGATTGAGGCTTTGCTCAGCCGCTTGATCATGGTAACAGCACAAGTGAGCCAGTTGTTTTCCTGCTTTCAAGGGCAGTATGAGCCTGGGCTGCTTCTGACAAAGGGTATGCCTGACTTACACGCACCTTCAAGACACCGGATGCAACATTGGCAAAAACCTCTCCGGCAGTTTCAAGGAGTTCTTCCTGAGTTAAAATGTAATGTGCTAGAGAAGCCCGTGTCAAGAACAGAGACTTTGCTTGTAGTAATGATATTGGAACCGGATCTATCACACCCGATACCTGCCCAAAACACACCATGTAACCCCGCATCTTTAAGCATGCCAGTGATCCCTGAGTATGACAAAACATCCACGTTACAATCTGATTAACAAGCATGAAATGTAAAAGAACAACTAGACTTTATAAACGAGATAGAGTGGTTCAATCAAAACTCATTATGGACCAATTTGGGTTATATTTTAGCACTATTGGACTAGGAACAACTCAATTATTCATTTTAGTCTAGAAATTTAATTGATTTTAGCCAGTGCATCAAAAGTTTTTGAACATAAGTGAATGAAAATTGCTTTTAGAGAAGTAATTCATGCATTTCATAATATAATGCAACAACTCTGAGTCAATAAACTAAACTCTTATTAATATTTCGTTTGAAAAATATATGTTTTAATGCAGAATCCCCACACCACACCAACCCCACCCCCCCAAAAAAAAAAAAAAAAAGGACACTTACCCAAGGTAACTCAAACCATCTACTTGATTACATCTGCACCATTTGCCTACTATTGTGAACTAACATTAATAATATACAGACTTGCTACCATTTGAAAAGTGAACTTATACTTATGTGACATGTGTCGTATCATTGCCCTTTCCATTGATTCCACCATCTAGAGATAATAAGGAAGAAGAGAGTTGCATTACCTGAAAGGTGTTTTTTCCTATAGAATCATAGACAGCATCAACCCCATTGCCAGATGTTATCTCATTGACATGGGCCACAAAATCCTCTTCGGTGTAAATTATAACATGTTGACATCCATCATCCTTTGCAGGAGTTACCTTCTCTTTGCTAGAAACAGTGCCAATGACAGTTGCACCAAGGGCATTTGCCCATTGGCATAATAGGGATCCAACCCCACCAGCTGCAGCATGAACGAGGATTGTGTGTCCAGGTCCAACCTGTATACAAGAAAATTCCACCAAGTCTTATTGGTGTAATCAAGGCACAGTTCTTCAAGCTAAAATAAGATCAGGGAAAGCAGGGTAGTTAGACCTAGTTTGCATCGTTAGGAATTGCAACCACGAATTCGTTTGCAACTACTCACAAAGCACAAAATTAATAAACATCCATAGTTACAGGTCTCTTGTGGCAATAAGCCTCTAATACCAAACAGTGACTTGTAAATGCATTGATAAAGCCTAAACATAATCCGTCCACATGGCCCCAAATAACAAGATTTTAACTATATCATTTACGTTCCCATCCTGCCAAACAATTTCATACCATGATACAGGAATTGAATAGATAGAAAATGCTCCAGGATGCACACAGAATTTACCTTGAAGCAACGACGCAGAAGAAACTGAGCTGTCATGCCCTTAAGAATGACAGATGCTGCAACAATAGGATCAATAGATGGAGGAACAGGCACAACTCTATTTGCAGGAAGGATCTGCTCTTCAGCATATGAACCCATTGGATCAAGAATATAACCCACAACATCCCCAATTTTCCTGCCAGTTAGTCCAGGGCCCAAACCTATCACCTCTCCAACAGCCTCCATACCTGCAAAAGAAAAACCAAACTTGATTATAACCTTTGCCACATATGCAAGACAAAAAAGCGATTGCACCATAGAAGTCTTGTAACCCAACATATTACCTTCACAGAAGTGCTTAACTAGTCGATACAAGTAAAAACGAAGCCGAACCTGGGACAAAGGGCATTGAAGAAGTCTTATAAAAGCGGCCTCTGCGGTAGTACACATCAATGAAATTGACCCCAATTGCTTTGTTTCTCACACGAATCTCACCCTCCCCAGGCTCCCCTATCTCAACATCCTCCAACTTAAGAACCTGTACATGATACATATACAACAAGAAGTTATAATTAAAGATTCAAATCCAAGAAAGATTCATCTACACACGCAAAAGTAGTACTAGTTCTAACCCTTACAAATACTATGCCTATATTTTACAAATTTAATATAACTGAGCATCATACATGTTAACAAATTAACTTGAACTGGGGTGTCATACTTTGGAAGAATTAATAGATAAACACAAGCAGCAAAGAGAAAGAGACCTCTGGTGCTCCATGTTGGTGAACTCTAATGGCTTTGACCATATTTGCTGAGTTTGGCGTCGATTAAGCTACAAATGTATAATTACAAGCGTTTTTTTGAGCTAAACACTAGTTGAATAATCTGAAATTAAAAATATGGATAATTAGAGGAAGAACAAAGAAGGGGAGAGAGTTAATCATTATTTTTTGGGTAATTTTAATTTCATCCCTATATTTTTTACAAATTTTTTTTTATCACAAATTGGTTTATAACAAGGCTCGAAAGTAAGTAAGGCGATGTGGTATAAGCACCCTGCTATGAGACAGTACGAGTGCCTTAATACGTCTAGATGGGTGTTAAATAAAAAAAAAAAAAAAAAAGCAAAAATACAAATTTTTTACTATTTATTTTTTAAAAACATTATTTATTTAATTTTTAAATTTTTTAAAATTTATTTTATTTTTGAATGAATATTAATTATTATTCTATTTAAAATTTTTATTTTTAATATTTATTTAATAGATTAAATAAATAAAACGCTAATTTTGTTTTTTATCAGGATAATACAATAAATTCGCTAAAAATAATATTAAAATATTTTTATAAAAAATTTAATTTCTTAAACCATATAATATTAAAATTAAATTAAAAAAATAAAAATCTATTTCTCTCTCTTTGTTTTTCTTCTTCTCTTTCACTCATTTTCTCTCTCACCCATTTCCTCCCCTCTCCTCTTTTTCTCATTCTCTGCTTTCTATTTTCCTGATTGATCCTACTCTTTGGTGTCTCTCTTTTTCCCCCCTCAACTACTAAATCTTCTTCAGTATAGGCTCCTACTTTTCAGTGAAGGAGATCGAGCATTAATTTCTATTGTAAAGACCCGCTGGATCCCCTTTCTCTCTTTTCTCTCATCTCTTATCACTTCTTCCTTTGTTACTCTCTTCTGTAGGATGTCTATGATGGAGGTGGGGCTTAGTTTGGTTTAATATTGATGTTGGTCAAAGAAGACAGAGGTGCTATAGATTGTGAGTTTTTAGGGTTTCTATTTGTTTATTTTTACATTTATCAAACTTGAGTCATATCTAGGTCGACTTTAGCGGTCAAGACAGTTGATGTTTGATGTGCCCTAGATATGCCTATGCAAGGGTGTTTTGTTTGCGATATGCCAATATGACCGTATGGGTACATATTTTTGAACATTGTTTATAATCTCTTTATCCTTAAAATTTTAGAAAATTCATTAGTTTTGTCTTTCTAACCAAATTTTTAATGATCAAACTTAACATAAATTATTAAATAATGATTTTGCCCTTGACTATTTAAAAGGCTCATTAAATGACTCATTTGGCCTCTTTGAAAATAAGAATTACAATTAATCATTAAATAAATTACCATTTATTTTCAAATTAAATACAATTTATTTTAAAAAAATAAAAAAAGGATGGTGGAGATTTAATCTCTTCCATTCATCATACAATCCCCACCATTAAAAGAATTATTGTAAAAAGTAGAATATGAAATAATAATATAATATTAAAAATTTAAATATATATATGAAAAAAATTTAGGAATGAAATGTGCTGATTCCCAAAAAAAGCCTTTAAAAATATAATAGTTTTCCATAGCTTAGGGATTAAATGAAATTTTTCTCCTATAAAAAGTTTAAGGTTAAACGCAAAACCGAGAGAATCCTAACTCCACTTGTGCCTCTTTGAATCATAGCCCCACCTGTACTTTTTGTTTGGCTTGCTGTACTGGATTGGAAGCCGCTTCACATTTGTCTTCTTTGCTTGGCTTGCTGTACTGGATTGGAAGCCGCTTCATATTTGTTGGGTCATGGTAGTTGACACATGACAAAATGCATTTGACCTAGTTTTTTTATTACTAATTACCGTATAACCATTCGAACTGGATCATTGTTAAGCTGATTGAATTCTCTCTACCATCCAACTACATTGACCAGTAGTGCTATTTGTCCTAGTTGGGCCCATACATATACTGATCTGGTATAATTCCATTGGTTGGTATGGCTTTGAGGAGCTATTTATGTGATTGCACATTGTTAATGTCATACATTTATTCCATTCATGTAACAGAAGTCTAGCTCAATTTGTTTTGCTTTGAGTTTAATTGAATTGGATATTAATCTATACAAAAAACTTAATTGATTCCATATCAAGTTTCAAAATCCAAAATACATTATTAGTCCAACATCATTCATCTTCATATATTTGTAGTATTGACAATGAAATTGTGCCACTGTATTAGAACATGAACGGCGACATTAAATGATTAAATCCGCAAGAGAATGCATTTCTTTTATCGATCAGCCACAAACTCTGCCAACATGTTACAGATTAATCCTTCTTTATGTGAAATGATCAAGGCTTCGGCAATCTTACTCTTGTTTCTTAAGAGACTCAGAAGAATTCTCAGCTTTACTGGTAGATTGGTTTACACTAGCTTTGGCCTCAGCAACAAATGCAGGATCCGGCTCATGTTTGGCTGAAGGTTCCTTCATTGCCATATAAATGTAGAATGCTATAACTATATTGACAGATATAACGGCAAGGAATCCACTCAAGAGTGTCACGGAGTAAGGAGACAAATCAGCAGAGCCTGTTAAGAATAAATTATGAGAACAAGCAACTCTCATACTCAAATCTTACAATACTACGAAGATCATATTAATTTACATCAAATAAATGAAATGCTTAAACAATATTGGAATATATGAAGGAAAAAATAACCACCCCCTTTTGATTGGACTGAATGATCCTAATCAGACATTCACTCCGAGTATTTCCTGGACCATTTGTCTTAAAGCAAGTTCCTAAAATTAAGCCCTAGCAGATAATATACAAGGATCCTAATAATCTACAGGGCCTTAGTATAGAAGAAGTGGAAGCACACCAATCATAGTTAATAGTAAAAACCCAATTTGCATTATGTACTTTGGAGACCTGAACTGTGTTCTAAGGAAAACTTTATCAGCATCTAAGAGTTGTGCTTTGTGTAGAAATATGATAAGTTTCAAGAAAATGATTCAAAGCTAATTATGTAGCCAACTAGACCACCACAATAAACTCCAATGATACTTACAAGCTGATTTAATCTTAAAATTCTCATAAGATAATACAAACAGGAATTTTGCCAGAAGCATAGGATGAAAACTACTAACCCATCGGGCATAATTCAATGTCCATATCTACTAATTAGAATAAAAAACAGAGTGAAACAAGTAAGGAGACTGGTCAAACGCCATATGCTGGGGCAGTGTGACACATTTCAACAGCTTCGAGGTTGAGGGCAAACATCTTTGCATAATTATCTTGAAATAGGACTTCTTCGAAAGCGGTAAAAGAAGCATTTACGCTCTCCCCAAATTCTCCCTTATTTATAGAAGGGAGTCCCACAACACAGATATAGACAGGCTAACAGCTACAAAGATCCTTGACGTAGTAGATCAACCACCAAAAGATCTAACTATCTCCCATAACTGATTAGAAGGCAGTAAAACTTCACAATGGTCTTGTTTTCCTTTCTTAAGCTATCTTCATTAAAAACACTTTCCAAGTACATTACCCTAATGAAACTTGCCTTACCTAAATAGGTGAGACGAGATTTATTTCTATCATGTTTTTCCTTTCCCTAAAAGCTGTTTATCAGTAGTTTTTCATTTAATCTTCCAACATAGAGGCCTCCCAACGGTAAGCTTCACCATTGAAAACAAGTAACAAAACAACTTCTAACACCACATCTATCACAAATATTCTTCAATACATATACATAGTGAGATACCAATTGAACAGACATTAAATTTGAAAACAATTCTTTTCGGATACAAACACGTATAACCTGTATTGAAGTTCATCTACAACAAGAACTGCAAACTCAATCACCAAATCTAAACTAAATTTTCTCAATAAGCTCTTCCATTAGACTAAGTTTTATAAAACAACGTCAACAACAACTTCACATCTCATGCAAATACAGGCATAATTCAGAAAGAAAAAACAAAATATTAAATTCCCATGAAAGATGATGATGTTTTTCCATAGTGAAACAAAATAATTAGTAAGACTGAAGAGATAGATATAAGATAATACCGGGAAGCAATTTATGGTTGAAGCCATATATAATGGATAAAGGAGCTATCCACATGAACATCGACGCTATCAAGAACTTTTTTATCACTGCTGCTCCTCCCATTCTTCACTTTCCAATCTGCAAACAAAACGTATAGATTTTTTGTAAGAATTTCTAGAGACTTTTCCTTCGACAATTTACTCATATAATATAACAAACTTACAAGCCTTGATTGAGTTTGCTGTCTAAGATTTGTTTTGGAGTTGAGAGTCCAACTTGGGATCTGGTATCTGATGACTTAGCTCGGTTCTCTCTGAACAGGGAGGAAGAGGAGTTTTAATTGGGGGGGTTTTCTGTTGGGTTTTAATCCAATCGACCCGTAACAGTTGGGATAATACTAAGGACGACCCTGTTGTTTGATTAAATCACTAAGGACCACCATCATTTGACATAATTTCATTTTTCTCCTCCTATTAACTCCGTCATAGAAAAATCTGTCATGACAATGTCAATGTGTAAAAAGACGATATTACCCCTCATGTTTATGAAAAACTTGTTAAAAAATGTATAAAATAATTAATTGATAAAATAAAAATATAAACAATTATTAACAATTTATTTTAATTTTCTTTTAAATTTTAAAAAACATTTAAAAAATACTTAAAATAACAAAAAATTCCAATAACTTGAAAACATTGAAAAACCAAATTCCAGAAAATCCAATGTCTAGAAAATGTGGGTTTTCAACCTTGGAAATCCAGATTTTTCTGGTTTACTTCAAACCACTGTCCACCAGAAACATCAAACACATAAATTCAAACTAATTTCCAACAAAAATATCAAACAGAGAAATCCAAAAACATAGAAACATGAACATTTAATCATCGTGAACATCATCACCAAGACGCCAACACAAAAACACAAACATCAAACATCATCTCTAACACATAAACCCTTCAAAAAAAATAAAAAATAAAAAAAAAAAAAAGAAATAACTGGTGGGTCTCTTTCGCTGGAGACCAAACCAGAGGTCTCTAGTGGAGGAGACCAAACGGTCTCTATCACGTGAAGACCAGAACTAGTCTTCGTCGTATGGAGACTAGTTCTGGTTTCAATACAATGGAGACCATTAGGCCTCCTTCGCCGGAGATCGATGGTTTCCGATTTTTTGACGAAGGAGATGAATCGATTGTCACCGCGTTGAAACTCGTGCCGTCGTCGCTGCTTTTGCCGCCTATGATGGTTGAAGAAGATGATGAAAGAAAAAGATGAAGTAGATGATGATGATGATGAAAATATGGAGGAAGAAGAAGATGATGATGAGAAGAAAATGGAATGTGAAGTGGACAGTAGAGTTAAGCTTTTGTTTTTTATTTTAATAATTTTTTCATTTTATTTTTTTTTTCATTTCCATAACTTTTTTTATTAAAAAAAATTATGTTTTAATTTTTTTATAATGCCATTCAATATTTTTTTTCATTTTAATATTTTTGTTTTTATCTCCACCATCCATTATTGTAATAAACGGTAGAGATTACATTTTTTTAAAAAAAATCTATTCTAATTTAATTAATTAATTAAGTAATATTATTATATATGTTATTTTGTTTTGACGATTTTGCCTTTCTTAATAATGGTCAAATATTGATTTTTAATATCCAAATTGATAGTAGGGGTTTTTTGATACTTTTATAAACAAAAGGATTTTTTTTACTATTATCATAAACTAGAAAGAAATTTTTAGCGATTTTTATAAATTAGGGGTGTTTTGACTATTATACCAAACCATTGGGGAAATTAGAATTATCTCGCAACAGTTTAGTGTCGATGTTTGCCCGCCTCATAAACTGTATGTCCATCCCCAAATTATTTTTTCTTTCTTTCTTTCTTTCTTTCTTTCTTTTTTTTTTTTTTTTTGACATACAAATTATTTTTTTTACTCCTAAGTTAATTTGTTAAAATTAATATTACTCCAAAGTTAATTTATTAAAATTAAAATAGTTAAATAATTTGCAAGTATACTGTACACCCACAAATTATTAATAAATATTTCACGTATGAGTTTTCAATCTACCTGGATAAAACAAAAAGTTTTCAATCTGCTGAAACTCTAGCTCCTACATACTGGTAGACCCCCCCTTTTTTTTTTTTTTTTGTTTATTGTTATAGGTCATTTAAGTATAAATATAAATAAAATTATAAGTGGATATAAGTTATTTAGTAATTGTCTTTTTTTTTTTTCAAATCGATACTTCCCTTTTGGAATTTGTGATTTATTTAAAAGAAAATATTTTAAGGAAACTACATTATATCCATAATTTACTTTCTGGTAACAATTAATGCTGCCATTTCAAACTAAGATGGTTTTTGATGAGTAGGAAAATTCATCTAAACCTGATAATACTCTGATCAATTTTGGGAAAAAGGAAATCCTAAATCTAATTTTAACACATTCATGTAACACAAATATAGTTAATTTGGGCCAAATCTATGTACTATGGTGAAGAGCTCCCACTACCAAGCTCATGCAAACATCCAATGACTTCGAATTTCAGCCCCAGATATCAGTTGTTACCCACTCATATACAAAGCATTCAAGCGTTTAAGGCTAGTTTTGCTATTGCTCCACTGTTTATCATCAACCATGACAAAAATAACAAGTGCAAAAACCAGTCCTATTTTGAGTACTGTATATATCCATATTTATAGCTAGCACAAATTCTCTTACTGATTACCAACAGCCACATAAAAAGTTGAACACCAGTTGAGGACTTGCTCTGTTGCTTCATGGTAGCAGCACAACTGAACCAGAAGTTTTGCAGCTTTCGAGGTCTGCATGAGCCTGTGCTGCTTGCGATAGAGGGTATTTGTGATTTACACGAACCCGCAAGACACCTGATGCAACATTGGCAAATACTTCTCCGGCAGTTTCCAGCAACTCATCACGAGTTACAGTGTATTGCATAAGAGAAGGCCTTGTTAGGTACAGAGATTTTGGTGCTAGTGCTGATAATGGAACTGGGTCGGGCGTGCCTGATGACTGCCCAAAATTCACCATGTAGCCACGAATCTTTAAGCACGCCAATGATCCCTACATATGATAAAACTTCCATGTTAAAATTTCTTTTGGTACCAACCAGGCTAGTCAATCAGAACCCATAATGGACCAACAAGGGCTGTCTACCTAGGTTAAAATGTTATAAAAATTTTTGGACCAAGATCAACTTGGGATCCAAATCGCTTTAAAACAATATAATTGATTGATTTCTAACCTTGTGAAACATAAAAGAAAGAAATAATAATGAATCACTGGGTTGGCCATAACCCTACATTTTTTACAGGAAACAGAAATCTTAAAGTTTACCCTAGACCTATATATAAATTGAACTAAAATTATTTATTTCAAGACAGCTATAACCTTGGATACTAATGTAAGCTGATTTGAAAAAGAAAAGAGAAACATGATCATTTAATTATCTATTTAAAAGGCAATTTACTATTTATGTCGTATGCACTATGGATCATAATCCTTTCTGTTTACTTAACCATCTATACATAATTGGGAGATTAGAGTCACAATACCTGAAAGGTGTCTTTTCCAACAGAATCATAGACAACATCAACCCCTTTGCCTGATGTTATCTCATTGACTCGGGCAACAAAATCCTCTTCCTTGTAGATTATAACATGGTGACATCCATCATCCTTGGCTTGAGCTGCTTTCTCTTTTGTTGAGACAGTGCCAATGACAGTTGCACCAAGAGCATTTCCCCACTGGCATAATAGAGATCCAACCCCACCAGCAGCAGCATGGACAAGGATTATGTGTCCAGGTTCAACCTGCATACAAGACAATCCCAATGTGTCATTCACTTATGATGCTAAAATTGTGTCTTGTGAGCTGGAACAAAGTTAGGAACAGAAGCATCAGACCTACACCCCCAGGCTGAAAATTGCTATCATGACAGTAGTCTATGACCTTGGTATAATTACTTAGATAAACAATATATTCTTACTGACCGGATTTACTAGTAATTTTTTTTTTTCAAAAACTTAGGAAAAGCCTATTCAACTGTCTTTTGGCAGTCATTAGTAGAGACCTTCAATTTGTGAAGGTATCAGTTAAGTACCATTCTAAATTACTAAGATAAACAATAATAAAAAAGGCTGTAATGTAAATGCCTCGTGCAGGCGTGCCATGTATACTTGTGATGATAACCTTCTTTCATAGTAGATAACAATTTCATATCCATAAGCTAGAACTTGCTGACAAGCAAATGCTAAAGGACGCATATGCAACCTACCTTGAAGCATCGACGCAGAAGAAACTGAGCTGTCATGCCCTTAAGAATGATAGATGCTGCTACAATAGGATCAATAGATGGAGGAACAGGCACAACTCTATTTGCAGGAAGAATCTGCTCTTCAGCATATGAACCCATTGGATCACCTGCATATGCCACAAGATCTCCAACTTTCCTGCCAGTCAGTCCAGGGCCAACAGCTACTACCTCTCCAACAGCCTCCCTACCTATAAAAAAAGAACAAAAGTTTTTTACAACCATCACAACAGCTTCTATTTGCAACAAATGCATGACTTAATATCATTCCACCCAAACAGAATTGGGCCCTGCAATCCACAAGGCAATTTTCACCTAATACATCAACATCATCACTGACATCATATGTAGTTCATTCAAACATCATATGTGCATCAATCATCATTCGCGATCGTTGCAGCAGTAAGCACAAATCATTCTCGCTTGAAAGTTTACAGTCGCTTGAAAGCTTACAAAACCAAACCTGGAGTGAAGGGCATTGCAGCAGCCTTATAAACTCCTTTACGATAGTAAACATCGATGAAATTAAGCGCGATTGCTTTATTTTCCACGCGTATCTCGCCCTCACCTGGCTCCCCTATTTCCACATCCTCCCACTTAAGAACCTGACACCATCACGTACCAACAAGTAATTAGCTACATCTACAACAAGCCCACATAGGTACAACTTCTCATGGTCTAAAGATCAATTAAAGTAAATAACAACTTGTACCTCAAACCTTAGAAACAACATGATCACATTCTAACTTCCTATAATTCCATCACAATGTAATATATATATATATATATATGATTCTAGTTTGAAAAACTTGAAATGGGTTCCATAGTTGACAAGAATTAATGAGATAGGTATATATAAAGACAACCCATGTGATACAATCACATTATACAAATGACATATAAATGGGAAGAAAAGAGAAGAGACCTCAGGTCCTCCGAGTTCATGAACCCTGATGGCTTTAACCATACTTGGTGAGTTCCTCACAGCTTTTTCTGCTTCTGTAGAAAGCGCTTTGACTGCTGATAAACAGGCCTGCTTTGAAGAGAGAGTACAGGTGAACTTAGCTTTTGGTAGAAATGTGCAGAAAGAAGAGAGTGGACTTTTGATTGAAAAGTTGGATAGTGGCAGTACGTAACCGTGAAAGCAACCGATGGTGTTTGAATCGGACCCTTCGTAATAATTTCACCTTACACGATTATTTATATTCATGCTTTCTTTTGTCCTATTAACTACCCATTTTATTGTACCTGCATGGAATATCATTTCCCCCGAGCAAGAATCTAATTGGCCATATGGTTATCAATGTAATATGTATTACCCAAATTATTATTATTATTTTTTAATAATACTGATGTTATTTTACCGCACAAAAATTTTCTTTGTTACAACCATTTATTTTGTATATGTATATAAAAAGGTTACAATTAATTCTTTACTTTTCTCTACTTTTTAAAATATTAAAATTATCTATACGTAATGATATGACTTTAGTTTATAAGACTCTCTTAGACTCATATCTTAAATCTGAGAAGATCTTTGAATATGCCAAAAACTTATATAGGCCTCTAAATTTTCTAATAGAAATCATTTGAAAATTTAACAATACCTAAAGTGGTTTAATAAAAATTTTAGTAATATAACTATTATTTAACCAATAATTCCACCCTGTAATAATTGAAATAAATATTTCTAAAAAGTATTTCAAATATAAGAATATCGTATAAAACATATAAAACAAACTTGTTTCTATATGGAAACATAATTATAAAGTAGGTTGATATCGTTTCCAAATTGAAAAGTCAAAATATAAGCAACACTAACAAAAAATTAAATATTTTACAAACATTAAAGTAGGGGTGAGATTATGGGTTATGACACAACGGATAGACACAAATTCAAGAAAAATAAACATATATGAGTTTGAGTGAAACGAATTTCTCTCGTAACCGTGTTAACCCATTTAATCTATTTATTCAACGAATCGAACTGAATTTGTTTAAACGAATCGTGAGTTGACACGATTAAACTAGGATAAAATTGTAATATTAGCATATTATAAGAGTTAGTGTGTAATTATACGCACGCACACACACAAATACATTTATCCAAACCCTAAATTCATTTTCATTTTTTTGCAGCCACTCACACCACACATCTCTCTCATAACATTCTTTACCCCCCCCCCCCCCCCCCCCCCCCCCCCCCCCCCCCCCCCCCCTCTCCCTTATGGTCATCGGCGCTACCCTTTTTTCCCTTCTCCCCCACGGTCACCGCCCCTCCTCCCTCTGGGTCACCGCCCCTCCTCCCTCATGGTTGTAGCCCCTCCTCCCTCACGATTACCGTCCCTCCTCTCTTACGGTCGTAGCCTCTCCTCCCTCATGATCACCATCCATCCTCTTTTATGGTAGCAACTCTTTCTCCCTAACACTCGTTGCCCCTTTTCCACAACTCCACTACCATCCCCATCACTAAATCCACCAGATCCACCATCTTCATCTCCCAAAACAGTCATTCTCTGTGTTTTAATTCTGGTTTTCATTTTATTGTTTAATATAATGAAACCAAAACAAATGGTTATATATCCAGTTAAGTATTAGGAATTTATTTACCAAAAACTATATCATCATTTTATTAGGTGTGATTGATTGATCTGGAATTGTTATATATTGGATATATGTTGTATTTATTATTCTATGTTCATGTTTGGTTAAACGAATTAAACTGGTTAAATAATTAAATAGGCTAAACGGGTTAAACGGTTTAATGAATTAAACGAGTTAAACGAATTAACAAGTTGATGGATTGATGGGTTTGAATCATATTTAAGTAATAAACGAATTAATCATGTTGTTTTGTGTTATTTGTTTATAAATGAATTCATATCGAATAAAAAAATGCTAACCTGTTTCTTAAACGAATTGGTCAAATCTATAAACAAATCAAATCGAATTCGACTCGACTTGATATGCCAACCCTTTTTACCACCCCTACATTAAAGTGATAAATATATAAACAAACTTAGATGTCATGTAATATACAAAATATATATACAATATTAAAATATCATTTCTCAGCATCATGTGTTCGAGAGGTCCACCTCTTCCTATCTAGAAGTTTTTTTTTGAAACTTGACAGTTATCTAGGAAATAGTTTTAAAAATGTAAGAAGATGAACACTAACGTCCAGTGAGTGAATATACTTTAAAAAAAAAAAAAAACCCTCAATAAATCATTTTTCAATAATAATTAACATATATAATATAAAGTTGATAATAAATAAAATCTTAATGATTCATATTCATTCACATATGAAAATATTATTAAAATTACATCTCATATCATAATAAAATATAAATATTTTTATGGATCATTTCTATTTACTAATAAAAGTTCGATCTATACCAATTTAGTACTTAGGGAAATCTGTCATACGTGGTGGAGATACTCAATACACACTTAGAGAAAGTGATAACATTTTTCATACCCGTGTTGGACGACTCATTGACTCTCTCAACAACTCAATGACATTTCTGACAACTATCATACATGTATTGGATGACTCTATATGACTTATATATGTGAAGCCTGCTTAATCGTTAGAGGGGAGGGTACAATCCTGGTATTTGAAAATATTATTTCATTCATTTCTTAACTCAAATAATTTTTATATGCAAATTTGTAATATTCAATTTCTAAATAGTAATATAATTATCAATAATAAATATTTTAAAATCAAATCATAAATTATAATACATAATTAATAAATTGATGAACTAGTTCAATAATTTCCTTCTAATAACAATTAAATAAATAAAAGCTAAAACTTAAATAATTTAAAACAACTCAATTCAATTGAAATAAACAATTCAAGAAATTAATTGTTTAACAAATAATTCATTTATAATAATTCATAAATAACCAAATCTGAACATGTAGATAATTATAAACAATTAATTCAATTTAAACAAAAAATCCACTCACAGATTAAATTTCAAACTTTATTTTGAATTAATATTACTTGTGTTATCCTTGATTTCTTTTCCACCTAAAAACAAAATAAAAACTTATTTAAAATTCAAAAAAATTAATCAAAAAATTGAATCCGAAACTAAAATAATTACACATAAAAAATCTACTCAAATATATTTCCTTGCACACGACCTTCTTCTTCTTCTCTTCTTTTCTTTTTTTTTTTCCTCTTATTTTTGCTATATGGATCAATGTATTTAATTTGCTTATGAAGACCTATGTCTATGTGTGTGAGTACTATATCCGTTAATTATTGATCTCTTCCCACGCCGGCTCTAAATTTTTTATAAAAAAATTGTCATAATTTCATAACCACCCCCACTCTCCATTTTTATTTTATTTTATTTTTTACTTTTTTTCTTGGTCTCAATCGGTGTCTACTTTTACATTTAAAATTTTTTTTTTCTTCTTAATTTCTGTTAGATGTTTATATGTATGTATGTTAACTGGGTGTATTCAGAAATGAACCTGGGTGTAGGATGTATGTTAATGAACCTGGGTGTATGTTAACTAAACATGTGCATCTCACATGTTATCTCTCTGTTCTAGTATATAAGGAGAGGTCAGTGTGTGTAATCTGTGAAGAACAGAAATATTTTCTTTGTCAACATAACAGAACAGAGGGTTCAAGATTCTCTGCAATGATATCAATAGTTAGTGTTCAAGTTTTAGTTTTTCTTGTTGCTTGTTAAAGATTGACATGGTATCAGAGCCACTTGACTTGAAGTCACAACAATGGCGACTACGGAGTCAAGTGAGGATGATGTGAGCTTCACTGGAAACAGAATAAAGGAGCCATAGATGTCATCACAATCAAAATCACAGGTTTCTCTTATTTCTTCGAGTCTCAATTTTAAACTACCAATCAAATTGAATCAAAACAATTATAATTTTTGGAAATGTCAAGTTTTACCTGTTATACATGCTCATGATTTGGAAGATTTTGTGTTAAACCCTAGAAAGTGTCCATCAAAGTTTTTGAAGAAAGCTATAGTCAATAATAGTGATAGAGAAGATGATCAGGATGTTAATCCAGAGTTTTTTGCTTGGAAGAAAACTGATCAACTCTTGGTGAGTTGGTTATATTCCACATTAAGTGAAAGCATATTCGGTCAAGTCACACATTGTGTTACTGCGTATGAAATTTGGAACACATTGGAAAAGTTGTTTGCTCAGAGATCAAAGGCTAGAATCTTGTAATTGAAAACCGAAATGCAAAGTACTAGGAAAGGTTCAATGTCAGTTAGCGATTATATTCTCAAGATGAAGTTGTTTGGAGAAAATCTTGCGGCAGCAGGGCACATCATGACAGAAGAAGATCTAATTTCTCAAATTCTTGCTGGACTGGGTCCAGAGTTTGATCCAGTAGTAGTGACAATAACAACTAGACAAGGAGATGTTAGCCTGCAAGAAGTGCAGTTCTTTTTGATGAGTTTTGAAACTAGACTGGAGCAACATAATGCACTGACCTCATATGACATGTCTCATGCTTTTGCAAATTATGCTAACAGTGGCTTTAACAATAACAGCAGAGGTGGAAACCCTAACTATCGTGGACGTTTTGGTAATAGAGGAAGAGGAGGTCGTTATGGTGGCAGAACTGGGTCAAAGATATACTGTCAGTTGTGTGGCAAAGGAGGACATCTAGTGTCTGCTTGTTTTAAAAGGTTTGATAAGAGCTTCCAAGGAATTACCATGAATCAAAGGTATTACTCTCAACAAGGGCCGTCTCAAGCACATAATAGTCAAGTTGTTCCTGGGCAACAAGGTTTCTTTCAGTTTAATAACAACAGTCAGTTCAGTCAAAGACAGATGAACCAAACTCAGTATTCAATAGGACCTCAGAGTTACTACTCAGCTTATTCATCACCTAGTGATAATGTTGTTTTTGCAGGATCAAGCTCAGTTAATGACCAGGCCTGGTTGGTTGATAGTGGTGCAACAAATCACATCACCAATGAGCTAAACAATCGACAACTCAAGGATGATTACAAAGGGCAAGACAAGCTGGCTATAGGTAATGGTACTAAACTTGCTATCTCTCATGTTGGTTCTACTATAGTTTCCTCACACTCTACACCAAAAACACCTTTACTTATGCAAAATATCCTACATGTTCCATCGATAACTAAGAATCTTTTAAGCATATCACAATTTACTAGGGACAATGAAGTGATTGTAGAGTTTGACTCTGATTTTTGCTTTGTTAAGGACAAGAAATCCAAAAGAGTGTTGCTGCAAGGGAGAGTGAAGGATGGTCTTTACCAACTGGATCTTTCAACCCTTACAGCAGCTGATCATTTTGGTTTATCAAGGTCTATTAATCTGAGTCATAAAGCATTGTTTCTGTCTGTTCAAGCTGGAACTGATTCAAGTTGTTTAGACTCCTTACATACTATCCATTGTAAATCCAATCGTGTTTGTTCTGATTTGTCTTGTAAAAGCATGTCTTCATCTGCCAAAACTAGTGTTGAAAACACTGCAGATGTGTCATCTAAATTTGTTTCTCATGTAAATACTTGTCCAATAAAAACATGCTTGTTGAGTGATAAAAATTCAGATTTCTCCTTGTGGCATAACAAATTGGGACACCCCTCTGGTTCTGTTATTAAGCAAGTTCTTCAGCATCTAAATAAATCTAGTGTTGCATCTACTTCTATGTTTGATTTTTGTGATGCATGTCAGTGTGGAAAGAGTCATCAACTACCTTTTACACCTTCACAAACCACCTACAAAGAACCTCTTGAACTAGTTTTTAGTGATGTGTGGGGACCCTCTTCTTATCCTTCTTGCGAAGGTTATCTATATTATATACATTTTGTAGATGCCTTCTCAAGATTTACTTGGATTTACCCTTTGAGAGCAAAATCCCAAGTTAAAGATGCATTTTTAATTTTTCAAAAATCTGTTGAACTTCACCTAAACAAACAAATAAAGTGTGTTCAAACCAATTGGGGAGGAGAGTTTAGGCCTCTTACTAGAATACTTCAAGAACAAGGAATTCGTTTTCGTCATTCTTGTCCTCATACTCATCAACAAAATGGGATACCTGAAAGAAAACATAGGCATATAGTGGAGGTTGGCCTTACCTTGTTAGCTCAAGCCCAAATGCCTTTACAATTTTGGTGGGAAGCTTTCCACACTGCTGTGTTTCTCATTAACAAACTTCCAACACCTTTGTTACATAATTTTTCTCCATTTGAGAAACTTTACTGTCAAAAACCAGATTACTCATTTCTTAAAGTTTTTGGCAGCACATGTTTTCCTCTCTTACGACCATATAATCATCATAAATTCCAATTTCGTTCAACTAACTGTGTTTTTATAGGATATAGTGACTCTCATAAGGGTTATAAATGTTTACATCCTAGTGGAAGATTGTATATCTCTAGGCATGTAACATTTAATGAATATGAATTTCCTTACAAGGTTCTTTTTCCTTCCCAGTCCAAAACAGAGTTCAAAACCAAGAAATCCTTACCAATTTCAGTTCTGTCTCCAGCTTCCCAAATAGCCTATCAACAAGTTGCTTCAAGTATAAATTGTCCTTTATCAGAGTCTAAATCAAACTCTACATTCACTAAGTCTCTTCCAGCTAAACCCTTTTCCATTAATCTTCAACATACCAATACCCGTACTAATAACCACCCTATGCTTACTCGTGCCAAAACTGGTTCCTTACCTGCAAAAGCTTTAATTACTGAACTTGAGGAAACTAATAGGGAACCAGCCACAGTTTCTGAAGCATTGGCTATTCCATGTTGGAAAAGTGCTATGGATAGTCAGTATAATGCCTTACTTGCCAATCATACTTGGGAGCTGGTGCCTCGAGAAAAGATATGAGTGTTGTGGGGAATAAATGGGTGTTTAGAGTAAAATCCAATCCTGATGGAACTGTTCAAAGATATAAAGCTAGGTTGGTTGCCAAGGGTTTCCACCAAACAGTCGGATTAGATTTTTTGGAGACTTTTAGCCCAGTGGTTAAGTCAGCTACTATCAGAGTTGTGTTATCCTTAGCTGTTTCAAAAGACTGGGAAGTCAGACAACTAGACGTTAATAATGCCTTTTTGAATGGAGAGTTAAAGGAAAGTGTGTTTATGGAACAACCAGAGGGCTATGTTAGTTTGGATAATCCTACACATGTTTGTAAACTAATGAAGTCTTTCTATGGTCTTAAACAAGCTCCTAGAGCTTGGTTTGAGAAAATAAGGACTGCCTTGATAGGATGGGGTTTTCTGAATTCAAGAGCTGATAAGTCTCGTTTTGTCTTGAAAAAAGGTGCTAGTTTGGTAATTTTGTTGGTTTATGTTGATGATATACTGGTGACTAGTAATTACTCTTCTTTAGTGCATCAGCTAATTCAGAATCTCAATAGTACTTTTGCTCTTAAAGATTTGGGTTCTCTAAGGTATTTTCTTGGTTTTGAGGCTACAAGAACAGGTAATGGGTTGCATTTGTCACAGTCCAAATATGCTAGAGACTTGTTATCCAAAACTAATATGTCAAACTGCACAGTCTGCTCTACACCAGTGATAATAGGAAATAAATTGTCAAAGGCTGATAGTGACTTATTCTCTGATCCTACATTGTATAGAAGGACAATTGGAGCCCTTCAATATCTCACCTTAACTCGTCCAGACCTTGCCTTTGTAGTGAACAAACTCAGTCAATTTCTTTCTGCTCCAACGGTATTACACTGGCAGGCTTGTAAACGCGTGATGCGATATATAAAAGGAACTCTTGAGTTTGGCTTGTTTTTCAAAGCCTCATCTGATCTTGATCTGGTTGCTTATGCTGATGCTGACTGGGCAAGCTGTTTAGATGATCGAAGAAGTACTTCTGGTTGGTGTGTTTTTCTTGGTAATAACTTAGTCTCATGGAGTTCCAGGAAACAGCAGGTAGTAGCACGATCTAGCTGTGAAGCTGAATACAGGTCCTTGGCGTCTGTTGCTGCAGAAGTTGTATGGATGCATGCCTTGTTGACTGAACTAGGATTTCAGCTAACCCAGCCCCCTGTTTTATGGTGTGACAATACAGGAGCAGGTTCTCTTGCTAGAAATCCTGTATTACACTCACAGACAAAACACATAGAGCTAGATCTTCATTTTATTCGTGAGAAAGTAGAGGCTAATGAATTGGATGTGCGATATGTGCCTACTGCGGACCAAATTGCTGATATTCTTACCAAACCACTTGGAGCAGTTCGCTTTGCTATTCTTCGAAACAAACTGATCTTGGTTAGACCAAGTTCATTTTGAGGGGGGGTGTTAGATGTTTATATGTATGTATGTTAACTGGGTGTATTCAGAAATGAACCTGGGTGTAGGATGTATGTTAATGAACCTGGGTGTATGTTAACTAAGCATGTGCATCTCACATGTTATCTCTCTGTTCTAGTATATAAGGAGAGGTCAGTGTGTGTAATCTGTGAAGAACAGAAATATTTTCTTTGTCAACATAACAGAACAGAGGGTTCAAGATTCTCTGCAATGATATCAATAGTTAGTGTTCAAGTTTTAGTTTTTCTTGTTGCTTGTTAAAGATTGACAATTTCAATTGACATGGCCCACTATAATTATTGATCAACTTGTCAATTTATATTTCACGCCCCATATTTTGTTACGACCTTTTTTCCTTCCACACCCAATTTATTTAATTCATTTTAAAAATATCATTCAAAAGGATATTTATTCATATACTTGTTTATATTTAAAATTTGAATCACATTAAATTAATAATAATAAATTAAATTTCAATTAATTTTTTGAATTTACTTGAATTAAGGTCTTACATTAGTAATATATTATCTCTCATTACACTCATTTAAAAGTAACACCATCCGTCTAACACCCATTTATAATACAATATCAGCTGCTCTTATTTCGTTTTCTTGGAATTGAGTTTTTCCTATTTTATTTTATGATTGAGTTTATGCTACTCAAATATTTATTTGCTATTTTCACTTACATGAAAAAGAAAAAAAAAAAAAAAAGGTTCATTGCTCTTTCTATCATTGTGTTTTCTTTTTCTTCTTCTTCCGTATCTCTTATATAAGGGTGTTGTGTTTTTTTTTTTTTCATGTAAGTGAAAATAGTAAATAAATATTTGATTAGCATAAACTCAATCATAATTCACAAAACTTTGAGATGATATGGTGGTAAAGACCGAACCACCTCAAGTACATTAACAATGTCAAAACAAACACATAACAACCTAGAAAAAATAGAAGACTCCAAGATACAGTTGTGCCACCAGGCACCCAATTTTGAGATCGGCATCAAACATAAATAGGATCAGCCCTGAACACGTGTGGAATGTGCAACTGTCTTAAGCCTCCCAATTTTGGGACTCAAATTTTACTAATTTCTAATTGTTTTTTTTTTATAAATAATTTATAAAGTAAATATATAAATAATGTTTCAAATAATATTCAAGGTTCCACAGCTGTTGCTCTTCGTCCTGTCACTGGTTCGATTTCTTACAATCGCATTTTTTTTGGAAAAAAAAAATGGTGTAAATGGTGTGGGTCAGGTTTGATCACTGCTTCTCCCATTCTTCACTTTCCAATCTGCAAACAACATATATGTTTTTGTAAGAATTAGTAGACACTTTTCCTCCAACAATTCACTCATATAACAAACCTTGATTGATTTTGCTGTCTAAGATTTGTTTTCGAGTCGAGACTCCAACTTTGGGATTTGGTATCTGATGAGGTCACTCGGTTCTCTTTGAACAGGAAGGAAGAGGAGTTTTAATGGAGGGATCTATTGGGTTTTGATCCTTATAAGTAAGAGGTAATCCTATTTGTCCCATGTATTTTGATATAATATTAAAATCCCCTAATATTTTGATATAATATTAAAATCATTAATATTTTCCTCGTCGATTTATGAAATAGATTAAATCTTCTTATAGTTTATAAAAATATATAAAAAAACCCTTACCGTCAAACTTGAATTTTAAAAATAATAGTTTAACCATTAATACAAAATGGCAAAACTATAGAGATATAAATATATAAATACACATAAAATTATAAATGCATATAAATGAGTAATGCTAGGGTATCCAAAAAATTGCCCAAAAATATAGCTCAAATGACATGACATCCCAATAAGCTTGACATCTTACTTGACACATCACTCTCCAAAAATAAATCAAATTTATTTTTTTTCATCCATCAATTCTTTTTAAATTGCAAAACTAGTCCTTGAAATAATAATAACAAATTTGATTTTCATATTAATTTCTTTTCATTGTATCCATTTTCAATGTACGTAACAAGGCAATTTATTTATTTTTTCATCATTTCCACTTTCCCATTGATTCCGGAATTACATGATGTTTATTTGTGTTTTATTTTTTATTTTGTTTGTTGTGAAAATGAAATTGAAAATAAAATCATATTGAATGATGTTTTGTTTTGATTTTGTTTGTTGTTAAAGTTGTTAATATAGTGTATCAGATGTTCGATGACATGCATTATTAACCATTTGACTTGTATTTTTTGGTTTATTTGATTTTGACTTAAAACGATTTTTTCATATATTTCAAGCAAGTTTCTCCATAACCATCCCACAACATCTCAATTACAAGGTTTTTTTTTTTTTTTCCTGTTAAAATCAAATGTACCTCACATATCAATTATAACATCAAAAAACTGAGGTAAGTGGTAGATGTATAGCAGAAACAAAATTGAGCTTTAATTGCTCTTAAAAACTCTTAAAAGAGGCAAGCACAACAGGAAAAATGGTGGGACAGTTGCATCACAATCACTAATAGGTCGAAAGCCAACAAGACTTGTAGCTGATGTTAAATTTAATCAATATTTATTGTAACCATGGGCACAAAAAACTGTACAAATATCATGAAATAGTTTTCAACATTTGGTGCAATCATGTGCATAAAAAATTTGCTACATCAACTAAGTTTTCTCAATTCATTTTGATTACCACCCTAAAAAAAATTTTTAAAAAAATTATAAACAATCATAATGCTATAAAACAATTTTCATATCAAACAATCTTAAAAAAATATAAATAACTTGTTATATTTACCTCAATAATAGTGACTTCAGGTCCCGAATCGTTTAATTTAATTGAAATAATCTCCTCAATCTATTTTTATACAATCTATTTTAAAGTTGTCAACAATTGATAATTAGCTAATTTATATCTTGACAAATATTGCATGATTGTTATATTAACAACTTTGACAACAAACAGAATAAAAACAAAAAAAATCACTCAATATGATTTTATTTTCAATTTAAGTGTTATTTTCACAACAAACAAAATAAAATATAAAACACAAAGAAACATCATACAATTCTAGAATCAATAGAAAAGTGGAAGAAGTAGGAATTGTTGAATTCGAAATTAAGAATCAAGTTAATTGAAAAGCAATGCAGAGATGATCAACTAATTTATATTTATTATCAAAAAATCGAGTTAAAATTTATTAATAACAGTATATATTATTAACTAATTTCTGACAAACACTGTACATGATCAATCAAAAATAAAATAATAATAATAATAATAATTTTTGACAAATACTGCACATGAATAATAAAAAAGTAAAGTAAAAACTGTTGTCCAACAACCAAACAAATGAATTTGAAATTAAAAGGATAAAATAATTAAACAATACTTTTGCCTTCATGCCTTATTGTCAATTCTAAAACAATCCCTAACACAAGTGGAAACAATCCCTATATATGGAAAAAAAAAAAAAAACAAATTGCCTTCTTGCATGTATTGAAACTAAAAACAATGAAGATAAATTAATATGGAAATAAAATTTGTTATTATTATTTCAAGGACTAGTTTTGCAATTAGATTAAAATTGATTGATGAAAAAAAAAGTCTGATTTATTTTTAAAGAATGATGTGTTAAGTGAAATGTCAATGCTTATTAGGATGACATGTTATTTTACACTATTTTTTGGGCACCCTAGCATTACTCGCATATTAATTATTTAGTGTTTATCTTCTTTTTTATTCTAAATCGAACTTCCCTTTTGAAATTCGTGATTTATTTAAAAGAAAATATTTTAAGGCAATTATATTATACCAATAATTTACTTTTTGGTAACAATTAATGCTATTAGTCTGCCATTTCAAACTAAGCTGGTTTTTACCGAGTAGGAAAATTCATCTAAACCTGATAATGCTCAAATCAATTTTTAGGATAGAGTAATCCTACATCTATTTTAACACATTCATGTAACACAAATATAGTTTCCAGTTTCCATTTGCTTGCATTGAATTGTATACAATTCGATCCAACACTCCGGAAGCTATCCATGTGTTGGGCTCAATTCGACATCATTATGACTTGGGCCAAATCTGTGAAGAGCTCCCACCACGAAGCTCCCGCAAATATGCAATTACTTCGAATTTCAGCCTCAGATATTAGTTGTTACCACTCATTATATCCTTTCTTTTTTTTTTTTTATAGGAACCACTCGTTATATTCATACAAAACATTCAAGCATTTAAGGCTTGTCTTGCTATTGCTCCAGTCTATCAACCATGACAAATAACAAGCGCAAAAACCAGTCAAATTGAGCACTGTATATCCATATTCATAGCTAGCACAAGTTCTCTTACTGATTACCAACAGCCACATAAAAAGTTGAACACCCAGTTGATCACTTGCCCCGCTGCGTCATGGTAGCAGCACGACTGAACCAGAAGTTTTGCGGCTTTCGAGGTCTGCATGAGCCTGTGCTGCTTGTGATAGAGGGTATTTGTGATTTACATGAACCCGCAAGACACCTGATGCAACGTTGGCAAATACTTCGCCAGCAGTTTCCAGCAACTCATCACGAGTTACAGTGTATTGCATAAGAGCAGGCCTTGTTAAGTACAGAGATTTCGGCGCTAGTGCAGATAATGGAACTGGGTCAGGCATGCCTGATGACTGCCCAAAATTCACCATGTAGCCACGAATCTTTAAGCATGCCAATGATCCCTACATATGATTAAACTTCCATGTTAAAATTTCTTTTGGTACCAACCACGCTAGTCAATCAGAACCCATAACAGACCAACAAGGGCCGTCTACCTAGGTTAAAATGTTATAAAAATTTTTGGACCAAGATCAACTTGTGGATCCAAATCGCTTTAAAACAATATAATTGATTGATTTCTAACCTTGTGAAACATAAATGAAAGAAATAATAATGAATCACTGGGTTGGCCATAACCCTACATTTTTTACAGGAAACAGAAATCTTAAAGTTTACCCTAGACCTATATAAAAATTGAACTAAAATTATTTATTTCAAGACAGTTATAACCTTGGATACTAATAATGTAAGCTGATTTGAAAAAGAAGAGAGAAACATGATCATTTAATTATGTATTTAAATGGCAATTTACTATTTATGTAGTTTGCACTATGGATCATAATCCTTTCTGTTTACTTAACCATCTATACATAATTGGTAGATTAGAGTCACAATACCTGAAAGGTGTCTTTTCCAACAGAATCATAGACAACATCAACCCCTTTGCCTGATGTTATCTCATTGACACGAGCAACAAAATCCTCTTCCTTATAGATTATAACATGGTGACATCCATCATCCTTGGCTTGAGCTGCTTTCTCTTTTGTTGAGACAGTGCCAATGACAGTAGCACCAAGAGCATTTCCCCACTGGCATAATAGAGATCCAACCCCACCAGCAGCAGCATGGACAAGGATTATGTGTCCAGGTTCAACCTGCATACCAGACAATCCCAATGTGTCATTCACTTATGATGCTAAAATTGTGTCTTGCGAGCTGGAACAAAGTTAGGAACAGAAGCATCAGACCTACACCCCCAGGCTGAAAATTGCTATCATGACAATAGTCTATGACCTTGGTATAATTACTTAGATAAACAATATATTCTTACTGACTGGATTTACTAGTATTTTTTTTTTCAAAAAATTAGGAAAAGCCTATTAAACTGTCTTTTGGCAGTCATTAGTAGAGGCCTTCAATTTGTTAAGTTATCAGTTAAGTACCATTCTAAACTTATTGCTCTCTTTTCTATCATAAAAGTGGCACTAATGTAAATGGTTCGTGCGGCCGCGCCACGTATACTTGTGACGATAACCTTCTTTCATTGTAAATTGATATGTACATGAATTGATAGAATGCCAAAAAATAACTCCATATCATCCAGAATTAATTCCAAAAGCATAAAGCTGGCAAGGATTTCTGCATAACATTTTCATATCCATAAGCTAGAACTTGCTGAAAAGCAAATGCATGCTAAAGGATGCATATGCAACCTACCTTGAAGCAACGACGCAGAAGAAACTGAGCTGTCATGCCCTTAAGAATGATAGATGCTGCAACAATAGGATCAATAGATGGAGGAACAGGCACAACTTTATTTGCAGGAAGGATCTGCTCTTCAGCATATGAACCCATTGGATCACCTGCATATGCCACAA
Organism: Litchi chinensis; assembly: GCA_019925255.1. NCBI lineage: Eukaryota > Viridiplantae > Streptophyta > Magnoliopsida > Sapindales > Sapindaceae > Litchi > Litchi chinensis. The sequence continues at coordinate 21,219,470 of CM034467.1, read as the reverse complement.
GATCTCCAACTTTCCTGCCAGTCAATCCAGGGCCAACAGCTACTACCTCTCCAACAGCCTCCATACCTACAAAACAAGAACAAAAGCTTCTTATAACCATCACAACAGCTTCTAATTGCAACAAAGCAATCCGCCCAAACAGAATTATGCCCTGCAATTCTTACTACAATATCATTCCACCCAAACAGAATTGTGCCCTGCAATCCACAAGGCAATTGTCACCCAATACATCAACATCATCACTGACATCATATGTAGTTCAGTCAAACATCATCTAGATCGCATGACATGTCAAATTGAAAAACTATACAATCTATATATACTGTGAAGCAATCATCATTCGCAATAGATGTAGTAGTAAGCACAAGTCATTCTTGCTTGAAAGTTTACAATTGCTTGAAGGGTTACAAAGCCAAACCTGGAGTGAAGGGCATTGCAGCAGCCTTATAAACTCCTTTACGAAAGTAAATATCGATGAAATTAAGCCCGATTACTTTATTTCTCACGCGTATCTCGCCCTCACCTGGCTCCCCTATTTCCACATCCTCCCACTTAAGAACCTGACACCATCACGTTCCGACAAGTAATCAGCTACATCCAGAACAAACCCACATACGCAAACCTAGATAGATACACCCTTCTCATGGTTCAATTAAAGTAAATCACGACTTATACCTCAAACCTCAGAAACAACATTATAATCCTTCACAATACAGCATATATGATTCTAGACTAAAAACTTGAAATGGGTTCCATAGTTGACAAGAATTAATGAGATGGGTATATGAAAAGACAACCCATTTGATACAATCACATAATACGCATGGCATATGAATGGCAAGAAAAGAGAGAGAGAAGAGACCTCAGGTCCTCCGAGTTCATGAACCCTGATGGCTTTAACCATATTTGGTGGATTCTCCTCCCAGCTGCTTCTGGTTCTGTAGAAAGCGCTTTGACTGCCGATAAACAGGCCTGCTTTTGAAGAGAGAGTATTGGTGAACTTCGGTTTTTGGTAGAACTGTGTAGAAAAAAGAGTGGATTTTTGATTAAAAAGTTGGGTGGTAGCAGTACGTAACTGTGAAAGTAACCGATGGTTTTGGAATTTACAGGACTATTCATATTCATCCTTTCATTTATCCTATTAACTGCCTATTTTATCGAACCTCGATGGAATATCGGCAAGTTAATTTTCCGCGTGGATGAATCCAATTGGCCATATGATTATCAATGTAATATGTATTATCCCTTCGGCCATATGGTTATCAATGTAATATGTATTATCCCTTTTTCTTTCTTCCATAAAACCGATGTTATTTTACGACATAAAAATTTTCTTGCTAGGCCCATCTTTCTTTTATTTTTATTATTAGTACCAAGTCAGAACACTATTGAAATCCGCTAAAATGAGACTCTAAAGCACAATTTCTTTTCTTGTTACATCCTTTTTTTTTTAATTAATAACATCAAACAAGAATATTGTTGAGACCAATTAAGTTGAGACTTTGAAGGATGGTTTGGAATTCTACTCTTAGAAGTGAGAGTGTTATCGAAAGAGTAAGAAAACTACTCACATATTAATGAGATGTTACAGATCAAACTTATGATCTTAATGCATAGATGGAGGTGATTATACCACTACACCTACCCCATTTGCCACACCCATCTACTTTCTATATGCATATAAAAAAGTTTTTCAAAAAAATGTTAAAATTAATTATTAACATTCCTAGACTCTTTAAAATACTAAATTAATAATGCTTTGGTAATGTATTTTTTCTTATTACGCTTATTTAACAGTTAAAACCTTCCATCTAACTCCCATTTATAATAAGATATTAGCTGCTCTTATTTTGTTTTATTGGAATTGAGTTTTTCATATAATATTTTACATGGCTTTTATTTGGGTTCACGTCGTTACATATTCCCAAAAAAAAAAAAAAAGTTCATAGCCCTTTCTATTATCGTGTTTTATTTTTCTTCTTCTTTATACATTATAAATAAGGTTTTTTTTTTTTTTTTTCATGTAAGTGGAAATAGTCAAATAAATATTTGATTAGCTTAAACTCAATCACAATTCACAAAACTTTTAGATGATTTGGTGGTAAAGACCGAACCATCTCTAGTACATCAACGCTGTCAATAAACAAATACCAACTTAAAAACAAAAAGAAGATTCCATAATATAGTTATGCCGCCACCTATTAAGCCCCCAATTTTGAGATCGGGCATCAAACATACAAAGCAACAAACCATAACATACGTACGAAAGCTAATGTTAAATTATAATGGTTTCAAAATAACCAAGTAACTATTAAAATGTACTTCAACACCAAAAAAAAAAAAAAAACCTATAACTAATAAAATGTAAATAGAATTCCTTTACAATTTCTTTTCTTAAAGAAAACATAAAAAGTGGTTATATAGTCTGAAATTTTTAGACATATTAAGGAAAAACTTTATTTTGGTTCATATGTTTTTAACAAATTTCTTGTTTTTAAATACAAATTTATTTATGGCATTCATGATACCTTATGTTTCAAAGCTTATCAAATTAGTCCTCATTATTAGTCAACATATGGTCAAACGTTACACATGTGGGGGTAGTTTTGTCTTTTAACCTAATTGGTGATCTAAGGATATATATTAGATGGAAAAAAATTTAAAAAAATAAATAAAAACAATAATTAAAAGTGCATATAAAATTAAGAGTAAAACGGTTTTTTACCATTTTTTTGTTAATGTTGATAGTCAAAAATCACGTTACAAACACTAATTGATGAGTTTTTTTTTAAATGTAACAGACTTTGAATACTGTAAATGGATTTACATTTAAATACGAGAAGTTTCGCAAAAATATAGAGACCAAAATGAAATTTCTTACATATTAATACTAAAAATTTTCTTGATTTCATCTATGTTTAGATATGTGACCGATGACATGCCCAAAAGAAGCTAGCTATTTCTTTATTTACTTTGAGTGAAACGATTATGGGTGTCGAAAGTAAATTTTGATTTTTTACTTATATAATTATGTACTTTTAAGTAATTATATATATATAGGTATATTAGTAATAAAAGATTTTATAAAATTATGGGTGTAGCAAGAAAAATTTTTGGTGGCTCTATTGAACACATATTTCTTCATTAATTCAAATTCTGATGCTTCTACATAATTTAATATTATTTCTTTGTTTGAAGACATCTTGAAGTATAAATATATAATTTAAGGAAAGAATTCGAACCTATAATATCAAAATATAAACTACTCATATCAGGATGTGATTTTTTATTTTATTTTTTTAATTTTGAATTGAGACTGCATTCAAATTGGATTTTAATCCAAAAGTAATTTTTAAACCGGAATAATAGACCAAATAGAAGAAGAATTTTCGAATTTCGGATTTGGATACAAATATAGATTGAATTATGACTAAATTCATAATTCGATTGGAATAGGATCATATTTGGATTCGGATTCAAATGTTTTTCCATTTTTAAGGTTTTTGCTTTTTGTTTCACAGTTTCTAAATCTTTAAATTATTATTATTATTATTATTTGTAATATCCAGGTGCATTGCTAAAAATATACATATTGAAAAGAACAAATTACTTTAGACGCCCCTAAGTATGACATTAATCAGGCGAAAATAATGTTTTATTTTTATAACAATAAAGTCCTATATCGTTAGTAAGTGTTAGTCAACTTTAGTTTGATGAAAGACATTTGTGTCATTTTACTTGAAGTGGCCCTTAATTTTTAAATTAATTCACTTTTAAATTAAAAAAGAAAAAATATTTAATAAAAAAATTGTCAAAGAACTAAAAAAATCTGAAAAAAAAAGAAAAAATTTGTTTGTTGATCCGCGTTTTGAAACAAAATCTTCAAGGTTGAAGATCTGAGTTTCAAACTACTTTGAAGATCAGGTTTCAAACCTTTCAAAAAAATAAAAATAGAAAAAAATAATTGAAAATCCCTCCAAAAAACCAAAAAAAAAAAAGTAGAATTAAAAAAAAAAAATTTGGGAACCTAGATGATGAACTTCTGGGTTCCCAGATGAACATCATTTGGGTTCATCCCAGATATGATGAACATCATCTGGGAACCCCGATGATGCATCATTATCAAATAAGAAAATTTAAAAATAAATTTTAAAAAAAAAACATAACTGGGTTCCCAAAATAAACAAAAGAAACCCAGATCTTCCACTAGAACTCAAAACTCCATATCAGAATCATCATCATCAACTCCAAAACTTTATGTGAAAACCAAACTCAAACTTCATCTCAGAATCATCATCATCATCAACAATAAATCAAACTCAAACATAAATAAAAGAATCATTACCAAAATTATCATCAATTGGGTTCGAATTGAACCCAGATTTCATAAATCTTGATTCGATTTGAACCTAAATGTCTTTGGATTTGATTATCTGGGTTCAAAACGAACCCAGATGATGAAATCTGGGTTCATTTCAAACCCAGATGTCTCAGGTTTATGGAACTCATATGAACTGTGGGTTCCACGAACCCAAATGAACGAGAAAAGAAGAAGAAGAATTAGAAGAAGAAGAATAAGAGAAAAAGGAGGTCGTGAATAAAGGAGAGAAATGGAGATGAAAGAGAGAGAGAGGGGGTCAGTGTGGGGTTTGGTAGAAAGGAGGGTAGTCGGTGTGCGAGAGGGTGGTGGTGAAGGTCTGGTCTCTGATGAAGGATGATGGTCGGTGTGTAAAGGGGCTTTAATGGTCTAGTCTCTGATGAAGGCTGGTGGAGAGAGAGAAAGAGAGTGTGTGTGTGTGTGTGTGTGTATATGGAGAATGAGAAGTTTTAATAATTTTTTTTTAATTTATTATTTCATTTTAAAAATAATTTAAATTACAATTTTAAATTATTTCAAACAGTAAGAGTATTTTGGTCTTTGCAAGTCAAAGATCAGTCAATAGTTTGATTTAACCGTGTTTGACTGTTAACTTCAGGGTTTTCTGTTATAAAAACGAAGCATTATTTCCGTCTAACCAATGTCATACCTCGAAGGGAGGGGCGGGGGGTGGTCTGAAGTAATTTGCTCTATTTAAAAAAGAAAATCATTAGATAAGATAATTTGTTATATTTGTGTTTGCTCTACTTATTTTATTTGTTTTTTCAATCTCGGTCATATTCATTATTTTAAAATTTTTTATAAATAGTCAAAATTATGTGTTAGGAAAAAAGTTTAAATTGAATCTATAAATTCATTGTGGTGCATCTAATATGTTTATTTCTTAACCCCTCAAAATTCATTGTTAATTCATCAGTTTTATAAGTTTAGGGATAGTTTGTTTATTTGTCCTTTTTTTTTTTCTCTATTTATAATTTAATGGTGTTGAATTACATATAATAAGTTGTTTTCTTTTATTTTTTTAAGTGGTCAAACCATTTAAAATTACTTAAAAATAACTGAAAAAAAGTAAAATTTTATCCCACAATTTTTTTTCCTTAATACTTACAAGAAATATATTTAAAAAAAAAAATCTCAATACATAGAATTAAATTACTGTATTTTAATTTATAATTTAAACATTCATTTTTCTAGTTGTTTTCTTAAATATATATAAATATTATTAATTCTATTAGGTTTTATAATCATATTTAATTATAAATAAAATATTATTAATATAATTAAAATGTTTTGAAATTTATTAAATTATTTATTTTCAGTTGTTTGTATCAAATTATTTAAAATTATATAAAAATAATAATAAAAATGGAATAAATGTCAAATTACTAATTTTTCAAATAATTTCAATTTTTTTTTAAAAAAAAAGTTTACAATATATTTAAAGATAAGGAAAAAAAATGTTATTCAAATTTCTTATTTCAACTGTTTAATTTTTAGACAAAAAAAAAAAAAAACAAACGAATCCTTATTTATATGATTATATCACATGATTATTTTATCTTAATTTCAAATATTATTTTTTTTTTTTAAATTTCATTATTTAGATTTAGTGATATAGTGGGTCGTTCTACAATATGCTGATGTGAAGTTGGTCTTACTAGTCAACTTCTTTGGAATTCGATAATTCGTATCCTACACAAGTTAAACTGTAACATGCTCTCCCGACATCTAGGTAACCCATTGAACCTTACCCCTAGTTACGAAATAGTAAAGTTATTAAAATATTTAAATCCGGATACGTAATTAAATTTTCATAAAAATTTTTGGATGGGTTCGAGTAGATAATTTCGAAATATTAAAATTTATGAAAATGAATGGACCTGAATAATTAGTGAAATTGGATTTTACTAAAAGTTTTAGATGGACCTGAGAGGATTTCAAATACGAAAAACATATTTTAGGAGCTTTGAAGGATGAAATAATTCAAGTGACTAGATAATCTTGTTTGGGTGAATCTTGTAAAGTGTGTGAGTGAAATGGATGATAAGTGGATGTAGATTAAAAGAGGTGGGGGACAAGTGTAAGGTAATTAATAAACAATCAAATAATTAAAATATTATAAGTATAAGTTGAATAATATATATATATATATATATATGAAAATGAAGAATAAACAAATAAGTAAAGTCAAACAAAAAAAAAAAAAAGAGAAAAATCTGCACTCGGTCACAAAACCGAGAGGGAGAAAATCAACAAAGGGAAGCATTGATTTCACTTACCCACTTGGTCAACCTACTCCTCCATTCAATTTTTGTTCATTCTTCTTCCTTTACCCAAAGTCTTCCATTTTCTCTCCATCTCTCTCGGCTTCACTCTAACTCTTTCGGTCTCTCTCTCGTCTCTCCGAGCTCTCTCCTCTCTATCTTCCATTTTTGTCACTTACGAGCTCCATCTCTCGGTTCTCTCTCGTCCCTCTCACGAGTTCACCTCTCAAATCTTCTCTTCTCGCTCACGGTAAGCTCGTCCCTCTTAAGAACTTCTCTCGGTTCTTTTCTCCCTCTAACGCTCAGTTCTCACTCTTCCTCTCACTTAATCTTTTGGTTTTGAAGGAAGTTAGCAAGAATCAAGGAGATAGCATCAAATCAAGCAAAACAAGTGAGACAAATAAAAAGGGGAAGTCGCGGTTTGTAGGGGGGAGTGACGACCGAATGCATGCAAGGAGGGGATGGTGATTTTGTAAAGAAATACAGCTCGTGCAAAAGGATTAAAGCCCTTTCAGAAGCATTTCCATTAATTTCGGAAGGTAAGATTTAATTTTCGAGCAATTTTGATAAGTTTTCGGGAAGATTTTTGGTGAAAATGCATGATTGGGTCTTAGGATATACCACCTCGATAGTGCGGAGGTTGGGTTGTGGATGATTTGGTTGGTGGATGAATTTCGAAAGTGAAAATGCTTGTGTTATAGGTGCAGTCATGATGAGGCTTTTGAGTTTAAATTGGGTTTTGATGATTTTACCTTGTTATGGAGGAGATTTTCATATGTTGAATGTGTTTTGATATGTGAAATAAGTTGGAAAAAAATAATTTTAGAGAGAGAGTAGCAAATCTGCCCATGGGCAATTTTGTCCATAAAATATTATTTTTGATTGGTTTGTGTGATTTTAGGGAATATTTGAATGTTAGGGTAAGCTCGGAAATCGAAAACATAATTGTAAAACCATTAAATGGTCACTTTGTGATTTTAGATAACGAAAACATGTGGAAGTGATATTTAATGGTTTTGAATGTAATTGTGTTAAATTATGATGTGTTTGAATGTGAAACGATGTGAAAACGTAAAAAGGAATGATGATAAGACCATGTTTTAAATTCGGTTAGGCGAAAAAGTATTGATTCGTAATTTTTGCTTGAGTTTGTTCGTATGAATTTAGTTTCGAATTAAAGTATTTATAGCATTTAAATAATTAGAATTGCGAACGAATGTTAAACGCAAATGATCGAAGTTAAAATGAATTAAAGCGGAGTGTTTCGAGATATTTGATTGATTAAGTATTTCGTTGGTTGGTGCGTAAATGTATATACGTGCGAATTACGTTAGTCGTAGCGTAGTCTGAAATTAGATTGCGAAAATATGTAGGTTATTCGAAGGCAAAGTAAGATACCCCATTGGTTAGAGTAAATAGAGAGTTAGGAATCCAGGTGAGTGTCCTAATGAAAATGTTTTGAGATGAGATTATTTCTATTCACATTGAATTTGTATGTTAATATATATTCATATTGTTAATGATTGTAAATTGATTTTTATATAAAAAATGAGTTTTTCGAACGAGAATCAAATTATATAAATTACTAAAAATTTTCAAGAAATGTGAGTTTTGAAATGAGAAACATGTATTTGAAATGATTTATAACATATGATATATATTCTGTGATTTCCGGTATTGGTAGAGTACCCAAATGCGATATAGAATTTCGCTTAGGAGACGATGTAGGATTTCGCTCCCTACATGATATGTTTTAAACTAGCTTACTACTTGAGACGCTGTAGGATTTCGCTCCGTAGCGATGTAGGATTTCGCTACGTAATACCAGACACGTATGACTTTAGACGATATAGGATTCCGCTCTGCCATGCAATTATTTTCGCATACCATATGAATTGAAAATGATAGTAATGGACTTGTTTTAAGTAAAAATTTTTTGAAAATACAAATTGTCATCACTGAGATATTTTATAACAGAAAAGCAAATGAAAGTGTGTGAAATAGTAAGTTACTTACATTTCATTATTTGAAAAGCATTTGATAGTAATCGTTGATGTTAATAATTGTTTTTCAAGTTATTACTTTAAATATCAGTTTACGATATATGTGTATATTACAAATGATTATTCATGTTATGAAATGTTTATGATTCTCGAATTATGTATTTAAATTCCACATCATGATTTTATGCATGAAATGAGTTTATAAATACTTTTAGGAAGAAAAATTTGTGAATATCGGTTTGAATAGAAATAAATAACACTCATTGAGTGTATTTTGCTCACCTTCGTTTGTTGTTTTAAAATAAAAATCTCTCAGGATCAGGTACAGGTGCAAAGCTCCAGCAGCCGGGATTTCGCATCTAGAGTAGATAGATTTTCGTTGGGTGCAGTTGTGATTCTTTTAGCAACACATGTATGATATTATGTTTTGTTAAATCATATGAAATATTTTGTATGTAAATATATACTTCTTTTGATTTATGTATATATTCAAGCATGACATGTTTTGAGATATGAAATTGTTTTTTTTTTTTTTAAATTGATACATGTTTATGGACGAGTTGTGATTTGTGGAAAAAGGGTCGGAGGCCCAGTAGTTGAGAAAATGAATGATTTTGAAGGGTACAAGTATTTTAAGTATGATTTTACAGGGTGACATTTTTAGAAAAACAGTCGTTGTGCTGCTAAAATTTTTATAAAATTTTGTTTATAAGTGTAAATTTTAAATTTTACAAAAAAAGTTTTCACCTAAATTCTACAGGAAAATAAACTTTAAACAGAGATTTTCATAATATAATTTTAAAAAGGTTTAATTTCACGGGAGTTTTTCAACCATAAGGAATTTCGATTGGAAGACTACCATGGAGTGCTGGACGGGTCACCTGGAGAATAGAAATCGGGGCCCATCATAAACAAAAGAGTAAAAGTGACTTCAGGAAAGGTTAGACAGAATGTATGAAGAGAATAATCTCTTTTATCCTTCATTACTCTTTTTTCTTCTCTGCCCCTCCTAAAAGGGGAAGACCCTTCATATTGACACGAATGGTCTTCTATTTTCGGCAGCTTCCTAGAGTGAAGATGCTAAAAAAGATCATATCTCAAAGGATCTAGGGATCCTGGGTCAATCTCAGGGCTGATCTCTGGATCTTTGACTCCAAATAGTAAATTTTCTATTTCCAAAGTTTCTCATATCATCTTTTAGAAAAGATATTTTCTCAGGAAGTAAGTTAAAGAGATTAATAGTAAAATAGAAAAATATTAATTTTGGTCTCCATTGATGAGCCTTTGGAATTAGGCTTGTTGCTGGACTGTCGTCCAACCATGGGCTGAATACTTAGAACATGTTGAAAACATGAGATGGACTACGTAGGGTCGATCGACTCGTAAGACCTTTTGGCCTCAAATTAGCTCAATGTGTTTCTTCAATGGACTTTTTGAATCCATTGGTTGGTCGATAATTTTTGACCACTACAAGCGACAATTTGATAAGGTTTGGAAGTCGTTTAATAAAGAGGTATTTTGCTTTAAAGTTTACATATTTTAGTTTAATTATTTTACCACATTTGAACTTTGTGATGGATAGTCATTGACAAAGAATTAAATAATAATAAAAGTAATACTAATAATAATAAACGATACTTATTACTATTTTAAATACTTATTACTATTTTAAATGTATAAACTGCTAGTAGGGAAGACATTTAATTTATTTATTTCCTTGTATGCAAAAAGCTTTGAGCATTTAATTTGATCTATATTAATTGAGTTGCTTATAGCTTTTATGAATGTTTATACTAACTTAATTATCTTTATTTTATTCAAGGAAAATGTTTATATTGATTGTGAAAATAAATTTTTCTTGATGTTTAAGAACTAAGGGATTTAGATTTATATGGAATCTATTGAAATCCATATAAGTTTAAGTGTATTTAATTCAGATATGTTTTTATTTTATTAAAATCCATACAAATTTAGACGTATTCAATTCAGACTTTTAAAAATCCAAAAAAAAAAAAAAATTATGTATATTCAAAAAGTCATCGACTTTATAGATTTTACATAAGTGATGGAATTCAATGAATTTCGATGGATTTGAAAGTAAAATTTGTGAATAAAAAGGTCTATCACCTTCTTCCAAAAATTTTCATTGGATTTCATAAAAATTTCTAATAAAATCTGTAGAGTTTATAAATTCCATCAAAATCTATTATTAAAAAAAAAATCAAATTCCAATAAAATTCTTTATTGAATACACCCTTTTATATTAAAAGTCAATAACAAAAATATATCTTGTTAGGTTATAGACAAAAATTGTATATCATTACTCACATTATATTTTTAGCTAATATTTGATTCAAAACAAAATGCATTCAACTTTGGCATAAACCCTAAACCCTAAAAAGGAAATTAAACCTAAACTATAAAAAATCAATTGTCATGTTCATTTCATCAAACAACTTTTTTTTTTTTTTTTCAAACTTAGATTAAAAAAGAAATTAATTTAAGAAAACATTAAAACTACACCGTCCATTCTTTATTATTATTATTATTATTATCATTATTATTATCATTATTATTTTATCTTAGATTAAAGAGAAATTAATTTAAAAAATTCATATTTTTTAAAAATGAAAGTAACTATTTTCATTGTTCATCACAATGATAATGTTCGAAATAATTTTATTAAAAGAAAAGGAAAAGAAAAGGAGACATAAATAGGATATTCACCTATCGTTATCTTTATGAATATTGAATCTCCATTAGCAATGGAGACTTAAAAAGCAAGGTCTCCATCCACACAATGAAAACCTAAATAACTAAGTCTCCGTCATTATGATTGTGACTCAGAAATTTAGGTCTACATCCACATATGAGAGATTTTTGCTTGGATCTCCATTGTCGATTAAGATCCAACGAGGATCTTTATCGCTTGGAAACTGATTCAACTGGGGGAGATCGTAAATGAGATTTTTATTGTTCATTATCTTGATGGACGGTGAAGATCCATACTAAGATCCCCACCTTTTTTTTTAATTTTATTTTTTAAAACATGTTTTTAAATTTATCTCCATTATTCATGATAGTGATAGATAGTGAAGATCAAAACATCATTCATTTTAGTTTAAAATTTAATATTGCAAAACAATTAACTTACCCCTCCAAAGTTATATTTTACAGTCAAATATAATTAACACTAATCGTTTGGGGCTAATTTGTTAGTAAAATAAAAAGTTGGTTTCACTTGTTAAAAGTAGAATCTAGGTAGCTTCATCGTAATTTCCTCTATTTTTTTTTTTTAAACCAAATTCTCTTGGTTTTTCTTTTCTCATATTCTTTTATTTAAGTAAAACAAAACTTGAAATTTTCAAAAAAAAAAAAAAAAAACACAGACAAACAAACAAACAAAACTTGGAAATTTTGCTCCTAATGTAAAACAAGGGCCCAAAAAATCCAGTGTATGGCACCCCACAATAGTCAACAAAAAGAATCAAACAAACAGAAAGTCGAAAAGACGAAAAAGGGTCTGAGTAGGGTTTAATAGTGTGTTTTCACTGTCCTGTCCCTTCTCTTTAGCAGAAGCCGAAATTACGCTCTGCTTTCTAACAACCCACCACACACGCACAAACCCCCAGCTGGGTTTTATCGATTCTTGGATTAAGTTTCTAAAATCCAAATCTTTTTGATCGATTTCTTGTTTTGAAGAGAAAAAGATGGAGAATTTAATGACCCAAGTGAAAATTGAGACCGGAAATGGTTTTTCGGATTCTGGGGTGGGATCATTTTCGTCATTCCAGAGGAGGATCGAGTTCCACCCAGCTAGGAAACCCTTTTCCGGACTTAGCAGTAGCGGCGGCGGCGGCGGAGATTTCAAGCTGGAGACACTAAACCCTGTTGCTTCGGATCCTATGAAAAAAGGGTCGGGCACGGGTCAGTCGGTAAAGAAGGTTGATGGGTCTGAGCTTTGGGACAATGGGTTGGATCCTGAGCTCAGTTTTCGGATCACGTTTCGTAGAATTGTGAGTTTCTTATGTTTTTGCTTTTTATGTGTTTTCTAGTTTTTGTAAGGTTTGGTTTATATGTGTTTTAGAGTGTATTTGACAATTCAATTTGGTGTCTTTTTAATTTTTTTTTTGAGGTGTTTTTATGTTATTTTGAATAGAATAGTTAGTCATTCCTGTTATGTGAGGTGGTACGGGTTGTCGGACTATGTTCTTGATTCTATCTTTGTCCTCATTTACTGAGTTTTTCGATTTCGGAGATATAGAAATGGTGTGTGAGTTGTTATATGTATTCTTCACGTTTTAATTTAAAAAGTATAAAGCGTAGAATTTCATGTGGTTTCAATTTAGTTTTGAAGATTTTGTTGAGTTTTACCTATCTATCTCTATATATACTTTTTAAATTTTCAGGGCGCCGGTTTGGAGAATCTTGGAAACACTTGTTTTCTGAATTCAGTATTGCAATGTCTGACGTATACAGAGCCTTTAGCAGCGTATTTGCAGAGCGGCAAGCATCAGAATTCATGTGAGTGTCTTTCTCCTGCTACTGCACTGTCTTCTCTTATGCTATTCTTCCTATGGACACAGTTTTATTGTGTAGGCATGCAGCTTTGTGAATCTATGTGTTGTTGTATATGTTATATAATCTGGCTTTCATTGTGGCATCTTCTTCATTGAAAAAAATCTCTTTACAGAGTTGGATGGCCATTGGAGAGGTTCTGTTGGTTTATATTGTTTCTAGACACAAGTAATTAGGCTAATATTACGATGAGATGAGAATGTCCGAAGGTCGTGCTACGATATAGGTCCAATAATGTTGCTAACAATCCATACAGGTCCTCTGTACTAGCTGAATACTTGTTTCAATGTTTGTATTTTTTTGTTCTTTTAAATTTGTTTGGTGTTGTGTATCAAATATTTTTTTGAGGTTGTTTTGATTGTGTTATCTTTAGTAATTGTTTTGTCTAAATTTATTTGATTGTAATTATTTATCTTCTATGCATTGTAAATAATATTGTTATGTCTCGTTTCTCATTGTTTTCCAATCATTTATGAAGGCCGTATTGCTGGGTTCTGTGCCTTATGTGCCATCCAGAAACATGTTAGCCGTGCTCTACAGGCAACTGGGAGAATACTAGCACCAAAGGATCTTGTCTTAAACTTGCGATGTATCCTTTCTTGTGCTTTATGAGATTATTATTGTTGTTATTGTTATTATTATTATTATTCTTATTATTATTATTATTATTTCTTTTTTTTGCGGATGTCTTGGTAGAAATTGGTAATATCTTTTACTTGCACATTTCCTGGTTAAATGTTGAGGCTGAATGCACATTTCTTGCTACCCAAATTTTGGGTAAATATTTTTACTTGGCTGTCTCAGAAAGCATTTTCCAATAGTCTAAATTCTTCTAGGTTCAGGATCAATAATTGATTCTTTTTTACAAGAAGAGCCATCTACTTGCATTTCACATACCAGAATTTGGAAACCTTGATCAATAAATAGGCATATCTAGAAACTTCAGAATTTCTAGACAAGAGGATGCTCACGAGTACATGGTGAACTTGCTGGAATCAATGCATAAATGTTGCTTACCTTCAGGAGTGCCAAGTGAGTCCCCTGGTGCGTACGAGAAGAGTTTGGTACACAAGATCTTTGGTGGTCGTTTACGCAGTCAGGTAATCTTTTCTTGCTTATCGATGGAGTTATAAGAGTGGCGAGTTAGTAGGGCGGAATGACTAAAAATGTTGAAGAATGCAAAATCCTTGTACTCTTGGAGACTTATTTGTTTCTGTGGAGCTGGGAGAAAAATTTCTGTTTTGATATCTCAATGCTTGATGCTTCTGTCATGCCCTGATTGGTCTATTATTTTTTTTCCCTACTTATGCAGGTGAAATGCATGCAATGTTCTTACTGCTCCAACAAATTTGATCCCTTTTTAGATCTAAGTCTCGAAATAATTAAGGCAGATTCTGTGTATAAAGCCCTTACAAACTTCACAGCTGCAGAGCTGTTAGATGGAGGGGAGAAGCAGTACCAGTGTCAACGATGCAAGCAGAAAGTTAGGGCTCTCAAGCAGCTGACAGTTCACAAGGCACCTTATGTGCTTACCGTCCATTTAAAGCGTTTCCGTGCACATGATCCCGGACAGAAGATAGACAAGAAAGTTCAGTTTGGTTCAACATTAGACATGAAGCCTTTTGTCTCAGGTTCCTATGTGAGTAACTCTTTTTACTGTGTGCTATCTATAATTATAATATGAACAAATTTGGAGTTATTATGTATTAGTCTTTCGCTTCTTTTTTTTTTTAATTGTCTGTGACTTGCATCTTGTCAATGGATAATTGTTGTATAGGCGTTTGGAAAATTGTACATTATTGAAAATGAAAATAACCCCACCGAAAATTACTGAAAAACAATTTAATTATGGACACTGAGAAAAATTAGTTGAAATCATTATGCAAAATTGGTTGCAAATGGAAAAGAGTAAAAAATTTGATCTTATTTAGAATGTGTTATAATTTATAGTGAAATCATGACAGATCTGTTCCGTCTATTTGTTCCTAGAAAATTTATTGTATATCTTTTATTCCAATTGCAAGGTTGTAATTGCTGTTGAGACTGAAATGTATAGCTAAAGCTGTTTTTAATGCATATTCCAGCATTTGCGGTATGTGACTTTGTACCCTGTTTGATAGAATTATATGTGCTTTATGTCAGTCTTTTGGTATTTCTGATGGCCGAGTTGAAACTGTGTACCAGTTAAAAACACTTTATTCAACTAGGTCATGTGATTATGTAGTTGGACAATTTCTAGTAGAAATTTTGTGGTGATACTGATCTAAGGAGGCATTAGCCCATCATGCGTGAATCTTGCTTCACTAATCACCAAAATGTTACCCTTGTAAGTTGGAATGTCGAGTGCATGTTTCATACACTGCATTCTGTTATTTCCAGTTAAATTTTCAGTATGTGAAAATAACTTCCACATTATGTGCTCATATTATTTTCTCTTTAGTAGTTGATTTTTCCCCGCTTTTGTGCATGCAGGAAGGAGATTTGAAGTACACTCTTTATGGTGTTCTGGTTCATCATGGTTGGAGCACTCATTCAGGCCACTATTACTGTTTTGTTCGTACATCAAGTGGCATGTGGTACTCCCTTGATGACAACAGGGTACTGGACATACCTTCCTCTTTCATTTATGTTTTCTTGGGATGCTGGCAGGATTTTGTTTTTTCATAGTGTTATTCCACTTTGATTAGAATGCCCTCTTCCTACCTTGTCACGGTCTCGGTCTGAGTTATAGTAGAAAGCAATTTAAATGCACTTCGAAAAGTTTTGAAGACCAGGACTTTACTTAAGATGTGTGATGTAGTATCACATCCTGTATGATTTATTGTAATGCTCCTTTTTGCTTATCCCTATAGCTCCAAGTGTGTGAGACTAAGGCAAGGCTATCACAGAAAGTTGCTGGTACCTTACTATCTTTTGCAAACTATTGGGACTAGATTTGAGGGACTCTTGAAGCTTATATATGATAAAAATAGCAAATTTTATCTTTTAAATTTATTTAGGTGTTGAAGGTACCCATAAAATAATAAGATCTTTTTAGACAGGCAAAACTGTATCAGACCCAATATTAAATGCAGGATCCCTTATTATTGTGTTTGGGGAATTGAAAGTTCTAATTGGCTTCCTTGATTTCATGTGACAGGTTGTCCAAGTAAATGAGAGGTCTGTTTTGGAACAGAAGGCTTACATGTTGTTTTATGTCCGTGATAGAAAAAATATTGCTCCAAAAAAACCCATTGATGTTGTTCACAGAGAAAATTTGAAGGCAAATGTCATTGGGAACAATACATCTTCCATTTTGAGCCAACGTTCAAAGGTACATCCACAAAATTGCCTGAGTGAGAATACTATACATAATGCTGAATCATCTGCTTCCTTGAGACAAAAAGGTGCAGTAAATTCTGTGTTGTCGAAGGAGACTCCTGTGAAGGAAGTATCATCTCAACCAATGAATGAGCGAATCTTAGCAGAACACTGTGTATCAAAGAAAGACCCTCTATTAGGAACATCTTCAAGTACGTCAGTACTAAAAGCCCCATCAGAAATTCTTACTGTTCCTAACTCAGATCAAGGAGAAAGCTTGCAGCCGTCAGCTCCATGTGTGAACAGCAATGGTGACACTCCTAGTAGTGGAAATACCACTACTACTACCACTGCCAACATCAGCAACTCCAATGAGAATGGAAGTTCTAAGGGTATTTCAGAAGTCTTGGCTCCCATGTTGTCCCGCTGCAATGGGCCCCAAAACTCTGCTACTGATATGCCTGTTACAAAAGATGCTTCACAGAAGGTAACTGGATGTCTCACTCTCAGTGTGGGCCCTTGTCCATCTATGTCTCCACTTGCATGGAATCTAATCTTATTCTAATCTGTAAATCAATTTATGCATCCAGATTAATCCTGTTTCAAATGATGGAGCATCAAGTGTTTCTCTGTCCCAAGATATTAGTGATAAATCACTGGACGGAGTTTCAAGAACTGCTCCATCTGGTGAATCTAGTGATAAAATGTTGGAGAGTACGCACCACTTAAAATCAAGCTGTGAAAACATTCAGGTGATTTTCTTTATGGTTATTTCATGGATAACTATAGATAAAAAACCTGTTTGGTGTTGAATTGTTTTCTTTCAATTCCAGGTTGGAGATAATTCTAATGATTATATCAGTGGCAATTCCTCGAATGAGAAGGGCGGTGGTAACAGTCAAAAATTGGGGCCTGAGTCAGTAGAACCATCAATTCCCTTGATGATGATGAATAAGTCTTTAGAAATGAAAGTTCCTGATTGTGCAACCCTAAGGAAATTGAAGAAGAAGCCTCATAAGTGTCAGACAAGAAACATGTATATTGGCTTAAAACTTTTCAAGGCGTCCTTAGTCCTGCGCAAGAAGAAGAAACACAAAAAGAGTAAACTTCACACCTCAGACCCCCAGAATCTCATAGCGGGATTGTTAAATAAAGATTGTATTTCATCAGATCCTGGGCCATCTAAATCTGAAAAATCCACCAGTTCAGTATCTATACGTTCTTCTCATTCTAGAAAGAAAGCAGCTAAAGGTGCTGCCCATAAGAAAATTAAAATTTGCAATGGTAACTCCTTAATAAATGGTGTAAATGGAGAATTGATGGATAGAGTATATCAGAATGGTGCTGTGCTTGCAACAGATGAGCACTCACAAAAGTGTTCTGGCTCCATCTCGGAAGTAAACCAACGGGAAGCAGTGGAACCTAGTTGTTCAAATGATTGCAAAAAAGATGTGCTGCAGGAAGGAATGAACAAGCTGACCCGAGGGCTGGAAGAGACAACCAGTGAGTAATTTAAGTTGATCATTATAGTACATAATGTTCAGTGCTTCCTATATCTTTGCTCCATCTTGTTAAATGAGCTAGTGTCTGTGGATGTCATGGTAGGATCATATTTACTAATTTTATTCCAGATTCATATCTGGTCTCCTTTCATTACTACTGCTACATTTGTGTCCAATGTCAAATTTTAATGATTTTTGTAACATAGGGCTTTGTGTTCATGCATATGTCTGCCTTGGCTGTAAAATAAACCCTACTATTAAGACAACTTCGCCCCTAATGCCAGAGCTGCACCTTTGTTCTATCAATTTCATTTTATGCTGCTCTCCCTTTATATGTGAATTATCAGCAACAAAATTTTTATAGGCTTATAGCTTTTACTTGCGGAAAACTGAAGTTTCGCAAATTTGTGAACCAAGTTTTGTTTGGGAGATAGAACTCCAATTCAGTTTATAGAGCTGGTTAATATGTTCGGTTTGGTTTTTTGTATTATCTGTCTAATCTTTGTTTGACTGTGCAAACTGAATGCTATGTTCATTGACCATCTGTAGTCGCACGTTGGGATGGGATTGAATTGCATCCTCAGAGTTCAGTATGGAACAGTACCTGGAATCTCAGCATTGGTTATGTTCCGGATGAGTGGTGAGTTATAAATTGTCCCGTTTTCAATCTTTTTTTATTTTTCTTAGGTACAAATTGGTCTACTTTGTGAGAAATGAACTAGGGAGCAATAACCTATTTGGACCAACCTGTTTTTAGTTATGCTGAGTGGTCAAAGGTTGTGAAGAATTCGAACTGATAAACCATTGTAAATTTAAGGTTGGCCCCTAGTAAGCCAAAAGATTAAAGAATCTCTGGGTATATGATTCGTATATAAATAATAAATAATAGAGTTAGACTTATTCTTCTATTCAATTCTACAGGGATGAAGAATATGACTCTGGTAAAAGGAAGAAGCTAAGGCAAAATAAGTACAGTTTTGGTGGGCCAAATCCTTTCCAAGAAATTGCAGCCAAGAAAACACAATTAAAGAAGGCAAAGTTGGAGCATACTAGTTCTGGAAACTGGCCCTTCAGGATATGATGAAGAGAATGAATCCCTACTACCGGCGTGGATAATTTTTGATCTGTAAGCCCTGCTGTTATATGAATGTGTAGTAATGGTGTTTGTGTTTAGCGTAATCAGTAATTCGGAGAATGACCAAAGATACTAAAATTTTATAATTTTTCCTGTTTTCCTTCATGGGATATGTTTGTTCATTTGGCAAGAGATCTTGTGGCTAAGTTTTGGTTCTAATCTGATTTCTCTTAGCCACTCTCTCTTGTTTCTGTTATTTTTGGTGGGAACTTTTAAGCCTGTTCAGATGATGCATATTCTGCATAATGTATCTGCTTTCTTGTTCACGAGAAACACTTAAATATTATTAATACTAATCTTTTTCTCTTTTATTTTTAGTTTTTATTTTGAGTAATGAGTTCTTTGTTTTTGGATTTCATTTGTGGAGCAAGAGGGAAAAATACATTTTATCAACCGTTATGCTTAATCAGTAGTTCATATTTGATGGATCGGCTTAATTAATCGGTACATACTGAGGTGAAAATTATTATATATATATATATATATATATATATATAGTCTTTCTACCATAAGAAATTTTAAAATCAGTTCATAAAGGAAAGATTATAGATATTTGTGGGGCAGGGTTGGCAACCTCTAAACGTTATACAAAGGGAAAAATCTTAAAAACCGTTGTTCAAGTGAAGGGAGACGTTCACGTGAATTTGGAAGACAGCAGAGAGAAAATTAATTGGTAAGATTTATTCCATTTATGATGAGAAATAAGAGGGCATATAATGATTGAGGACAAAATAAGAGATAACACACCTATTTGGAGTGGATGATGTGGTTGTATATAAAGATGTAAATAGATCTAAGGGTCAATAATTTGTATACTACTTAGGGGGCTGTTAATTATAAATATAAAATTATTTTCACCTAAGTGTAAACTCTCCCATCCATCTCAATGATGGATAGTGGTAAACCAATTTTTTAAAACTTTTTTTTTTTTATCTACTTTTATTTTAATTTTTGTTTTATGTTAATTAAAATCAAAATAATTCTAATGGACCGACCAAATTACCCCTATTTTTATTGGTCGTTGACCAATGGTTGACTTATAAGAGGGATTAAATTGATATATTTATGAAACTTTAGGAAACATTGGATCGTTTTTTAATTCACAATTAAAAATTTGATATTTTCTAAAAATATAAAAGTTAAAATGAAGTTTTCCTTTCAATTTAGTGCAATTTTCTTTTGAAGATTGGAGTCAGGATTTTTTGTTCAGAGAAATCATATGTTAAAGTGAAAAATTATAATGTTCAAACAAAAATCTGTGATTTTGTAACATGTTAATGACCTTTGTGGCCCCAACCTAGGTTTTGCCTGATATTGAATGCAACCAACGTCCATACGTAATTTTCAAGTGGGAGATGAAAGAATCCGATCAAATATAGTGACATGACTACATGCAGAGCATTTTATGTGTGCACCACAAAGATGGTAAACTCACACACACGGAAGGATCATGTCTCTTTCAGAGAGTCATGATTCTCTAAGAAAGTCATGACACTCAAGAGTAGTGGTTCTCTAGAAGAATTCATGATTCTCCAACAGAGTTGTGTATCTTTTTAACGAGACACAATTGCCCAGGTTGATGCTTATAATAAGCCCTAAAACCCTTCATTTGAAATTTGCTTATGTATCCAAAAACTTATGGGCTAAAAAGGTGCAAGGAAATATTGAAGGTAGTGAGTGGCTCTGCATGCCACCAACAACCTAACAGCATGACGGTCACTATAAAAGAGTTCCGATTATCATTTCCTTTAACGTTAGTGGTGTGTCCTTTTCTCCTACACTAGCAAATACTGTCGCTCATACTTCAGCCAGAATGGTTCCCTCTGTTAGAAAAGGTTTTCTGTTTCTAAGTTGGT
Organism: Litchi chinensis; assembly: GCA_019925255.1. NCBI lineage: Eukaryota > Viridiplantae > Streptophyta > Magnoliopsida > Sapindales > Sapindaceae > Litchi > Litchi chinensis. The sequence goes on along the minus strand of CM034467.1, from coordinate 21,198,454 downwards.
CATTCCTAAATGAGTGTTCCTCCATGAGTGTTTGGTAGTTTTGTAATATTTCTTTATGAATTTTTGTACAGCACTAATCTTGTACGGGACAGTTCTAAGATTTAACAATTTTTTTAGTTTATCATTTTTTAATTTTCAAACCTATAAAGTCTATAACTTTTGGATTGAAATCTAATGACTATTAGGTACCCAAATATATATTAATAAACCGTCACATAACCTATTAGCATAGGTGATGGTGCACTTCCATCTATGTGGTGAGGATTTAAATTTTACCAAACATATTTAGGAGTTTTGTGTAAGTAGTTTGTCCTTGAATATAGGAGGACATACTAGTACTATGTAAATAGTGATTGATATCGGCAGATTTTAATAAATCTTTAACTCGTTTATTATCAATTTAAAAAAACAAAAACAAAAACAATATAACAGTATATCTTAATCCCAAATTGTAGTAGTGCCAAAAAATACGTCCTCAAACTATTATTTCAAAATAGAGATAGAGATAATAATAATGACTGTTCAATATGGTTTGATGGTAAAGAATACTCTCTACGACAATTGATACTTCAATTATTAAAAAAAAAAAAAAATTACTAAAGACATGAATTGAGATAGAGAAAATAGGGGATAGCGGAGTACCTTTATCACTAAAGTATATTATTTTAAATAAAAAGTGTTTGTGAAAATTTTAATATAGCATTAAAAGATTATTCAACTTCCGTTGTACAAGATAAAGTGTAATCCTTATTTCAAATTATAGAGTGATATTTACTTTAACATCTTTATCCTAATCATACAAGAATAATAATTAGCTATTTTTTATACAAGATAAAATGGAATTCTTTTTTTTTTTTTCTGACAACTCAATTGATCTCCTGAACTAACAAAACGTGTCTGATCAGTTGAATCTCTTAATGCAACTAAAAACGTGTTTTACATCATTTACGCGCCTTGTCAATCAAAATAGGTTGTTTAAATGGATTAAGAGGGGTGTTATTTTGGGGATTGTTTGTTGTATTGTCAATGCCGTGAATGAGTTCATCGTCTTTTCTTATCACTACATTAATATAATCTGTAATTAATTGATTGACTTATACAAGTTGTGCCATTTATTCATTTTAGTGCATTCTCATTACATTTCCCTTGCCCGATCACTGAACTTGTAATACTTCAAAGTATAGAGTATAATGATAATCTTTAGTTTTAATTAGGAAAAAATTCATTTTGGTCCTTGATTTTTTAGAAATTGACAATTTTTTAAACATCTTTAAGATAATATACCAAACATTCCTAAATTTACAAAAAATTCATCATTTTAGTCCCTACCGTTAGTCAATCGTTAGTCAAATTAACGGTAAGAAGGTTAAAATGGTAATCTTGAGTTAAAATTTTTAAAAAATTTTATTTTAGTCCCTAATTTTTTAGAAATTGACAGTTTTTTAAATATATTTAAGATAATATATCAAACATCCCTAAATTTATAATAAATTCATCATTTTAGTCCCGACCAAAATGAAATTTGACCAACGGTTGACTAATGGTAAGGACTAAAATGATGAATTTTTTTATAAATTTAGGGATGTTTGGTATATTATCTTAAAGATGTTTAAAAAATTGTCAATTTCTAAAAAATTAAGGATTAAAATGAATTTTCTCCTTTTAATTGGACATGTAGAGGTATAGGTGACAAATGTTGATAATTTGGTCGTCTCTATATCCTATTGAACTTATCTTGTCTGATTTTGTCAAAAATTGCTTTTTTTTTTTTAATACTATTTTGACATTTGATGCAATTAATTAAACAGATGTTGTCTGAGTTTGCTTAAAATTCTTTGATGTACATTATGACGCAACCAAAAAGCCCACACCAACAAACAAACAACGCAGATTACCAACTGTGATTACACAGACATAATTATAAAATAAACTACACATTTTATCCAATACTTCCATTACAATATCAATCAAACATGCATGAGCTAAAAAAAACTAAAAATCACAATCATACTTGCACATTTGCACCTCAACTTTACAGGGAGTGGGCGCTATCTAATTATTAAACAAAGAAAACTCCAATGAATTATTTCATAAGTAATTAACAAGAGACCTATAAGTAGCTCCCGGCTTCCATCCTTGAGGAATGACATTTTTGGCAACCAGGGTTTGGCCAGAATATTGTGAAGTCGACCTGATTGAGAACGGAGGGTGCAATTCTGAGCCAGCATCGAGCTTCCAGACTGCACCCCATGATTGTTGCATGGCACGCCAGTTTTCAGACGCGGTCGAGCCCTCCTTCAGATCGACGCGGGCAAGATCTCCATCTCCCTCTTCAAATTCAATTACCATGGCGAAGTAGTTTGGATTGGATCCCTGGTCAACATGGAATGCTAAGGTTTTTCCGGAGTAGTCACAGGCAACCCTGGACTCCAAAAGCAGATTAAGTTGACAATGGCTAGTTAGTCATGTTATTTAATTATTCAACTTTATTGCATAAGTCAGAATTGTTCAACGAAATAGTATTTTAGGACGTGCTTTAGTTTCATGTCATCATTATAACACTCTTTGACTCTTGTGAATTGTGATCACTGACCAAATAACCAAAAATGCTTCTATACTAATTGGCTTGACTAAAATAAGATAAAATTCGTTTTTGGGGAAAAACATTAGATAGACCATAGATTAACTTCATTTTAGCTCCAAGTGGGACGGGGTAGTGGTAGCCACCCCACTCTTGTCTTTGATACCAAGGTTATGGGTTCAAACACAAAACCTTCCACTTTATATGTGTAATTTCTCCACCATTATGTGGGTAGTCTTCTCTCATCTTTTGAGAGCAGCAATTCGAGTTATATTTTTGAATCCTATCATCATTGGTCTCAGTAGACGTAATGTTAACAAAAATAACAACTTCATTTTAGTTTAAGAAAAATACTTTTATATGATTATAATTTTTTTTACAATCATGATCATATTGCTGTAAGTAATGGCCTAAAAATAAGAATATATTCTATTTGATTTAAAGATAGTTACAATTAATTTTTACGGAATATGTGGCATATATAAATCAAACTAATTACTTCTACAATCAATATATATATTTTTTTAAAAAAATTAATTAATATTTATTTTAAATAAATAATAATAATTTAAAATTATCTGGAGATAATAACTTAATAATTATCAAAAGTTGATATTATCACAACAATATCTATTATCAATAGTAGGTGGGCTTGTGAAGTTTAGTATGATTATGATTTTATGTACTTATTTGATTAGTAAAGTTTACCGTGCAAATCGGACTTCCAAGACACCGGCAGCCCGGAGTTTTTCGTCTTGGCCGGGAAGGGCCATGGCGCCGAATGCAGTTCCACTAAGGTCGAAATGTGCAGAGTCAGTGACACAAGCGCCTCCGGGACAGAAGTCTGTAATAACTACCCTCACTGCTTTACCAGAACATGAAGGGTGTTTGGTACATTTCACCTAATTAAAAATGGACAAGAGCTTCACATTACATTATTATATTCACCTAAAAAACTAGAGTATTAATAAACTAGTGGTTAAATAAGTTTGGCAAAAGTAGCAGAAGTTATTTTTGTATAAAATAGAAGTAAAATAAGTCAACACATTCAGGTTTCGATTTTGCATGTTGAAAATATTTTAAGATTTTGATTGTTTGACCTTTACCTGATAACAGGCACCACATTCCTTGCCTGATTTGTAAAGACTTGGGCCTATTGCAGTTACCAGAGAAGAGAATGGGCGCTGTGATACAGCATTTCCATACCCACAAGAGCCTCCTGCACATACAAAAATAATAATATTACATTGAATCCATTAGTGATCATTGTGTACATTTGAGATTACGTATCTGTGTTTGCATGTATGTGTAAAACACACGTTACCATCACTTCCTGCACCATCAGGGCTGCCATACCAGGTGGCTCCGGCGGTCGACCAATGGGTTCCGGTGACTGACAAGTTGAGATGTTTGGGGTTGAAGCAAAAACACATCTCTAAGTAGCAGAAGAAAGCTAGGAAATAGAAAAGGGATAACCCATTATAAGCCATAGCTTGAACTCACCACCAGTCACTTAATAATCAGACTTGGTTTTTGAGAGAGATAGTGATTATACACTAGTTTTAGTTAGCTACTTAGCTTGTGATTATTAACTGCAGAAAGGCTGGTATATATAGAAAAATGCATGTGCGTTGTCACTATCAATCCATGCAATCCTGATTTGTTTTCATTCAAGAATTACCGCATGATGTTATAGCCTCTTAATTTAGACTAATTAGAAGCATATATATGGCTTTACCTAAAGTAAACACGGAAGACAATCATGCAATATATGTTAATTATAATAAGTTGAAAAATGAATTCTTGTGAGTAGTCACTATTACTCATCCAGTATATCTTATAATCTACTACATGCATACTTTCAATGATGTGAGAAATCTATCTTATATTTCTCTTTATATCTCCATTTTTCGAGAAGTCTCTAATACAACATCATATGTGTGAATATTAATTTAATTACCACATAACAATTGATTTTTTTTTTTTTTTTTTAAATTACAAGATGAGGTTGGTTTGATGATAAATCCTTCGCAATCCTAAAGAGGTGTTAAAAGTTTAAATGCATTCAATCCAAATTTATATGAAATCCATTAAAATTTCGGTATGTTCAATTCAAATTTATATAAAATAAAATAAAATAAATATGTATTTATTTAAAAAGTCACTAACTCGTTGATTTCATTTAAATAATGAATTTTGATGAATTTGAATAGAGTTTAAAGTGATTTTTATGAAAAAAAAATGTATAACAAATCTTACCATTTTTCTCAAGATTTTGTTAGATTTCTAACAAAATTCTAACAAAATTAATATGGAGATCTATGGATTCTATCAAAATCTATTATTAAAAAAAAAATTAAAAAAAATCCATTAAACTAAAAAAAAAAAACTCCAAATTGAATACATATTCAAGAGTTTGAAGTCATTATCTCTTCCCAAATGTTTGATTTAATTATAATTTTTATGTTAAAAAAAAAGTTATATAAGTGATAGTAAAAACTGGGATACAAATAATAATTGTATAGTATTATTCATCAACATATTAAACCATATTTTATTATTTCCATTTAGCTTTGCCACAAACTATTACATGCAAAGTCATCATTCAAATGATAAAAATAACAAAAATAATAGATAAAAGTGTTCACAGCTCCATCAAGTGCATGATTAAAGTTCTTGATTTGGGAAATGGATTTGAAAATATTACGTTTGGCATGGAAATGGATCTAGCTAGAATATAGTACACTTTTTCAACAATAATACTATTGCAAATGTAATCAACAATATGTTAGCCTAAAATTAACTCCTGATGGAATCCCACCTACCATTTTTGGTAATATTTTTTTTCAATCCCACTTTAATATATTAAAATTCGGATGCTTTATGAATGCATATAATCCGGACAGAATTTGATCGACACCATAACTTTAGGAATTTCAAAATGCATATAAATATTTAAATAATTTTAAAAATATTTTAAAAAATAATCAATGTCTAGATATCAACCAAAAAAAAAAAAAGAAAAAAAGAAAACGAACTTTTGAACAAGAAAATAAATGCATAGAAATAGATATGAGATCATCAGATTGTAAGGATATGTATCAAATATGAGTGCTTGTACACTCTGTACCAATCGAACCTCTTTATTTTGGAACCATCCAATACGAATTTTCTATACACGTAACAATCATTTAAAATTTGAAATGATTCCTGTTTTTTCTCTATCATAAATCTAATAAGCTGATCCAACTAAAGCATTCGAGCAGTTGATTTATGACTGAACATCAATGGTTTTCAATGAAGTCATCTTCTTTGATCGTTAATAAATCCACTAGAGAACAGGCTTGTCGGTTGGAGGGGGGCCTTTGATTGGAAACATTTTGTATTCGATCCTTAGGAAAATCCTTTTTCCTTGGGTTTTGCCGTTGATGGTGGTTATTTGATCGTTTTCATGAATTTACTGATTGGACGGCCCTGATTGAATTTCAGCCTATAATTTATTGCTCGATGAAGATGAGGATCGTTTTCAACCGCAATTAAGTATATTGATAGTTGCGTTTTTGGATTCATTTCTACTATAAGAAATCTACATGAGTTTGTCAAAGAAAAAAGAAAAAAAGAAATCTAAATGAGAATGAAATCCCACCCACCAAATCTATCATATTGTTGGTTAATTTAATAATTATATGTGATTTTATTGCACGTTATTTTGAATTTATTCATTAATAATCATAGTTTTATTCTTTAAATACTGAAAAAGAAAATGAAAAGTAATAATATTTTGACCATGCAAAAAATTTTTGTGCTATTTTAAAAGGCAAAAGAAAAGAAAAGGTTTTTGTATTACATTTTTTGTTTAGTGGTGAAGAGAAAGATGGACGATTACCCAAGGGCCAAGCCTTGGTGTGACATTTCTTTTATAAATTAATGATTGTAAACAAGGAAAAGTTTAATCTTAGTTTGTAACTTTTTCAAATACGTCTCAACATTTTAACATATAATTTTTGTTTTAGGGACGTGCATGCAACCAAAAAGGTCAAGATCGTTATTGAATATAAACTGTGTCGTGCCTTTGTATATTAACATCTCACAAGTTCTGAAGATGATTACTTCACAACAAATTGAATGTAAATAACATGTATGCCTTCTTAAAAAATGAAGATTTATAGTAAAGTATGCCCATAAATGCATATATCAGAAGATTAAAATTAATGTCAATAATTAATTATCAGAGCAGGGTAGGGGTGCAGTGGTCCAATCCACATCCTGCATTGCTGCTCATATATTTAGTTTCAATTCGAAAAAAATTAAGCAATCGAGATGGTTTCCCTATGAGAAATTTATTTAGAAAACAATTCGTGACACAGTAAATCGCATGCCAGACCGAGCAATTTATATGTGCTTTCACTTCCAAAAATAATAGCTAAACAGACATAGCTTTTTTAAGCAAGTCATCCATTAAAGAAATATATGCTTATTACAATGTTGAAAACCTGAAATTATAAAAATGAATCCATATACATACATACATACATACATAAAAATATATATAATATAAAATTATAGATATTTGATATAAAATATATGGAATCAATTGCAACACAGTATTCAAAAAACTAAAACTAGTTTCATATATATATTCACAATTTTATATTTAATTAAGATTATAACATATATTTTTGTTATTTCGTGAATTATGAAAAGTGTAAAATTATTATTATTTTTTTTTGAAAGTAATGAAAAGTGTAAAATTATGGTGAACTGACGATGGGGTATTTCATTATGATCATGTGACGTAAAATAAGGTAGCATTTTCTCTTAATTGTAAGCCCATACTTGTAGCAGGGTTGGATTATTTCGCCTCATCCCCCACGATAATTTTGACATCTCTGATTAAAATATGTATTATGTATAACACATAGTAACGAATAGCTTGAAAAACGAAAAACATATTTAAAATATTATTACTCTAAATTAATTAATTTATATTGAATTGGAAAGTGAAGATGCATATAAAATATCTTGAATCTCGGGGTGCTTAAAATATCCCTAATTAAGGACTGATATCTGTCATGCCATGGCAGGACAATGATCAAAGCAAAAACAGATGGGCCGGACCAACCGCTCCTTTTGTGTCCAGTGTTTCGTTTGCCACTCCATTGTCATTGTTAATTAATCAGTAGTCCAAAGGAGCACACAAGCCTTTTTAAATAAATTTTGAAGCCCAAGGCCACTTTGACAGGGCCTGAAGGCTCGGTGACATCTGGGATCAAAACGTTTTCGTTAGTGGTTATGTTGGTAAATAACATATAACATGGCGGTGTTACGCTTTGGGCCAAGCGGTAAGCACATCTATAAAATTAGAAGCAGAGCATAAATAATCGATGAATGAATCATTCATTCATTTATCATCCCATCTTTTCTTATTATTTTTTTTTTCTAGCATTAATTATTGATTGCTTTTGAACGTTTATGTGCCAACAGTACCTTATATAATATTTATGTATTAATTATTTTTTTAAAAAAGTTAACCTCTAAAATTATATATTTTATTAACGGATTTAGATTCTCCCCTGATTTGAGTTTTGTTCTAACATTTTTTAAAATATATGATTAATGGTTAGAAAAGTAAATTTAAAAAATAATCACATCTTAATTGTTTATTGATCATAATACTTATGTATGGTGAGATTAGGCTAGCTCAGGAATGTGTCATGAGGTTTCTTAATTAACATGTGCAGGACTCATATTAATTTAGATGATATACCGTTGAAGCCATAATGTTTCCTAAAATAGAAAGGGACAAATTCATTTATATTCTGAATAAAAAAAAATATTTTTAGTCCAAAATAAAAAGTCTTTCGGTATATAAAACTCACCCAATTTTTTTTTTTTTTGGGTAAAAAATCATTTTTAGCCCTTATTTGTTTTAGTTTTAAATAAAAATTCAATCATTTTTAGTTTCAAATATACATTATATGTAAAATGTTACATCTACGTAAAATATTTTTAAGTGAAATGCTATACGTGACATGATATAATAGTATTTCACTACGTGAAATGTTGATCTACTTAAAACATTGTGCAAATTGAATATAGACAAAAAAAAAAAAAAACCTATTGGTTTTGTTTGGATAGAAAATAGTTAACTTTTTTTTTTTTGTCAAAAATAAAGTTTCACTTGTTTTAGGACATTTTAAATAATTTTCACAAAAATAAATGTTCTTAAAATAAGTTTATTGTATTCTTTTGAATTATTTTTTCTGTGTATTTATATTATTATTATTATTATTACAACTAATCGTTATGTGAAAAAAGGGACACAATTCAAGTTTATAATTCAATTTTATAAATGTAAGGAGTATACAAACTCATGTTCTCAATTATTATTATAATTATTATTATTTCTTTTTGAAGTATTATATATTTTTCAATATATACATAATATTTCAACCCTCTTAATAATTAATACTTTTTAGTATTCGTAATACAGCATGGTCAAATATTTAACGTTATCCTAATTAATTATTGACAACATCCACGGAGGTTGTTCAAGCAACAAATTATTGAAGGTCATACACGCATAGTTATTATTGTTCTTGTCTCGATTATTAATTCTTTCATTCTATTTTATCTGATGTAAAATTCCTGCTCAATAAAATAAAATAAAGAAAAAAAATAACGAATATTCTCCTTTCAATAATAATGAAGATACTGCATGTGAGTGAATATTCACTTTTCTCTGGCTAGTAATACTATTCAAAGGTTTCGCTGATCTTTTGTTCTGTAATCGAAGTGGCCCCGATGGATTTCATAATTATTATTACGTGTCTGATAGTGAAGTCATAAAACTCCAATATTGACTGTCAACTCCACTACAGCCACACCAAGTCACCAACCTTACTATAAACGTCCAAATTAAGTATGAATAATATTTTAACACTGCCGAAAATGTTGGTAAGTCAACTGAGACGGCTAGCTTCTTTAAAGTCTCTTCTCTAAATCTTATGTATCTGCAAGTATATATATTTTTTCCCTGTGTTTTGTGTGTGTGAGCTTATACAATTGGAGGAAAGGTAAGCTAAGCCATGGCGATAGGGGCGGCGATAACTACCGGAGGAGGGCAATTACAGTACAGTGGAAAAATGACAGCATTTGTGGTGGTATTTTGTATGATTGCTGCCATGGGAGGAATTATATTTGGCTATGATATTGGAATCTAAGGTCTGTACTTGTAATTTTTCTAATTCTGCATGTAGATAGTATATAGAAGACAAACATTTTTTCCTGTTCGTATATTGAATCTTATTGTTGATTGTCCTTCTCTTCTATAAATTAACATAAAAAAGTACCTTTAAAATAAGAATATATATAATGAAATAATGAAATAAAATATAATTAATATGAAAAAAAAAATAAATAAATACAAAATACGAAATGCTTTTATATTTGTTAGATGAAAACAATTTCAATGGTATCAGAAACACCATTAAAACTGTAAAACTATATTTAGGTTTTTGTCTCACACGAAGTGCTTGTCATGATCATGGGCCCTGCCATGCACAGATGTAGCCATAATAGCTAGCAAAGGCTTTTGCCAATTGTTATGGGAGACTGTATTGGAGCTTTAAGCTAGAAGTATCATCAAACTAAAGATGCATGAGACAAACATACATGGATGAAGTAGATCCACGTCTGTTCCATAGCATACATAATGTGATGTTGTGACAATACAAATAAGATGATTACATAATTTAAAACGAAAGGTTCAAGTTTTTTGTCATAATTTAAAACGAAAGATTTAAGTTTTTCTTATGAGAAGTGTAAATCTACTTTAATAATAACAAAAGATTATTGTTAGAAAAATCCGCCATTAAGATTCAGAATTAGAATAAGCTTTGTCTGTCTTTTTATTAAAGTATATAGAAAGAATTCAAGGAGTTTCCCATAAGATGTTACAGGAATTGAAAAATAAATTGAACATATTCAACTTTTGGTTAAGTGGTTTTGCACATTTTTGTCTCTCTTCTATACGCTATTGGTAGTATTGTTTGATGAGAAAATGGAAGCTTTTAGCACCAAATTATCCTTGACTTCTTTACAATGTCACTTAATCAATACTTTGAGTTTATATGACATATAAAAGAGGAAACTCCTTCTTTTACCCTTAATGAATGAGACAAAACTCATCACTTTCTTTCATCTTTTCTTTTTTATCTCTCTTTTTATTTTTTGAAAATTTCCATCACTTCTTCCTTCGCAATATTATTTTAAAACTCTCTTTCAAACTATCTCTTTATCTCTTTTTAACAAGAACTTGAACTTTTTTTTAGGATGGAGATGTTCTGATAGGCGGATGATTGAATCTTAAACTCGAACTTGTCCTGGATATTCTAAACTCAAGACTTTCTTGTGCATTCTGGACGTCAATGCCCTAATATGGTCAAGATGTCGACATCCCCTTATGTTCGGGATGTCTAACATCCCGAGGTTGCAACATCCTAGTATGTTCAGGATGTCTAGGATATCTCGAGTTTAGTCTGGATGTCTAAGTTTGAGACGTCAACAACGAGTTTGAGTTACAATGAATGGATTAGAGTTTTCAATTTTATGTTTTTTTATTTCAGTTTTAGAGGGTTGGAGTTTCTTCTCTCTCTCTCTCTCTCTCTCTCTCTCTCTCTTTGTTTTTACATTTTATTCATATTTAAAAACCAAAAGATGGAAAATATGATTTCATCGATCGAAGAAAGACCTAAGTTATGTGTTTTTGGGTTCTCTCTCTCTCTCTCTCTAGTGTCTTCACTGTCGAATAAGAAAAACAATGTTTGTTTTTTCCTTTCTATGCAAGGACATTTTTGTTTATAAACCTAAATAGGTACCATGTAAACTCAAACAATTGATACAATGACAATGCCAAATGTCACAGTAAAGAGTGCTAGTAAAAAAAAAAATTGTTTGTTTGATTTGGAAAATCTTTAAAAATTCCTAATTTACTATGTCAATTTTTTAAGAACAAAATTTAAAATAATTGCACAGTTTAAAATTAGATAATAAAAAGGGTTAATCTTTTTTCCCTCTCTAGTTTGAATTAATATTTAAAACCCCTCCTTTACTAGTAAATGAGAAGGATTTTGGATATTGATAAAACTACAGAAGAGAAAACACTATTTCTTTTTTTTTTTTTTTTTTGTTTTTTTGTTTTTTAAACCCATTAGCACAAAAAGGTTTTAATTAATAGTAGAGATTTTAGCTAACAACAAATATATGTTTAATTTGTAGCTAGCTATTGGCTCTGTTGATAAATGTCATAGCCCTTATGCCTTATGGCATAGTAACTATACCTGCTAATAATATTCTTTCACCAATTTGTGTGAACAGAAACCTTACCCTCGTTTGGGTTGTTCCCCCACTTTTATGTGGGTTGATCCCTTTCTTATGATAATAGTTTCCTAAGACATGCCACCAATGTTCCATTTCGGTTAGTCTCGGTAGTTCCTTGGATCAGTTTCAATAATCAAATATATATATGTTTAATTTAATTAAACGTGACATTATTATTATTATTATTTAGATTAGAACAGGGTATTTTAGTATTCTCCCTTATTACATCGATCACACAAGTTCTGATTAAACCAGTGGACATGGAATACATCATGTGGAGATGAAAGGAGACAAACATTGACATAGCCTAACAATGCTTGTGCCAAAAGGTTACGGAGATTTATAGCAATTTTTTTTTTTTTTTCACTCTTGTTTTGTGATGGAATTGGAGAGTATAGTTAGCTTTCTCTATTTACTTTTCATCGATTAAATGATATCCAAATTCCATCACAAATTAAACAATTAAAATGAACAATTACTTAATCTATAGTTAATATATATTTGTATGTATAATATAACTAAATAATTTAAATACTTCGCTGATTTTTATTCTTTGAAAAATGGTACCGTAATATAATTATTATTAATCCTCTAAACAAAATAATAAATAAAAAATCATTGATAACTAACAAAAGTTATTTAACACGAAGGTGTAATGACATCGATGGAGCCATTTTTGGAGAAATTCTTCCCGGAAGTATACACAAAAATGAGAGAAGACATATACCAAAATCAGCAACAACTGCAAATTTGATTGCCAATTTTTAACCTCCTTCACATCTTCTCTCTATATTTCCAGCCTTGTCACTTCCTTCTTTGCCTCCTCAGTCACCAGTGCATTCGGCCGCAAGCCCTCGATATTAGCCTGTGGAGTAGCGTTCCTTGCCAGTGCAGCACTCGGTGGTGCAGCGTTTAATGTGCATATGCTGATATTAGGACGTGTATTGCTTGGAGTTGGAATTGGTTTCGCAAACCAGGTACGTGATTCGCGGATTACTTTATAAAAATGGTTATACTAGTTGTTCGAAATACTTCTAAATATAAACTTTTTAAAACTTTATGTTTGAATGTTAGAGCAAGAATATATATAGGATTAAAAACACATGTTTTTGAGTTTTGAGACTAGAAAGTACTTGAGAGTGTTTTAGGTTATAAAAAATGTTTTACAACAAGTAGAAAAAAACTATATTAAAATCTTTACTCGAAAATAAATAATAATTAGAAAAATTTTTATATTTCGTCCCTATATTATGGTGAATTATCAATCGTTTTACTCATAAATTCTTTTTCTTCTATCACCCTTAAAATTTTAAACACTCATCAAATTAATCTCTCTAATCTAGATTCTAATGATCAAATGTGACAAAATTGGATGAAATACTAGTTTGCCCTTAGAAAAGGGTTAGATGTGAGAAAAAGACCGATTTAAATAAAATTAAAAAATAAAATAGATGAAAAGTAAAATAATTTTAAAAAAATCTTCATTCTCAATTTCAGAGATAGATGATGAAGATCAAAATTATTAAACAATAATTTAAAAAAAAAAAAAAGGGATCCAATTAAACCACATCTGTCGTTAATCTGAAAACTAGATCAACAGTCAATTTGGTTCAACCAAATAACGATGTCTTGGAACTAGATCATTTGACTAGTCTGCAACTAGATCATCGTTGATCGATTTAGTTGCAAATCAATTGAATGATTTGGTAGGACCAATCATTTGGTGATTTGTTTCCATCACTAGATTGATGATTGATCCACTGATGGACATCTCTATCGAATAGATCCTCCATCATAGACGACAAAGGCTTTTTTTTGTAGAACCGCTGTCTTTGGTGATGGAGATCTAATGGAGATCCTTTATTCTGGATCTCCTTCAGTCATTGATGGAGATCCTTCATTCTAGATCTCCATCGATGGTTGGTGTAAAATTATTTATAATTGGATATCTATGTTTGTCACATTGGATGATAAACATTAAACCAAGGCTTAGTGCATCCAAATTCCAGTATATTGAAACTTTTTTTCTTATATGAAGTCCTATTGAAATTTATAGAATATATATAATTCCGAAAATGGAAAAATAGAGGACTCAATTGATTGTGCTTTTTTTAGCCTATTCTAGCGATGGAGTTCAAATTGATGGTAAATTATAAATATATGATAGTTTTTTTCTTTTATTGTATAAATTGTTGTGTCCCTATTTACATAAGTGATATCCGAACAGTAAGTAGGATTGACATAAGGAAATTCCCAGCTTTCAAAATTAAAATAATAATAATAATAATAATAACTCCATACTATTGAAACTCTATAATCATCTTCCTTCAGTCAACAAAAAATTCGCCAACTTATTTACTTTCCTTGCAGTCAGTCCCACTCTATCTGTCAGAAATGGCACCACCAAGACACAGAGGAGCAATCAACATTGGCTTCCAACTATGCGTCGGCATCGGCGTTCTATCAGCTAACCTTATCAACTACGGTGCCCAAAAGATCAAAGACGGTTGGGGCTGGAGAATCTCTCTGGCAATGGCTGCAGCTGTCCCCGCTTCAATGCCCACACTAGGCACACTCTTCCTGCCAGAAACACCCAACAGCCTGATCCAGCGCAAAAAAGACCCTCAAAAGGCCAAACTACTGCTTCAAAAAATCCGAGGCACCAATGACGTTGAACCAGAAATTGACGATCTCATCAAAGTAAGCGCCATCTCCAAAACTATCAAACACCCTTTTAAGAAAATTGTACAAAAAACGTACAGCCCTCAACTGGTAATGTGAAACCGGTTTCTATGTTTTCATGTAGTCTTACAACCGAAAAGCTTAATATATGTAAGTGATCTTCTTACAGGTAATGGCAATAGTGATACCATTCTTTCAGCAAGTCACGGTCATCAATGTCATCTCATTTTACGATCCGATTCTCTTCATAACACTCGGTCTAGGTGAAAGTGCAGAGCTCATGTCTGCGGTTCTGACCGGTCTTGTGGGTACATTCTCAACAGTCGTATCCATGCTTGTAGTGGACAAGTTCGGCAGAAAAACACAATTTTTAATTAGGGGAATTCAGATGTTCTTTTCACAAATTTTAGCGGGAGGAATCATGGCAGCTAAGTTGGGTGATCATGGTGGAATCAGCAAAAGCTATCCATACATTGTTTTGGTTGTAATATTTGTATATGTATCCGGGTTTGCTTGGTCTTGGGGGCCACTAGGGTGGCTTGTTCCTAGCGAGATTTTTTCACTAGAGGTTCGGTCGGCCGAGCAGAGCATCACGGTTGCAGTTGGTCTTCTGTTCACTTTCCTCATTGCACAGGCTTTTCAGGCGATGCTCTGCCATTTCAAGGGTGGAATTTTCTTCTTCTTTGGTGGTTGGGTGGTGGTGATGACTTCATTTGTGTATTTTCTTCTACCGGAGACCAAAAATGTGCCGATTGAGCAGATGGAGAGAGTGTGGACAGAGCATTGGTTTTGGAAGAGAGTTGTTTGTGAAGTTGGTGACGATAAAAAATAAATTGAATCGAAGTTGTAACTTTGTTGTACAAATTTCAAAATTGGTGTCGCACATAGTCATGACATAGATCATTGAAATAGAGATAGGTATATAATGAGTTTATTACACACACTCATTCCCATTACCAATCGCATTCAAGAGCCCATACGTGACAGAAATTGAAGTGGCCCCACTTTGATTTTGTAACAATATTATTACGTGTTTGATTATTATAAAGTCGATAAATCTCCAACTTCTCATCTTTCATGTTCAACTTTCAACGCCGCATGCCACAACCCACAACAAGATATTGTAAGTCCACAAGAATCCATAAATCAAAAAAAGAAAGTCCACAAGAATCCAAAGAAAATTCAATAATTTATTTCGATTGATGTCTCGACACTGACAATACATATATATTTTTTTGAAGTAGACGCTGGCAATATCTTGATAGTACAGATAATACAAGTCAACTGAGACGGCCGGCTTCTTCCAAGTCTTATTTATTTAAGTTTATGGTCAGCAACTTAATTTGAAAACTCTCTCTCTCTCTCTCTCGCTGTCACTCTTATAATTTCTGCGAGCGTGCGTGTGTGTGTCTGCTGAGTGTGAGCTTAGAAGAGGGTTTATCCATGGCGGTAGGGGCGGCGATAACGAGCGGAGGAGGGCAGTCACAGTACAATGGGAAGCTGACACCATTTGTAGTGGTATCTTGCACGATGGCTGCCATGGGAGGAGTTATTTTCGGCTATGATATTGGAATCTCAGGTCTGTAAACCTACTCTTTTCTTTTGAGCAGAAACCTCCAGTTTTGTTTAGTTCTGTTTTCGTTTTAATTTCTGTCTTCTTAACTAGTGCACGATGCATTTAGTTAACTTGTGTGAATTAATTTCTTGAAAGTCATTACCGTATATATTTTGATCTACAATATACTCACTCAAATTTGAATAATTGACAAACGGAATAAAACTTATATATCACGAAGTTTTATTGGACGGTCGTCTCTGTCATTATTGTTTGTATTGTCTATTAAGTTTTAATTTTTAAGTCGATTTGTTGATTGTCTTTCCCTTTTGAAAAGATTCGAAAGCCTTTCAAATAAAATACGTTTACTAAAATTAAAAAATATATAATTAATATAGAACATTAAAATTTGAAAAATGAAATATTGAAAGCTTTTATAGCGAATATTTTGTTCCATAAAAACAAATTCAATGGTATCAAAAACAGTGTCCAAACATTAAAACTGAAAGTAGGTTTTAGTCTCACATGAACTGCCTGTCATGCTGGGAGTAATGGCATGTGCAGACCTAGCAATAGCTGCAAGTGGTTTTCCAGTTGTTAGAAACGGGACACTGTATCGGAGCTTTAAGATAGCTAGACAAAAGATAAGACAATACAAACATGTGTAACATGCATTTTGTACTTCCATCTTTGTTTGCTTCTTTGGACAATTATTAATTAATTATAGCACTCCCATCATTAAAAAAAATTAAACCTAGATTTCGATATTTGTTAATATTAATTATACCTATGACAACCATTACATTTTTGTTTGGTACAGCAAACAAATAATACATCCCTTGACAACAAATTATTTTATCCCTCGAATAATGAGATCCGGAAGATATGAGTTGTGATAAATAATATAATAGTTACAAAATATTTACTACATAAGTTCCAATTGAAACCAAAGATTTTTTTTTCCTTACATAAGAAATGTAATACTACGGTCTACGTACTTTAATAAAAAAAATAATAAAAGAACAAGTTAATAAATCTTTGAAAAAGTTAGGAATTAGTATAAGTTATGTGTTTCATTTTTTTTTTAAAATACAGATAATTCAAAGAATTTCGTTTCAAAATTAAATGAAAGTCCTAATATTTGTAAGGTTTTGGAAGAATATGCGTCTGCCAAAAGGTTGCATGAAACATGCCTAATTATATATATACGCACTATTGATTATTTATTTAACAGATCTGTCACTTCTATAATCAATAAAAGAACAATTATATAATCAATAATATAATAATACTTATACTATTCATAATAATAATTATAATTGTAGGTCTCCCACCATTTATATGGACCGATCCCCTATTTTCATGTGGATCTCCCTCTCACCTTCGTGTGAGTGAATCCCTTCCAATTAAGAATAGTTATTCAGGTTGTATCGTTAATATCTTATCTCGGTTGATCCCCATAGTTTTCTGAGTTTATCCCAGATACAGTTTTTGTACTAAAAAAAAAAAAAAATCACACATCATTTTGATGTAAGCTGAAAATTAAAATATTTTAATTCGGATTATCTATATCCATGTATTTAATCGGATTAAGAAGTCAAACTTCAAGATATCGCCCCACTCAAATAACGTTCCGATAATTAATATCTAAATTACCTACTTCTATAAGAGAATAATAAAAAAATTAGTGAACACTGTACTACCATTATATGGTTAAATACTTAAATCCCTTGAAGTAGCGAAATTTATAGCATGCCTACAGATTTTAATTTGTATTAATAATGAGCTTATATACATGTGTGTGTGTAATACCAGGGTACAACCATGAATCATTGCAATTGGTTCATTACAGGAATAAATTAGGATTTATATATATTTCATTGAAAATATTATCATTACTATTTAATTTTCCAACAAAATAATAGTACTTCTATCAAAATAAAACAAAACAATAGTACTAATAAAATCATTGACTAATGAAATTTATTAATGATGAAGGTGGAGTGACATCAATGGAGCCGTTTTTGAAGAAATTCTTCCCAGGAGTGTACATGAAAATGAAAGAAGACACCAAAATCAGTAACTACTGCAAATTTGATAGCCAACTTTTAACCTCCTTCACATCCTCTCTATACATTGCCGGCCTTGTCGCTTCTTTCTTTGCCTCATCAGTTACCAGAGCATTCGGCCGCAAACCGTCCATATTGGCCGGCGGAGCAGCATTTCTAGCCGGTGCAGCCCTTGGCGGCGCAGCCTTAAATGTGCATATGCTGATACTTGGCCGTGTATTGCTTGGAGTTGGAGTTGGTTTTGCTAATCAGGTACACGGTTAACAGAGTAGTTTAGAGAATGTTTTAGCTATTTAGTAATTATTCTTTATATATATATATAAAGAGTTTTACGGTATATTCTAACTTTTAAATTGTCAGAATCATCAATTAAATTCATTTATTATATTATCTTTACTAAATTTTAATAATGATATTTTTAGCATAGTATTATTTGTCGGTATTGTTGTATTTGGTAATACTATAATAAAATTGACTGTCACACTTGTGATACATCATATTTATAAAAATTAGTTGGCACCTGATAAAATAAACAAATTTTACAACGTTCCGGAATAAATTTGGTTGAGAGAACTCAACATTCATTTTACTTTATTTCTATGCATGCAGTCAGTCCCATTGTATCTCTCAGAAATGGCACCACCAAGATACAGAGGAGCAATCAACAATGGCTTCCAATTGTGCGTCGGCATAGGCGCTCTGTCAGCCAACCTTATCAACTACGGCACCGAAAAGATCCAAGGCGGTTGGGGGTGGAGAATCTCCCTAGCAATGGCTGCTGTCCCTGCTTCAATGCTCACACTGGGTGCACTTTTCCTGCCAGAAACACCCAACAGCCTAATCCAGCGCAAAAACGACCCTCTAAAGGCCAAGGTGCTCCTTCGAAAAGTTCGAGGCACCAACGATGTTGAACCAGAACTTGACGATCTCATCAAAGCAAGTGTCATCTCCAAAACTATCAAACACCCTTTTAAGAAAATTATTCAAAGAAAATACAGACCACAACTGGTAATGGCAATAGCCATACCATTTTTTCAGCAAGTCACAGGCATCAATGTCATTGCATTTTACGCTCCGATTCTCTTCATAACACTTGGTCTAGGCGAAAGCGCAGCGCTCATGTCTGCAGTTCTAATCGGCCTGGTGGGTACATTCTCAACATTCCTATCCATGCTTGTAGTGGACAAACTTGGCAGGAAAACTCTATTTATTGGTGGAGGAATTCAGATGTTTTTGTCACAAATTTTAATTGGAGGAATCATGGCAAGTAAGTTGGGTGATCATGGTGATATCAACCAAGGCTATGCATACATTGTTTTGGTTCTTATATGTGTGTATGTAGCTGGGTTTAGCTGGTCTTGGGGGCCACTAGGGTGGCTTGTTCCTAGCGAGATTTTTTCACTAGAGGTTCGCTCGGCCGGGCAGAGCATCAATGTTGCGGTTGGTTTTCTGTTCACTTTCATCATTGCACAAACTTTTCTGGCGATGCTCTGCCGTTTCAAGGCTGGAATTTTCTTCTTCTTTGGTGTGTGGGTGGTGGTGATGACTTTCTTTGTGTATTTTCTTCTACCGGAGACCAAAAATGTGCCAATTGAGCAAATGGAGAGAGTGTGGAGAGAGCATTGGTTTTGGAGGAGAATTGTTGCTGAAGTCGATGATGAAGAGAGTAAAATTCAATTATCATGTTAGAGATTGGAATCAAACTTCTTAGTTGTGGATATTGCTGTTGTACAGATTTCAATAATTGTGTCTTGCATTGCATGTAGTTCATTGAAATGATGATAAAAAAAAAGAATAAATGTATTAAAAAAATAAAGAGAGTTGAAGTCTTACCAAATGCATTTGATGAGTTTTGTATGGATAGTTTGTATATTAATTATGAGAAAAATTCTCTCTCATTATAGGGGTAAATTTACTTTTCACTATAGTTTTTCCCCTCAATGCATGATTAATTACTTTCGGTTATAAGAATAGATATTTGAACCATACATATAATGATTAATCTCAACGCAAAGAAAAAAATGTGTGAATATTGTTAATTTTTGTTTGATAAGATGGTATTTTTATGATTCTTTGAGAGAATCTTGTGTATTAAAATTTTATAAAGCCCAATTTAAAATTATATTAAAAAGAAAATCATATGAATGAAAGAGAGTTTTTCACTTTTATCCAAAACCAAAAGGAAAAATTCGTTTTTGCCGACTCATCTATACAAATTCCTTTTTAACCTCTCGAATAAACTACTTTCATCTTGTACCCAAGTTTATTAAAATACCTTCAATTCAAAATTTTTTAAAAATAAAACATGATTTTTAGTTTTCTTGAAAACCGATAACTTAAAAATTAATATCAGTTGGACTTAAAAATCGATACAATTGGTCATCGTCTTCACATTATATCTATTGAAAACCTCAATTTTCAAACAAATTCAATCAAATCAAATCTTAAACATTAACATCCAACGTCCAAAATACAGAAAAAAAAAAAAAGAAAATCACAAAGAAAAAAAAACTCATTCTAACAAAACTCAAATAATCAATAAAGAAATCAAAGATCTCATACCATGATTAATGAATGAGTAATAAAGGAGGAAAACAAAATATGCAGGGACAATTTGGATAATTTGAATATAGACTGTAATTAATTTATTTGAAGGGTTGAAAATGATTTTTTCTTTAAAAAACATTGTAAAAAATTACCTTTTCTAAAATGGACATTTTTGTAATGTCCACGGAAGGAAATGTCATTGAGTTATGTAATTATAAAATTGTTTGCTAGACCGGAGAACTCTTTTATATGATTTTTATTTCCTAATATTAGGTCTAATATCACAATCTTTGGAAAAACCATGTGAAATGCATGAGTGGTAAACTTTAGTAAAATGGACAATAGTGGGTATAAATGAGACTAGTCTTTTTTTTTTTTTTTTTTTTTTTGGAAATAAAAAATTTTTTAAAAAAAATTGATGACTAGTCTCATTTTTTTTAAAAAAAAAAAAATTAAAAAGAGAGAGAGAGAGAGAGAGAGAGAGAGAGAGAGAGAGAGAGAGTCATCTATTTAATAATGCGATATATCATATATGAGATATTCAATCTTCAAGAGTCCCATTCAACTTTTCATCATTACATAAATAAATACAACTCGTCACACTCCTTAGTCCTTATATTCCAATTAGAAGTTTCCAAGAATTATTCACGACGTGGATACATCGAATTTTTGCATCCCATTTTTGTGGCCAGTTGGAGTCTTCCATTAGAAATAAAAGTCCTGTTACCTTATAATTCAGTAACCTTTTTCAATTCCAATCTTTAGGAATATAATTCATTGAAGTTCATAGATTCATGTTTATTGTTGAAGTTGATAATAAATAAACTGAAAACTTATTAAAATTTATTTAGATTAATTATTATTTATATGATTTAAATATATAATTATATAACTAAGAAATGACTATTCTCATTATAAAAGTGGATAGAGCTCCGCCAACCGTCAATGCTAATTATAAAGCATGTTTATAGCTGTCATATTTAGTTTACAAATTTAACATTATTTTATGGATCGAAATTTTCTCTTAATATTTCATTTACCTAAAACATTTGATGATAGTGCGCTATATTTGTAAAAAAGGTCATTAATTAAACATGTGTGTAAATCTATATAGCATAGCAAATATATGAAATTAGAATGGGAGAAAATCTGAATTCTTAAATTATATTGATTAATGTTTATATAGATCAAATATAAACTGGGTGCTACTTTTATATAATATTAAAATTAATGTAAATTTTAAAATTAAGACTAAACTATGAAAATGTCAAACTTTAGTGTTTATATATGTGTATATATACATAGTCTTTCTACTATAAGGATGAACTAATTTTAATAATATCAATTCTAACATTATGAGTTGTTAGATATATTGATTTTTTTTCATAATTAATACTTAATATTAATTATTTGCATATAATCAATGACTCATAAATGTTAGAATTGATATTATTAAAATTAGTTCACTCTTAGAGTAGAAAGAATATATATATATATATATATATATATATATATGTTCAATATAAGCCCTATAACATTAAACTTGCATATGAAATGTATGTATTATGTTGTAAATTTGCAATTGAAATATTTGGAAAAAAAGGTTGTGATTGGAATTGGAATCCCTCATTTGTCCATTGAATTTAAATGTGAGGTGACCTTTCCACCATATTGGAATAATCTCCAATTGTGCTTGTAGCAACCATCCTCATAGTTTGAATGATTTGGATTTCTTTGTTGGTCTTATTTTTTACCTTGACTTTTTATACAAGAAGTTAAAGTTTGAGTGACATATGAAGGAAGATGAATATCCCCATTATACTTACAAGAGTTAGGGCCTGTTTGACATAGTTTCTAAAAACTAGTTTTTGGCTTTTGGAAGCTAAAGAACAGCTCGTAGAAATATTTGTGTGTATTTTTAGTAATTTTTAACTTTTAAAAACTCTTCTAGTATAAACTAAATTTACTGGCATTTTCAAGAAGAGATTTCTACAAAATGAGAGAAACTGTTTTATCATTTTAATAAATTTTTTTATATTGATAATTTTATCATTTTTTTTATCAATAATAAATTCAAAATTCAAAAGTTATTTTGAAATATATTATCCAAAAACAATGAAAAAAAACTTTGATTTTTACTCCTCTCCTCGTACAAGTAAAAGCTAAAATGTAAAAATTATCCCAGATGAATGTCTTAATCATGCTAGGCTTGGATAAACTTTTAACTCAATTAGTATGGGGCAAGAGAATTACAATAAAAATACGCGATGTAGAAGCGCAGGGCGAGTGAGCGTGGGACTAGCAAACGGTAGTCGTTATATCCGTTGGAAAACTCCAGAAGAAGAAGCAGCGCAGTCGTTCAGTGGAAAGTCTCAACGTGGCAGTAAATGATTGGATCCATTTAATAACAAAATCACAGTGTTGTGACACTAGAACGCGTTCGTATTTTGAATTCCACACAACAACTTTCTCTCTCCACTCAATAGAACAACTCTTTACAACTCTTCTCACTCTAAAAGAAAACTAAAAAGGAGGCTCTGACTCACTCTTCGCTCTCCTTTTTCTTCTTTTCTTCATTGATTGATTGCTCTCCAGCTCCTCCAGTCGTCAGCTACTTAAAGCAAAAGAAAAAAAAAAAGGTAAAAAAATAATAATCTCTCGTAGTAATCTTGTTTTCAATGATTGATTCTATTGATTCTTATATGTTCGTTATTATTTTTGACATATATATTTAATGTGTAATTGGTGTTGCCTTTTATTAATTTTGATGTCTAAATATCTCTTGTTGATCGGTTGTGTTTGTTTGATTATGATCAAATATCAAATTATCATGGTGTTGTTGTTGATTGTTGAAGAAGAATCAATTATATAACATAAATTTATTGGTTTTTGATTGTTTGATGAAATTATCATCTTAGCTATGTAAATGAAATTTAATGGAATTTGGTGTCGTTTTGTAAAGAAAAATTGAAATTATATTTTAGGAGTTAAAAGTAATAGAAATTGTTCAAGGAGAATTTTTAACTTTATCATAGAAGTTTTACATTAAAAAGATTCTTGAACGATTCCATATGACTGATTGTAAACTTATAGATGCTCCCATCTCGAGGGGACAAACTCTTAGTCTCAAAATATGCCCTAAGACTCCACAAGAGCGTAAAAGAATGCAAAAAGTTCCTTATTCCAGTGCTATCGGAAGTCTCATGTATGTATGATGTGTACGAGACTTGATATCTGTTATGCAGTTGGGTTAGTTAGTAGATATTAATCCAATCCTGGTAAGAAATATTGGATCGTTGTGAAAAGAATATTAGCATATCTGAAAGGAACTGTAAACTACTCCTTATGCTACCAAGGTGGTAACATGCGTTTAGTTGGGTATACTGACGCTGATTAGGGAGGTGACTTGGATGAGCGAAAATTTACTTCAGGTTATACATTTTTGCTCAGCCAATCTTGGAGTAACAAGAAACAGTCATGCATTACGTTGTCCACTATGGAAGCTGAATTTATAGCATATTCAGCAATAGTTCAAGAAACAATGTGACTTAAAGATTTTTTGAAGATCTGATTTTAGAAGCTGATGTGGAGAAGTCAGTTACCATTTACTGTGATAGTCAGACAGTCATTGCCTATACTAAAGATGCAAAGTATCACGATAAATCAAAGCATATAGAGGCTAAATACAATTTTGTTAGAGATATAATGACAAAAAAAAATGTAATGATCAAATATATATCTACGCATGAGATGGTTGCTAACCCGCTTACAAAAGCTGTGATGAGAGATGTTTTTAAGTCACATACTAGGTCTTTAGGTCTGCATAGATTATAGTGTTGTAATTATCACTTTGAACTATATCAATTTATGAATAAATATATTAGATTATTACATAATACTAGCACATATTCATCTACTTGAATTATATAAAGTATATTATCAGATTGGAGACTGGTATTCTTACACGTACAGTCGCCTTGATTGCTACGAAAGCAAGTCAAGATGAGACGCATATATTTTAGAGAACAAATTAGAGTTTATTCTCTCAAGGACTTAGAATATATAAAATGTCGTCTTGGCCAAAACCAAGATGAGGTTCCACACTAAATATCAATAATAGAATCGTTCGTGATGTATCCTGACCATCATGAGAATCTAATTAAGTCAGATGTGAGTTTCTTAGCAAGAGATGCTTAGAAAGCGAGCCTTTTAGAAACTCAGGTTAGATGTTAGGAGAGTGTCTGAACTAAGATCTATACAGTGAATAATTTAAATATAATAGATATATGCGTCCCTGTTGAGGGGTAAGATTCACTGTAACATGCGTTTCATATCGTGTGTGCTTATTGTGATCGACATGAAAAATGAGTGAATTTATCCCTAATTCCTCATTGTGTAAGTTTCATTGAAGTTTGTAAAAACTTCTACTTATGTCCTCAGTGACTATTCATTTTGTCTCAAAGTAATGAAGTGATGCTTGTATCATTAGTGTGTTTTCTATGACCATGATAATGCGGCTTATGAGACATTTCTATGATGTCAGTCATTTTTGTTTACTGAGAGATAAAAGTGAGATAGGAAGATTTAATGAATTTTATTTTTCATACATTTACATGTCGACAAATTGTGATTTGGAATCACAATTGTAATTATATAAAGTATCAAAGGATCAAGTATGTTACGTTAAAATGATCGAATATGCTTGAACAAATAAAATTCTATTAAATCTAGGACATAATAATAAACACATTGATAATCTCTTGTATAGAAGTACAATTGAGATTTGAAAAGTAAGTTCTATCAAATATATTATTATTCATAGGTCACGCGATGTATTTATATGTATGAATACCTATACTTTTTATCATAAAGGGGTCACCAATGTTTTTTTCTATAGTTTTTGTTTGGCTTATCTTGTGTGAGTGGGAGATATTGGTTTATTGGGTGTTGGATCGAGTATATCCAAGTTGATCCAAATCCAAAACTCATTACAAAATGGTTCAATTTGAGTAACTGATGAAACAGTTACTAGCAGTTGTAATATTAACTAATGAAGCAGTTATGTAAACTGATTGCATGCAATTACAATACAACTGCTCTGAGTGTTTTTTCTAAATATATAATGTAGTGATGGGGTTGTTAAAAAGGATGATGAAAAACTGCATCAAAAATGTAAAAAAAAAAACCAAAAACAAGAAAACTTTTGTTTCTTGAGTGAAAACAGAGAACCGTAGGCAATACTCTTACTTCATGATCTCAGGTTTCTTTCCAAATTTACGATTGAAATCCGACCTCAGTTGAACAACCAGTGATAAAATCTTATTCTGTTGCGAACCAGATGTGTTTCTGTGTATTTATTTCATTGTATTTTCAAGTATATTGAATACACTATTATTGTATAAATGTGTTTTATCAGTTTCGCAAACCAAGTACGTGATTCGCGGATTACTTTATAAAAATGGTTATACTAGTTGTTCGAAATACTTCTAAATATAAACTTTTTAAAACTTTATGTTTGAATGTTAGGGCAAGAATATATATAGGATAAAAAACACATGTTTTTGAGTTTTGAGACTAGAAAGTACTTGAGAGTGTTTTAGGTTATAAAAAATGTTTTACAACAATTAGAAAAAAAACTATATTAAAATCTTTACTCGAAAATAAATAATAATTAAAAAAAAATTTATATTTCGTCCCTATATTATGGTGAATTATCAATCGTTTTACTCATAAATTCTTTTTCTTCTATCACCCTTAAAATTTTAAACACTCATCAAATTAATCTCTCTAATCTAAATTCTAATGATCAAATGTGACAAAATTGGATGAAATACTATTTTGCCCTTAGAAAAGGGTTAGATGTGAGGAAAAGACTAATTTAAATAAAATTAAAAAATAAAATAGATGAAAAGTAAAATAAATTTTAAAAAAAATCTTCATTCTAAATTTCAGAGATAGACGATAAAGATCAAAATTATTAAACAATAATTAAAAAAAATGATCAAATTAAACAACACCCATCGTTAATCTGAAAACTAGATCAACAATCAATTTGGTTAAACCAAATAACGATGTGTTGGAACTAGATCATTTGACTAGTCTGCAACTAGATCATCGTTGATCGATTTAGTTGCAAATCAATTGAATGATTTGGTAGGACCAATCATTTAGTGATTTGTTTCCATCACTAGATTGATGATTGATCCACTGATGGACATCTCTATCGAATAGATCCTCCATCATAGACGACAAAGGTTTTTTTGTAGAACCTCTATCTTTGATGATGGAGATCTAATGGAGATCCTTTAATCTGGATCTCCTTCAGTCATTGATGGAGATCCTTCATTCTAGATCTCCATCGATGGTTGGTGTAAAATTATTTATAATTGGATATCTATGTTTGTCACGTTGGATGATAAACATTGAACCAAGGCTTAGTGCATCCAAATTCCAGTATATTGAAACTTTTTTTCTTATATGAAGTGTTATATCTTTAGTCTTATTGAAATTTGAAGAATATATATAATTCCGAAAATGGAAAAATAGAAGACTCTCAATTGATTGTGCTTTTTTTAGCCTATTCTAGCGATGGAGTTCAAATTGATGGTAAATTATAAATATATGATAGTTTTTTTCTTTTATTGTATAAATTGTTGTGTCCCTATTTATATAAGTGATATCCGAACAGTAAGCAGGATTGATATAAGGAAATTCCTAGCTTTCAAAATTAAAATAATAATAATAATGATAATAATAACTCCATACTATTCAAACTCTATAATCATCTTCCTTCAGTCAACACAAAATTCGCCAACTTATTTACTTTCCTTGCAGTCAGTTCCACTCTATCTGTCAGAAATGGCACCACCAAGACACAGAGGAGCAATCAACATTGGCTTCCAACTATGCGTCGGCATCGGCGTTCTATCAGCTAACCTTATCAACTACGGTGCCCAAAAGATCAAAGACGGTTGGGGCTGGAGAATCTCTCTGGCAATGGCTGCAGCCGTCCCCGCTTCAATGCCCACACTAGGCACACTCTTCCTGCCAGAAACACCCAACAGCCTGATCCAGCGCAAAAAAGACCCTCAAAAGGCCAAGCTACTGCTTCAAAAAATCCGAGGCACCAATGACGTTGAACCAGAAATTGACGATCTCATCAAAGTAAGTGCCATCTCCAAAACTATCAAACACCCTTTTAAGAAAATCGTACAAAGAAAGTACAGCCCTAAACTGGTAATGTGAAACCGGTTTCTATGTTTTCATGTAGTCTTACAACCGAAAAGTTTAATATATGTAAGTGATCTTCTTGCAGGTAATGGCAATAGTGATACCATTCTTTCAGCAAGTCACAGGCATCAATGTCATCTCATTTTACGTCCGATTCTCTTCATAACACTCGGTCTAGGTGAAAGTGCAGCGCTCATGTCTGCGGTTCTGACCGGTCTTGTGGGTACATTCTCAACAGTCGTATCCATGCTTGTAGTGGACAAGTTCGGCATAAAAACACAATTTTTAATTAGGGTAATTGAGATGTTCTTTTCACAAATTTTAGCGGGAGGAATCATGGCAGCTAAGTTGGGTGATCATGGTGGAATCAGCAAAAGCTATGCATACATTGTTTTGGTTGTAATATGTGTATATGTATCCGGGTTTGCTTGGTCTTGGGGGCCACGAGGGTGGCTTGTTCCTAGCGAGGTTTTTTCACTAGAGGTTCGGTCGGCCGGGCAGAGCATCACGGTTGCAGTTGGTCTTCTGTTCACTTTCCTCATTGCACAGACTTTTCAGGCGATGCTCTGCCATTTCAAGGGTGGAATTTTCTTCTTCTTTGGTGGTTGGGTGGTGGTGATGACTTCATTTGTGTATTTTCTTCTGCCGGAGACCAAAAATGTGCCGATTGAGCAGATGGAGAGAGTGTGGACAGAGCATTGGTTTTGGAAGAGAGTTGTTTGTGAAGTTGGTGACGATAAAAAATAAATTGAATCGAAGTTGTAACTTTGTTGTACAAATTTCAAAATTGGTGTCACACATAGTCATGACATAGATCATTGAAATAGAGATAGGTATATAATGAGTTTATTACACAAACTCATTCCCATGACCAATCGCATTCAAGAGCCCATACGTGACAGAAATTGAAGTGGCCCCACTTTGATTTTGTAACAATATTATTACGTGTTTTTCTTTTTTTCTTTTTTTTTTAGTACAATATTATTACGTGTTTGATTATTATAAAGTCGATAAATCTCCAACTTCTCATCTTTCATGTTCAACTTTCAACGCCGCATGCCACAACCCACAACAAGATATTGTAAGTCCACAAGAATCCATAAATCAAAAAAAGAAAGTCCACAAGAATCCAAAGAAAATTAAATAATTTATTTCGAATGATGTCTAGACACTGACAATATCTTTTTTTTTTTTTTTTTTGAAGTAGACGCTGACAATAGCTTGATAGTACAGATAATCTTCTCTACAAGGCAACTGAGACGGCCGGCTTCTTCCAAGTCTTATTTATTTAAGTTTATGGTCAGCAACTTAATTTGAAAACTCTCTCTCTCTCTCTCGCTGTCACTCTTATAATTTCTGCGAGCGTGCGTGTGTGTGTCTGCTGAGTGTGAGCTTAGAAGAGGGTTTATCCATGGCGGTAGGGGCGGCGATAACGAGCGGAGGAGGGCAGTCACAGTACAATGGGAAGATGACACCATTTGTAGTGGTATCTTGTACGATGGCTGCCATGGGAGGAGTTATTTTCGGCTATGATATTGGAATCTCAGGTCTGTAAACCTACTCTTTTCTTTTGAGCAGAAACCTCCAGTTTTGTTTAGTTCTGTTTTCGTTTTAATTTCTGTCTTCTTGTATAGTTGCATGAGTTACATAAATTTAAGGGTTTGGCGGGTGTGTCCAATATTTGATTCGGGTTTGTTAAGCAGCATAAATTTGTTTCTTATGCTTCAGCTCTCATGAAAGTTTAGTGCACGATGCATTTAGTTAACTTGTGTGAATTAATTTCTTGAAAGTCATTACCGTATATATTTTGATCTACAATATACTCACTCAAATTTGAATGATTGACAAACGGAATAAAACTTATTTATCACGAAGTTTTATTGGACGGTGGTCTCTGTTATTATTGTTTGTATTGTCTATTAAGTTTTAATTTTTAAGTCTATTTGTTGATTGTCTTTCCCTTTTGAAAAGATTCGAACGCCTTTCAAATAAAATACGTTTACTAAAATTAAAAAATATATAATTAATATAGAACATTAAAATTTGAAAAATGAAATATTGAAAGCTTTTATAGCGAATATTTTGTTCCATAAAAACAAATTCAATGGTATCAAAAACAGTGTCCAAACATTAAAACTGAAAGTAGGTTTTAGTCTCACATGAACTGCCTGTCATGCTGGGAGTAATGGCATGTGCAGGCCTAGCAATAGCTGCAAGTGGTTTTCCAGTTGTTAGAAACGGGACACTGTATCGGAGCTTTAAGATAGCTAGACAAAAGATAAGACAATACAAACATGTGTAACATGCATTTTGTACTTCCATCTTTGTTTGCTTCTTTGGACAATTATTAATTAATTATAGCACTCCCATCATTAAAAAAAATTAAACCTAGATTTCGATATTTGTTAATATTAATTATACCTATGACAACCATTACATTTTTGTTTGGTACAGCAAACAAATAATACATCCCTTGACAACAAATTATTTTATCCCTCGAATAATGAGATCCGGAAGATATGAGTTGTGATAAATAATATAATAGTTACAAAATATTTACTACATAAGTTCCAATTGAAACCAAAGATTTTTTTTTCCTTACATAAGAAATGTAATACTACGGTCTACTTACTTTAATAAAATAATAATAATAAAAGAACAAGTTAATAAATCTTTGAAAAAGTTAGGAATTAGTATAAGTTATGTGTTTTATTTATTTTTTTTAAAAAAAAGGATAATTCAAAGAATTTCGTTTCAAAATTAAATGAAAGTCCTAATATTTGAAAGGTTTTGGAAGAATATGCGTGTGCCAAAAGGTTGCATGAAACATGCCTAATTATATGTATGTGCACGCACTATTGATTATTTATTTAACAGATCTTCTACTTCTATAATTATATAATCAATAATAATCACACATCATTTTGATGTAACCTGAAAATTAAAATATTTTAATTCGGATTATCTATATTTATTTATTTAATCGGATTAAGAAGTCAAACTTCAAGATATGGCCCCACTCAAATAACGTTCCGATAACTAATATCTAAATTACCTACTTCGATAAGAGAATAACAAAAATTTAGTGAACACTGTACTACCATTATATGGTTAAATACTTAAATCCCTTGAAGTAGCGAAATTTATAGCGTGCCTACAGATTTTAATTGTATTAATAATGAGCTTATATACATGTGTGTGTGTGTAATACCAGGGTACAACCATGAATTATTTCAATTGGTTCATTACCGGAATAAATTAGGATTTATATACATTTCATTGCAAATATTATCATTACTATTTAATTGTCCAACAAAATAATAGTACTTCTATCGAAATAAAACAAAATAATAGTACTAATAAAATCATTTACTAATGAAATTTATTAATGATGAAGGTGGAGTGACATCAATGGAGCCGTTTTTGAAGAAATTCTTCCCAGGAGTGTACATGAAAATGAAAGAAGACACCAAAATCAGTAACTACTGCAAATTTGATAGCCAACTTTTAACCTCCTTCACATCCTCTCTATACATTGCCGGCCTTGTCGCTTCTTTCTTTGCCTCATCAGTTACCAGAGCATTCGGCCGCAAACCGTCCATATTGGCCGGCGGAGCAGCATTTCTAGCCGGTGCAGCCCTTGGCGGCGCAGCCTTAAATGTGTATATGCTGATACTTGGCCGTGTATTGCTTGGAGTTGGAGTTGGTTTTGCTAACCAGGTACACGGTTAACAGAGTAGTTTAGAGAATGTTTTAGCTATTTAGTAATTATTCTTTGGGGAAAATTCATTTTGGTCTTTAATTTTTTAGAAATTGACAATTTTTTAAACATTTTTAAGATAATATACCAAACATCCCTAAATTTATAAAAAATTCATCATTTTAGTCTCTACCATTAGTCAACCGTTGGTCAAATTTCATTTCGGTCCCTAATTTTTTAGAAATTGATCATTTTTTTAAATATCTTTAAGATAATATACCAAACATCCCTAAATTTATTAAAAATTCATCATTTTAGTCCTGCTGACTAGTTTTTTAACAATTAATATTAACAAAAAAATGCAAAAAGACTAAACTATCCCTACTTTATTGAAAGTACCTTTTTACCTCTGATACATTAAAATGTAAGATATTTGGAATGATCAGTATACCCTTCCATATAAAAATAAATTAGAATTGAAAAGATCAAAATGCCCTTATAATTTTTTATTAATTCTTTTTTAATGTTGCATGTTGAGTGAATAAATTGTTTGTTGCATCGGATTTGATAGGTTTTGATAGATAAAAAAAATACATTTTTGCCCTTAACACATAAAATCAAAATAATAACAATTTAATATTATTTTTTTATAGTAAAAACGATAACAAGAAAATGAGTTTAAAAGGGGATGTTGTTGTTTGTTGGTAGCTACAATTTTGTTGCCCAAATATTTCAATTTTCTTCTCCAATTTGTTTGTCCATTTTTTGATCTCCCAATTTTTGTGCTCTAATTTTTTACATCCAATATTTTTCTCAAACATCATCAACCCATAGTGGTATAAAAAATTCAAATATGACTCCAATTTTTTACCTTTAATATTCGTCTCAAATATCTCAATTTTTCTATACTACACATGTGTTATCTTAAGAAATTTTAATACAAGATTACCATTTTAACCTTCTCACCATCAATTTGACCAATGGTTGACTAACGGTCGGGACTAAAATGATGAATTTTTTATAAATTTAGGGATGTTTGGTATATTATCTTAAATATATTTAAAAAACTGTCAATTTCTAAAAAATTAGGGACTAAAATGAAATTTTTCAAAAATTTTAACTCAAGATTACTATTTTAACATTTTTACCGTTAATTTGACTAACGGTTGATTAACGGTAGGGACTAAAATGATGAATTTTTTGTAAATTTAGGGATGTTTGGTATATTATCTTAAAGATATTTAAAAAATTGTCAATTTCTAAAAAATTAAGGACCAAAATGAATTTTTTCCTTATTCTTTATATATATATATATATATATATATATAAAGTGCTTCTATTGTATATTCTATCTTTTAAATTGTCAGAATCATCAATTAAATTCATTTATTATATTATCTTTACTAAATTTTAATAATGATATTTTTAGCATAGTATTATTTGTCGGTATTGTTGTATTTGGTAATACTATAATAAAATTGACTGTCACACTTGTGATACATCATATTTATAAAAATTAGTTGGCACCTGATAAAATAAACAAATTTTACAACGTTCCGGAATAAATTTGGTTGAGAGAACTCAACATTCATTTTACTTTATTTCTATGCATGCAGTCAGTCCCATTGTATCTCTCAGAAATGGCACCACCAAGATACAGAGGAGCAATCAACAATGGCTTCCAATTGTGCGTCGGCATAGGCGCTCTGTCAGCCAACCTTATCAACTACGGCACCGAAAAGATCCAAGGCGGTTGGGGGTGGAGAATCTCCCTAGCAATGGCTGCTGTCCCTGCTTCAATGCTCACACTGGGTGCACTTTTCCTGCCAGAAACACCCAACAGCCTAATCCAGCGCAAAAACGACCCTCTAAAGGCCAAGGTGCTCCTTCAAAAAGTTCGAGGCACCAACGATGTTGAACCAGAACTTGACGATCTCATCAAAGCAAGTGTCATCTCCAAAACTATCAAACACCCTTTTAAGAAAATTATTCAAAGAAAATACAGACCACAACTGGTAATGGCAATAGCCATACCATTTTTTCAGCAAGTCACAGGCATCAATGTCATTGCATTTTACGCTCCGATTCTCTTCATAACACTTGGTCTAGGCGAAAGCGCAGCGCTCATGTCTGCAGTTCTACTCTGCCTGGTGGGTACATTCGCAACATTCCTATCCATGCTTGTAGTGGACAAACTTGGCAGGAAAACTTTATTTATTGGTGGAGGAATTCAGATATTTTTGTCACAAATTTTAATTGGAGGAATCATGGCAACTAAGTTGGGTGATCACGGTGATGTCAACAAAGGCTATGCATACATTGTTTTGGTTCTTATATGTGCGTATGTAGCTGGGTTTTGCTGGTCTTGGGGGCCGCTAGGGTGGCTTGTTCCCAGCGAGATTTTTTCACTGGAGGTTCGCTCGGCCGGGCAGAGCATCAATGTTGCGGTTGGTTTTCTGTTCACTTTCATCATTGCACAGACTTTTCTGGCGATTCTCTGCCGTTTCAAGGCTGGAATTTTCTTCTTCTTTGGTGGGTGGGTGGTGGTGATGACTTTCTTTGTGTATTTTCTTCTACCGGAGACCAAAAATGTGCCAATTGAGCAAATGGAGAGAGTGTGGAGAGAGCATTGGTTTTGGAGGAGAATTGTTGCTGAAGTCGATGATGAAGAGAGTAAAATTCAATTATCATGTTAGAGATTGGAATCAAAATTCTTAGTTGTGGATATTGCTGTTGTACAGATTTCAATATTTGTGTCTTGCATTGCATGTAGTTCATTGAAATGATGATAAAAAAAGAATAAATGTATTAAAAAAATAATGAGAGTTCAAGTCTTACCAAATGCATTTGATAAGTTTTGTATGGATAGTTTATACATTAATTATGAAAAAAATTCTCTCTCATTATAGGGGTAAATTTACTTTTTACTATAGTTTTTCCCCTTAATGTATGGTTAATTGCTTTCGGTTATAAAAATAGATATTTAAACCGTACATATAATGATTAATTTCGACACAAAGAAAAAAAAAGTGTGAATATTGTTAATTTTTGTTTGATAAGATGGTATTTTTATGATTCTTTGAGAGAATCTTGTGTATTAAAATTTTATAAAGCCCAATTTAAAATTATATTAAAAAGAAAATCATATGAATGAAAGAGAGTTTTTCACTTTTATCCAAAACTAAAAGGAAAAATTCGTTTTTACCCACTCATCTATATAAATTCATTTTTAACTTCTCAAATAAAATATTTTCATTTTGTATCCAAATTTATTAAAATACTCTCAATTCAAAATTAAAAAAAAAAAAACATTGTTTTTAGTCTTCTTGAAAACAGATGACTTAAAAACTTATATCAGTTGGATTTAAAAATAGATATAACTCGGTCATCGTCTTCACACTATATCCATTGAAAACCTCAATTTTCAAGTCAATCCAATCAAATTAAACCTTAAATATTAACATCTAGCATCCAAAATACAGAAAAAGAAAAAAAAAAGAAGAAAAATCACCAAAAAAAATTCATTCTAACAAAACTCAGATAATTAATAAAGAAAGTCAAAGATCTCATATCATGATTAATGAATGAGTAATGAAGGAGGAAAACAAAATATGTAGGTGCAATTTGCATAATTTGACTATAGACTATAATTAATTTATTTGAAGGGTTAAATACGATTTTTTCTTAAAAAAAGGGTAACAAATTTCCTTTTCTAAAATGGACATTTTTGTAATGTCCACGGAAGGAAATGTCATTGAGTTATGTAATTATAAAATTGTTTGCTAGACCGGAGAACTCTTTTATATGATTTTTATTTCCTAATATGAGGTCTAATATCACAATCTTTGGAAAAACCATGTGAAATGCATGAGTGGTAAACTTTAGTAAAATGGACAATAGCGGGAATAAATGAGACTAGTCACCTTTTTTTCTTTTTTTTTGGAAATAACAAATAAAAAAAATTGATGACTAGTCTCATCTTTTTTGAAATTAAAAGAGAGAGAGAGAGAGAGAGAGACTAGTCATCTATTTAATAATGCCATATATGAGATATTCAATCTTCAAGAGTCCCATTCAACTTTTCATCATTACATAAACAAATGCATCTATTCACACTCCTTATATTCCAATTAGAAGTTTCCAAGAATTATTCACGACGTGAATACATCGAATTTTTGCATCCCATTTTTGTGGCCAGTTGGAGTCTTCCATTAGAAATAAAAGTCCTGTTACCTTATAATTCAGTAACCTTTTTCAATTCCAATCTTTAGGAATATAATTCATTGAAGTTCATAGATTCATGTTTATTGTTGAAGTTGATAATAAATTGAAAACTTATTAAAATTTATTTAGATTAATTATTATTTATATGATTCAAATATATATTTATATAACTAAGAAATGACTATTCTCATTATAAAAGTGGATAGAGCTCCCCCAACCGTCAATGCTAATAAAGCATGTTTATAGCTGTCATATTTAGTTTACAAATTTAACATTATTTTATGGATCAAAATTTTCTCTTAATATTTCATTTACCTAAAACATTTGATGATAGTGCGCTATATTTATAAAAAAAGGTCATTAATTAAACATGTGAGTAAATCTATATAGCATAACAAATATATGAAATTAGAATAGGAGAAAATCTGAATTCTTAAATTATATTGATTAATGTTTATATAGATCAAATATAAACTGGGTGCTACTTTTATATAATATTAAAATTAATGTAAATTTTAAAATTAAGACTAAACTATGAAAATGTCAAACTTTAGTGTTTATATATGTATATATATATAGTCTTTCTACTATAAGGATGAACTAATTTTAATAATATCAATTCTAACATTGTGAGATGTTAGATATATTGACTTTTTTCATAGTTAATACTTAATATTAATTATTTGCATATAATCAATGACTCATAAATGTTAGAATTGATATTATTAAAATTAGTTTGCTCTTAGAGTAGAAAGAATATATATATATATATATATATATATATGTTCAATATAAGCCCTATAACATTAAACTTGATTATGAAATGTATGTATAATGTAAAACTTAATATTAATTATTTGCATATAATTAATGACTCATAAATGTTAGAATTGATATTATTAAAATCAGTTCGTTCTTAAAGTAGAAGGAATATATATATATTCAATATAAGCCCTATAACATTAAACTTGAATATGAAATGTATGTATTATGTAATAAATTTGCAATTGAAATATTTGGAAAAAAAGGTTGTGATTGGAATTGGAATCCCTCATTTGTCCATTGAATTTAAATGTGAGGTGACCTTTCCACCATATTGGAATTAATCTCCAGTTGTGCTTGTAGCAACCATCCCCATAGCTTGAATGATTTGGATTTCTCAATTGGTCTTACTTTTTACCTTGACTTTTTATACAAGAAGTTGAAGTTTGAGTGACTTATAAAGGAAGATGAACATCCCCATTATTTTACAAGGGTTAGGGCCTGTTTAACATAGTTTCTAAAAACTAGTTTTTGGTTTTTGGAAACTAAAAAACAGCTTATAGAAATATTTATGCGTACTTTTAGTAGTTTTCAACTTTTAAAGTCTCTTCTAGTATAAACCAAATTTACTATATTTTTTAAGAAAAGATTTCTACAAAATGAGAGAAGCTGTTTTATCATTTTAATAAATTTTTTTATATTGATAATTTTATCATTTTTTTTATCAATAATAAATTTAAATTCAAAAATTATTTTGAAATATATTATCCAAAAATAATGAAAAAAACTTTGATTTTTACTCCTCTCCTCTTACAAGTAAAAGCTAAAATGTAAAAATTATCCCAGATGAATGTCTTAATCATGCTAGGCTTGGATAAACTTTTAACTCAATTAGTATGGGGCAAGAGAATTACAATAAAAATACGCGATGTAGAAGCGCAGGGCGAGTGAGCGTGGGACTAGCAAACGGTAGTCGTTATATCCGTTGGAAAACTCCAGAAGAAGAAGCAGCGCAGTCGTTCAGTGGAAAGTCTCAACGTGGCAGTAAATGATTGGATCCATTTAATAACAAAATCACAGTGTTGTGACACTAGAACGCGTTCGTATTTTGAATTCCACACAACGACTTTCTCTCTCCACTCAATAGAACAACTCTTTACAACTCTTCTCACTCTAAAAGAAAACTAAAAAGGAGGCTCCGACTCTCTCTTCGCTCTTCTTTTTCTTCTTTTCTTCATTGATTGATTGCTCTCCAGCTCCTCCAGTCGTCAGCTAAGCACAAAAAAAAAAAAAAAAAAAGGTAAAAATAATAATCTCTCGTAGTAATCTTGTTTTCAATGATTGATTCAACCGATTCTTATATGTTCATTATTGTTTTTGACATATATATTTAATGTGTAATTGGTGTTGCTTTTTAGTAATTTTGATGTCTGAATATCTCTTGTTGATTGGTTGTGTTTGTCTGATTATGATCAAATATCAAATTATCGTGGTGTTATTGATGATTGTTGAAGAAGAATCAATTATAGAACCGAAATTTATTGGTTTTTGATTATTTGATGAAATTATCATCTTATCTGTGTAAATGAAATTTAATGGAATTTGGTGTCGTTTTGTAAAGAAAAATTGAATTTATATGGTGTGATTTATTATTACTTATAATTCATGTTGTTTTGAAACAGGTTTTGTGGTGTTATTTTTGGAATTTTGTTCTTGGTGTTTGTTTGTTGGATCGATGCCTTCCGCGGTGTCTCCGCCATGGAAAGAGAAGGCCAGTGGTTTCTTTTCTTCTTCAGGTAATTTGATTGATTAGTTAGAAGTTTGTGGTGTGGTTTATTTGATTGCATTTGTTGCTTTGTGTTTTGATTAATGTTTTTGATGCAGGTGAGAAGATTAAACAAGCAGGGCAATCGGCTGGAACGGTAGTGGGGGAAGCTGCCAAGGATGCGAAAGGGAATGTTGCTGATGTGGCGGAACGAGTTGGTTCCATGGTCAAAAGCCGATGGGCGATCCTTCAGCAGCCATCCACTAGACATGCTGTCCAGGAACGTCTTATATCTGCTGCTGCTACGACTGGCTTTTTTCTAAGGCGAGGTTTCTCAGAAACGAAGGACAAAGTTTCTGTTGGGAAGGGTAAAGTTGAAGAGGTACCAATGCTAGAAAATATAGGAAGGAAATGTTCGAATATTGGATTTTATAATATCGATTGGATTTTGGGTCCTTAAATTTGTTATCATGAGTCTCATGCACAAGGATTATTGATAAAATGTGATAAATAAACATTGGTAAGAGTCTCGAAACTGAGGTTTGACATCGCACTCAATTGGGCAGCTATAATTATCTTTATTCGTAGTAGATGGGCATCTCTAGTTTTGATTTGGCCTATTGACTAACAAATTTGGGGTGGTGAATTTCTTTCAGGCAGCGAAAAAGACTGCACAAAAAAGTAAGACTATTCTGACTGATATTGAACGTTGGCAAAAGGTATAGGATTTTGAGGAACTACATTTTTCTTTTAAGTACATATTTCAATTTTCATGAAGATTCAGATTTTCATATTCTTACCATGCTTTTAAATTTTGCAGGGAGTTGCTAGTACTGATGGTAAGTCTTGTAAATGTCTTTTGCTTATCATTCAGGTTTATATTTGGTATTTTTATTTCTTGTTTTCTTTTAAACCCATCAATTTTCCTAAGAGTCATAACCATGATGTCTGGGTTCTTCTTTTGCACTTCTCCTAGGAGGATGACTAGGTAAGATACTTCTCCTAGGTTTCTTCTTCAAAAAAACGGAGTACAAATTCTTAGGACTAAATATTCATCTATAGTTCTTAGTCTATCCTTATTTTTGAAGAGGCTTTCTACTCATCAGGAATATTCAATGTTCCTTAGTAGATATTAATCATTATTTCCAAGTTTTTTGGCCTAATTAACAGCTTGGAGTTTATAATGTCCAAGAGAAAGCAACCACGCTAAGTAATAAGTTTTATTATCTTGTGCAAACAGCCCATCAGTGGATTTATTAACTTGTGCAAACAACCCATTAGTGGATTTATTATCTTGTGCAAACAACCCATCAGTGGATCTGACTCAACTTTGATGGGCAATATAGCAATGCAGTTTTGTACATTTTGATCTGTGATTCACTGCTGGTTCTCCCAGTTTTCTTCAATCTTTAGCTCCATAATTTAGTGTAGGTCTAGTACATACTTTTTGTGTATTGCTGATATTTTTATTTACACATTGCCTTGTTTAGGCCTAGGCTTCATTAGGTTAGAAAATTATATTATGTACGAGTTTACACATTTCCCTGTTTATGCCTATGCTTAGGTAAGAAAATTATTTCACATTCCAGTTCATCTTTGTTCTTATTTTTTTATTTTTTGAAACATCTTTGTACTTCTTATTGCTTATTTTGTTTTTGTCCTAGTATTTGGAGTTCCAATCGAGGTTACTGTGCAACGACAACAATATAGCAGGCCCATTCCATTTATTTTAGTTGGATGTGCAGATTGCCTCATATTATCAGGTGATTTTTGAGACCTTAGATGAAATAGTTGGCTCTTCTGATATGTTACCATAATATGCCTACTACTGTGGAGCATAACATGTTTAATACATTGACTTTTAGGGCTTAACTCATTGTACTTGTTCAAAGCTGAGGGAGATAAAAAAGTCATTCAGCAGTTGGTGTCTACATACAACCAAGGTGTCTTGAACATTTTCTTCTTGGAGTTGGCAGTTAGTTATTCTAGCCATTTGACATTATCACTGATTACTGCCAGTATGATGCAGATTTCAATGCATCACTGCCTGAGGGTGTAAATCCAGTTGATGTGGCGGCTCTGGCCAAATGCTACCTTGCTAGCCTTCCTGAACCTCTGACAACATTTGAGCTCTATAATGAGATAAAAGGTGCTCGATCTAGCATAAATGCAATGAGAAATGTGCTGAAAAAGCTCCCCAATGTGAACTACATGACACTGGAATTTGTCACTGCACTTTTGCTCCGTGTTAGCCAGAAGTCGCTTCTTAACAAGGCATGAAATATCTCTCTCTCTTGCTGATATTTAATTCACTGCTGTTGGTAACATTTATTTTTTTATTGAATTTGAACTCCTGTGGGCTATATGTCTGAACCATCTGAACCAACAGAAGTTCACATGTTACTTGAGTGAAGATGATTTATTATTATTACCTTCATTTATTATGACTGGCCAACCTTTTATTCTTAATTGAATAAATTTTAACATTTGCAAAAATTTTTTAGATAATATATAAATATGTTATAGTATAGAAAAGTACATGATAAGCAATTCTCAGTTTTTGTGTACTTTTCTGCAGATGGATGCTCACAGTCTTGCCATGGAAATGGCCCCTGTAATAATGTGGCAGAAGGGGCGGAAACCAGAATCTTATAGGCAATATTGGAATCATCAATCCAGAAGTCCTTCAAAGAAGAACATCGAACAGGCACCTGCTTATAGTGAATGGGACATGCTTGCCGGTGAGTGGTCCTATCTCATATATTTTGTGAATGTATACTTGGTCCATGGAACTTTACTCTGGCCTCAACTCAACTCAGGTTGATACATCAGGCAAGCCAGCCAATTGAAGTTTATTTTTCTGTGGACAATACAATATTAATTAGTTCCTAGGTTCTCAATTTCATGTTTCAATTTTTCTGTTTTTGTTGTACTAATAATGCTTTATATCATACATCTTTTTAAGCATAAAGAAACTATGAAAGAATTAGCCTGTAAGATTCCAAAGCATCTTAGTTTGTGAACCTTTATAGGCTTTAGAATGAATCTCTAGTTTTTTTACCTGCTCTTGCAAGCAAAACGACCTTCAACTGGAAAAGAAATATCATGAGATAAAGATATTGAGAATATAGAATTTGAAAGACCATAATCAAGAGCATAAATTCCTTATTAGCAGTGACAATTTATGCCATAGTGTTGAGTAGATAGATTTTTCATGGGAAATGAGGACACAGAAAGGCATTCACCACGGAGAAAGAGATTGAGCACAACTTTGTTTTTGTGAAACTATGAAAAGGAGGATCGGAATTACGCTTGAACAATTAATGGGATTATAGGATTAGAGACATCTAGAAGCAGAAAAAATGCCTTGGAAAATTTTATCTTATTTCTATGAATTTAAAAATTTCACAAAGTAGGTTTTTTCAATGCAATGCAAGTGAGAGTTATGATTATAAGCTTCTATTAAATGTTGATTTAACAGATTCTGGATTTTATGTTGTTTTTTTCTCTTGTTATTAAAATCTGTACTGATAATGGCTTTTGTTGCAGCACTTCTTAGAGAATTGAAAGCAATTGTTCTAATCTTTTTTTTTTTTTGTTTCCCTGTTCTTTTCTATTGTGGCTGCAGAAGATGGTGAAGATATGGATGCCTCCTCTCACATTCCTTTGGATGATGGCATGCCAATGGACTTTGGTGCAATAGAGGTTATTCAGTGTTTAATAGAGCAGCACAATGCGATTTTCACTGATGCAAATGAGACAGTTTGGAGGTGATTCAAATTGAACCTGTTTCACAACACATGGACCTGGACAGTGTAACCATATCTTGCAATAAGATTTTTCATATTCAGCAACATGACCAATGTGCAGCAGCGGATGTTCTGTTACTAATTTGGGAGAATTCTGGGATGAGGGTCTGTAAATTTTGGTGGTTAGGTAATTTTATGTTCAAGATTGATTATTCGGAGTTGAAAACATTTTGATGTTGTCAATCTTTTTGGGTTTCTGGCCCCTGGGACAGAAACTGTTGCATGAAGCAATAAGATTAGTGATTTACCTGGTCTGTTGATAGAAACTTCAGCATAGCATCATTTTTGCAAAACTTTATTGGGCTTGGCCTTTAGATACACAAAAAATACCAACACCATAAAAAGAATAGTAATGATATTCAAAAAATTAATATAAATAACATGTTACATGACTCGGTCTTATTTTATTATGTAATGATAATTTAAAATTACATTATTTGGATTGATGTTTCAAAAGATTATATCAAAAATTTATATATAGTTAAGAGGACTGATTCAGAAATTACAATTAAATGATATGAAAGATTTGTTCGGGGTACATCGACAATGATTTTTTAGCGGAACAGAGCAGAGAATTCATAATGTATGATAATTCCATGGTCTATAATTTGGTTTCTTGTTTTACTTTTCACCTTTCCGATTGCAGAGGCAATACAAAATGGAGACGTCTAATGAGCTGGACTTCAAACATAATTGAAACAAAATATTAGTTTTATATCCTTATTAAATTTCCCTCCCTATGTTTAACAGAGGAAAAAAGAAGTGTTTATAGAATAAAATTTTCATGGTTATATGATATTATATAACTAAGCATCATATCTGTTGTATCTATAACAAAATTTGAATTTGAATTTTCATATCAACATAAAATCATGTGTATGTGCTACTTTCATAAAATATATATATCATGTGTATGTGCTACAAAATTTTGATTTAATTTGTATCATATGAATTATCATTTGTATATAAAAAAGAAAATATTGAAACAATATCCTATATAATTTTGATATTTTTACATTTTAAATGTTATTGTTAATAATATCATAAAAAGTAATAGTTCTGGTATTTTTAATTTTAGGTCGATACTTCTATAAGGTTTTTTTTTTTTTTTTTGACCTTTCTAACGTTAGATTAAAAATTACTAAGATTTAATTGATATAATTTTCTTAACATGTAATCCGAAATACTACTCACATGATTAAAAGAGGTCAATCCACGTTTTAAGTGAAAAATTATCATATTTTTATAATTCTTTGAGCTTGAACCTTGCCCATGCTTATCAAGAAGCAGGGCAAGTAGGGTTGTGTCTCTACAGTAACCTACAAAACTCAGTGCTTTTATAAATTTATGCTTATCAAAATAAATATTTTCTTTCCTATTTGCATTTCATTGACTTTATGACCAATTTGCAGCCCAAAAAAAAAAAAAAAAAAAAAAAAACCAACTGTGAAATCACTGCCTGCCACATCTGCACCCAAAAGTTTTAAACCGGAATACAAGACGAACTTGTTTTCAGAACGTGGACCACTATTTCGTAATAAAACCTTCCATCGAATTGTTTCATGGTTGAGGGAGCAACATCGACCAATAAAATAATATTATATTT
Source organism: Litchi chinensis (assembly GCA_019925255.1). Lineage (NCBI taxonomy): Eukaryota > Viridiplantae > Streptophyta > Magnoliopsida > Sapindales > Sapindaceae > Litchi > Litchi chinensis. Next base: position 21,154,543 of record CM034467.1, on the reverse strand, counting down.
TTTTAACTTTTAATTTACTTTTTTTTACTTTTTTATTGGTTTCGTCTCAAGGTTTTTCGCTGTGTTAGATGCTGACGTGGAAAGACAACTGGTTCCTGGAACAAAAGCTCTGGTTTAGTAGAGGAGCGAAGTGACCGTCAACTACGATTCAAATCAAAGCAAAAGCAGTTGAAGAGCCGATCCTCTTATGTTGCTTAAACTTGTCTTCGTCTTCTCCTTCTTCTCTTCCTTGGTAATTTTCATTTTTGATTACATTACTGATGAATCATCATCCTTTTGGTGTTCATTTTATCAATCTGTTTGATTTCAGGCTCTGGGAGGGAATTCAGAGAAGCACCCAATAGTGGTCAGCACCTGGCCTTTTGTGGAGGCCGTGAGAGCTGCTTGGAGGGCTGTTGATGGTGGGTTTTCAGCTGTTGACGCCGTCGTTGAGGGTTGCTCCGCTTGTGAGGATTTGAGGTGTGATGGTACAGGTGGGAAGATGACTATGCTTCTAGTACATGTAATTTAGAATTTTTCTTTCATTGATTATAATTATGATTATTTGTTGTTGACGCTTTGAAACTATGTTTAGAATTAGACCATGATCAATTACGTGTTGGATGATATATAGATATTGTTTGTTGGCATTTTTGAGCTTGTTTAAAACAAATATGTGTATTTAGTCTTGGGAAGAAAGACTTTTGTTTACCAGTCATTGAATATAAATGCACATTGTAATCGCTTCACGTCATTGAATAAAAATGTAATATATGAACTGCCTATTTAGCTGTATGTGAAAGTGTAATCTAAACCGGAAGATGTTACGGTAGACCTTTACCCTTGTACTTTCCAAGGCTTGGTTTGTATTGTCTTGTAAGAATGTGATCTTACTGATGATCTGAATTCGGTGGGAACAGTGGGGCCTGGTGGGAGTCCTGATGAGAATGGAGAAACTACAATGGATGCTCTGATCATGAATGGGGTAATGACCCTATTTTACATGTTGCTTTCGTTATTATTATTGTTTGTTGCTGTGTGTTTATTTGTTTATTAAGAATGACAATTCATCATGTGGTTTTGGTAAGGACATGACTAGGTTACAATGGAGGTTGGAGCTGTGGCTGCAATGAGATATGTGAGAGATGGTATTAGAGCTGCAAGATTAGTGATGCAACATACTAAACACACTCTTCTTGTTGGCGAGAAAGCATCGGCCTTTGCCATTGCAATGGGTCTTCCAGGTCCCACAAACCTCAGTTCATCTGAGTCTATGGAGAAATGGTCTAAATGGAAAGAGAATGGATGCAAACCTAATTTTTGGAAAAATGTTGTCCCTGTAAATGGCTGTGGCCCTTATCATCCGAAGAGTAATGTGGAACTTAGCAAGGGGGATTGTTTCAGTAGCAATCTGGTGGGAGTGGCTGAACCAACGTCATCGCATGTCAGTCTTCACAATCATGACACAATATCAATGGCTGTTATCGATAAAGTAAGTTCATAGAATACACCTAAAAAAATATGTGAGATATTTAAGAATTGTCATTTCACCGAAAATATTTCTTTGCTCATGCAGATGGGGCATGTTGCTGTTGGCACATCAACTAATGGAGCCACTTTTAAGATCCCTGGCAGGTAAGGTTGATAGTCATCTAGTTATTAGAGGTGATTTTTCTATTGTAAATGTTGCACATCAGTTGTATGTATAGTGCTATAATATTTTTTGTAAGACTCAAAATCTGCTCATCTTAAAGTTTACTCTTTGGTGTCTTGCATTTCTAATTCTGGTTTGGAGTCATGTTTGCTGAATTTTTACATGTATGCCACTGCAATAGGTTTGACCTTGTAGTATTGGATTCCATTTTTCTTTATAAGAATGCTCATGAAAATGCAGTCATTTTGTTCAATCAAAAAATGACAAAGATGACTCTTTGGCTGTTGCAGATAGAGGAAAAGAGACTACTAATAGATATTTAAAATGGATTCACTACCAAAACTGCTAAAATCATTGTTTATCTGATTGTTACCTAATTTCTTATTCATATCTTTTCTACCCCAAATGTTTAATTTGGGATCATTTAACGTTCAAACTTCAAATTATGTAAGCTGCTAAAGTCATTGTTTAGAGATCAGTTATGAAGTTTCTTTTCTTGATAGCAGGGTTGGGGATGGACCCATTGCTGGATCTGCAGCTTATGCTGACAATGAAGTCGGTGCTTGTGGAGCAACTGGTGATGGTGACATCATGATGCGCTTCCTTCCCTGGTACTTTATAATTATAAAAGTTTTTGGCCATTGGCTTTTAAGAATTTTTTGTGGCCCTTGTTTTGAGGACAAACTAGGTTCTGTAATCTAAAGTTGGACACAATCAGTTCTCAGAACTGAAAGGCCTGCATTTATAGTTTGAGTTTATTTGTTTGTTTAAATTACTTGTGAATTGCAGTTGCCAATTAGACAGAGTAAGCCCACTTTTACAATCTATTTTCTAGTACCAATATTATCAATTTCTTCTATGATTTACAGATATATTAGGAATAGTTGTTACGATGTCTCAAGTATTTCAGATTGCCTGTTTGTGTTTCTGACTAATACAATAAACATTTATAGACTTTTAGGGTCTCCCCAGCCTAAAGTGAATTTTATGCCTACTAACCTCCAAATTTTATTGTCCTTTATATTTTCCCTTTGCGTAAATCTTGATTGGTTTATCATCTCTGTGCAGTTATCAAGTTGTGGAAAGTATGAGGCAAGGGATGGAACCAAAGCTTGCCGCTGAGGATGCAATATCTCGAATTGCAAGAAAATTTCCAGACTTTGTAGGGGCTGTGGTTGCTGTCAACAAGAATGGTGTGCATGCTGGTGCTTGCCATGGTTGGACATTTCAATACTCTGTAAGAAACCTGGAAATGGACGATGTGGAGGTTTTTACTGTGCTACCCTGAAATGGCTATGGAGTATAGCAGCTGTTGTTGCTTTGCAGTAAGTGCTTTTCGTATTCACCAATCATTTGTCCTCATCTCTGAAGAAATTGTATGGATCTTTTCATGTACGTTGGTGAGGAAAAAATAGCTTATTGATTAAATTGTAATTGTCATCTCCCTAAAAATATATAACATGGTTATTGTTATATGTTAAGACACAAGACCACCATATGAATCCATTTGAGAATTTCTTTATTTTCCCAACTCCACAATCAAACTCTTAATATTGAGGATCTCGAACTGATTCCCAAGTCTTGTGCATGCTGATTTTCGCCAAAGAAAGAAAATTTTGTTTTATTGTTTTTAGCATAATTTTATTGACTTGCTCAAAAGTTTGTTTTAAGATAGGTGTGGACCTTATATTTTATGTCAACAGCCTTCTTGTAGGAGAGATTTTTTATGTATTTACGATAGCTTTTTATAAATTTAATATATTAAATTTAGCAAATTTTGAATCTACTCATAGGCCATAGGCAGTTATGAAATGGTGTTACTAATCAGTTGATTTTATAAAAAGTTTGATGTAATAATAGAGTTTTAATAATAGAGTTGATTTTATCAATATGGAGTTTGGAAATTTTAATTATATATTTATGTACTTTTTTTGTTTTTTTTTTTTTGTTTTTTGATAAATATATTTATGTACTTTTAAGTAATTACATCTAAGGATACAATCATAAGAATATATTTTATCATTAGAAATTGGGTGTAGCAAGGAAATTTTTAGGTGGCAATTGAGTCACCTCTACTTTATTACAAATTTTACTTTCAAATCCATCAAAATCTTTTAATTTCATCACTTATATAAAATCTACAAAGTCAATGATATTTTGAATACAAGTTTATTCAATCTAGAGTTTATTTGAGTTTGATGAATTTTTTTTAATAATAAATTTTGGTAAAATTTACAGATTCTACACTCCATATTGATTTAAGAAATTTAATGAAAGCTTTAAGAGAATAGTAAGATTAGTTAATGATTTTTTTAATATAGTTGGAGGGTGCATAAAGATCTACAAAATTAATAACTTTTGAATACAATTCGGAGATGTATTCAATTATTGGAGTTTGATGAAATTTTTTTAATATTAGATTTTGGTATAATTCATAGATTCTATAAATTTCATATTGATTTTATTAGATTTTTTTAAGAAATTTACTGCAATTTTTAATATAATGGTAAGATTTGTTATGAACCCTTTTCTTCATAAAAATCATTTTAAAATTCATCTAAATCCATAATTTAAATGAAATATGTGAATTTGATGACTTTTTGAATACATTTAGATTTAATTGGATTTCATATAAATCTGAATGAATGCACCTAAATTTAATGAATTCAATATAAATTTTGATTGAATATATCTAGATTTCAGTGGAATTTATTCAAATCTGGATTAAATACACTCAACTTTTAAAATGTTTTAATTCTAATGAATTTTAAATTAAATACATCTCGCCAAATTTGGTTCGGTTTTTAAAAGTATGAATTGAATATATCTGTATTTGTATGAATTTTGATAGAATCCAAACAAAAATGAATTGAATATATCTAAATTTATATGGATTTTAATAAAATCCAAATAAATCTAAATTAAATACATTTAGATTTATATGAATTTTAATAGAATCCATATAAATCTGAATTAAATACATCTATATTTATATGGATTAATTGAATACACCTAGATTTATATAAATTTCAATAGTTTTCATACAAATATACATTAATACACTTAAAATTTGATGGACTCCCTAGAAATCTTAATTAAATACACCTAGACTTTTAAAATCTGTTAGATGTGAACAAAATCTTAAATTAAAAACATTTCCCATACTTTGATGAAGTTGTTCATTAAAAATGGTAAAAGACATTATGCCCAAAAACCCACCTAGCCCATGAGGTCCAAAAATTTGAACCAAAATGAGGTGTCGGTAGAGCAAGCAAGAAGGAAACTGAAAAAAAAAAAAAAAAAAAAAAAAAAAGTAAAAATCATTTTAATTCCTAAATTTTGGAAAATGATCAAATTTTTATCTATGTTTTTAAAAAAAGGTTATTGTCAATTTATCCTCTGAAAATGAAAAAAAGGTCAAACCATTGGTTTTAAAAATCTTAGCTAAAAAGGTCCGATCGTCAATTGGAATAGTAAAATAGTCAAGAAAGTGATAGATCTTTTAATGTGGGGAGGGTAAAAAGGTAATTGGATGTGACTATAAGCAATGGAATACAATTGGATTGCAAATCCTGATTTCCAAAGTAATAAAATAAAATGAAGCCCACTCAGACATCGACACGTGTGACATCTGATGGGTAGATCGGTTGACAAACACAAAACCAACTTTTTCATTAGATTTTCCATTACCCCTTCATGCCCTTTGCTTGTGTTCTCATTGTTTGGTAAGGGTGTTCCCATTGTTTAGTAAGGAGAAACCTAACTTCACGCCAAAAAACCTTACAACATCTGTTAATCGACGTGAAGATGGTGGTGGTTGACCGACTTCAGTGCTTTTAACCCATAGAAAGTGATTTGAAGAAGGCTGAACTTGGTAAGAGTAGGCGCTACTGGTCGAAGGAGGGAAGGTGAGGTTTTTGCTTGTTAAAATTGGTGCTTGGTTTTCATTATTGTTGTTAGAACATACATGCATGTTTGTATAGTTGTATGGTTGATGTACTAACTTCAATGTCTGTTGATTCATGAGTTAGGGTTTTTAAAAAAATTTGGGGTTTTCGTAATGTTTGAACATATTTGGTAGATTAGAACGACGTTTCACTAATGAAGTTTAAAAAAGTTCAATTTTCGGTTATTTTCAATTTTGGTTGTTTTCTATCTTCATTTTTAGTTATTTCATATGTGTCCAATAAATGTTTTGAATCACTGTGAGAACACATTCATTTTAGTTATGTAGGGTGTTGAAAATGATGTGAGCACTTTTTGGAAAACAGAGAGTTTTGCATTTGGATTCACTGGTCTCTAATCAACTGCATTACTTTGATAACCAAAGTGAGTGAAGTTTAATATTCTCAATGTGTTTGTTGTGTTATGAATGTTGCATGCTTATGTTTTTTTAATGGGTGATCATGTTTTGTTAGTTTGGTTGTTTGTGAGGTTATCGTTGTTTTTCATCTGGATGGATTATTAAATTGGAGAGTTTTGTGATAATTGATAGAGATAGAAGATATGAGTTTCTATGTTGTGTGGTTTGTTAGAAGGTTTAAACTTGGGGCTTTGAATAATGTGCATAGAAATTCTGTTTATTTCGGTGACCCTTTTATTGGTGTAAATGTTTTCTTGGGTTATTTCTGTGTTTGTTGATGTTTTTATATGGTTAATTCGGTGTTTTGACAAGGTTAATTTGCTTATTGGATTATGAAAACAAGGGATTGAAATTGTTTGATTTTTGTTTCTTTCAATCAATCATGTTGTACTTGGTTTTGTGATAATGACTATACTAGTATTTTTGGTTTTTTGCAATGGATGTAGCTGATGAAAAATTAATGGATTGAGTGCTTGTTTCAGGCTTCTTGTCTTTTCAGTTTGACTGTCTATGCTTATGTGGGTGATTGGTGTATTATGTGCTTGGTAGGGCATATGCCATTAAGATGCATGACTTCACATGTGAATGTGGAGCATGGCAGATTAATGGTGTACCTCATGTTCATGCTATGGCAAGCATTGGTAATCACCTTCCTTTAAATTGTTTATACAGTTATTAATATCAATTATGAAATGATTTTTATACTTGTGTTTTTTATGTGTTACAGTTTATTCAAATCAAAATGTTGCATTGACTAAAGCTATTACGAGGTTATTGCACCCTTATTTGACCAAAAGTGCATTCAAGAGGACCTATGAAAGCATGATATACCCTATATCAGATATTTGTAATTGGCTAGAGATTGCTACTGAAGAATTGCTCCCACCAATCATCAAGCCACTACCTGGCAAGCCTAAAATCCAAAGAATTAGAGAACCAGGTGAAAGGGTGAAGGAGCTAAAGGGATCAAGTGTAACATGCAAACTATATGGAATTTCTAGTCATAATAAGAGGTCATGCAAAGGTGCAACCAAGGTAAAGGTAATAACAAAACATAATTTACTTCTATTGTTGTTTCTACTTACTTATGACACTAATTAGATTATTGTAATTGCAAAATGGTGTCAATACCAACAACAAAAAGAAAGCTACAGCCAAGAGAAAGGTATCATTGTCATTTTATTGATTGTCTATAACATTATTATTTATCTAACATTGTGTCACTTTTTTTCTTAGTCCATAGAGAAATGAAGTGGGATCGTCTTCACAATCATAACAAAGATACCACTCCCAAGTTACAATAGACTTGGGTTGATTTCGTTAGCAATTTGATTGGGTTAATTGGAGAAGATAATTTGTTGGTTTTTTTTCATATATGTTCAATTATGTTTTTGTGCTAGCATTACATAGGTTACATGTTTTAGGGACTGTTGATGATTTTTTTGAGCTAGCATAATTTCGATAGGTTATATGAACTGTAATAACGTATGTAACCTACCACAATCATGATATCCTCATAATAGGATACAAAACATGTATATATTTTGGTATAACATCAAGGGTTAGGTCCTATTGAATGATGTTACTCAATGATGAACTTTAACAATGATAATTATGTTATGCAATGATGATGTTAATGGATATTGTTATTAATGAATGATGAATATTACTTATGGTACATTTAAGATCAATAGTCTTTTCATTATATTTCATTACACATTATACAAACATTGCTATAAAAATGCCAAAGAAAAATATGTTTAACACCATCATAAACCTTAACCCTCCTACTATAGTTTCCATGTTTTGCAATCTTACAATTTGCATTTCTAAGTTATGGACTTTGCCATGTAAACCTTCAAAATTCTGCACTCTTTAATTAAAAGCTTTCGTTTCTTCCTCAACATAATGATTTATAGGATTTCCTAAAATTCTTTGTATTTCAAACCGTTTTATGTTCATTTTTGTTTCATCTGGATCCCAAAAGTAATAGAAATTGCATTGCCTTATGACACATGTGAAGTAAAGTTTGTTAGCATTGCTTTTTGACTCTGAAATCTTCATAGTTGCCTTTCTCCCACAATGACAACTCCTATTTTTGAATTTGATTTTGCCTCTATTGATGCTGCTTGATGAGCTTGAAAATGATGTCATTTTTTTGGTGTCAAAGTCTGTGTGTGTGAATTGTTATCAAGTGTGTATTTGTGAACTGGTAGCAGGGTATGCGTATTTGTGAACTGGTAACAGAAAGGTGTGTATGTGTGATGCAGATAAAGAGTGTGTCTGTGTCTGTTTTCTTGTTTTTTTTGAAAGGATAAGTGTGTGTTTGTGTTTGTGAATAGATAATAGAAAGGATTGTGTATGTGTTTGTTTCATCTAGTAGCAAAGTGTGAGTGTGTTTGTGAACTGGTATGAAGTATGTGTTTGTGAAATGATAGTAAGGTGTGTGTTTGTCAATTGGCAACAGAAAGGAGTGTGTGTACGTGTGTTGAGGAGGAGGAGTCTATAAGTCTTTTTTTGGTTTTTTGATTGAATGAAAAAGAATGAGTGTGTATGTTAACAGGTACCATTTATTTGCTTTTTATAGAGAATTTGAGTTTGTTACTGTTGTAGCAACGATCATATGTAAGGTCAAATCTGTCATTTGCAAGGGGCAAGTTTGTAATTTAATAAGATGTTAATTTTTGTCTTTTGTTGGCTTACATGTAGGCATATTTGTCCTTTCACATCATTATATGATCAGCAGACATTTTCTCTTTCTCCCATAACAGTCCAAAAGGGTATTTTGGTATTTTACTGATTTTTTCACAAAACCACTTTAAATTTGGATGAAAACCGTCTTTGGGAGATTGTAGGTAGTTTTTTTGCTAATATTTTTAAAAGTTGGGATAAAATGAAGTTATTTTCGTTTTCAGTGGTTTTTTAGGATTGTCCCTTTAGAAAATGACTAAATGAACTTTAATTTTTTGAAAAAGTATCAAATTAGTCATTCACGTCAGTCAATTTATAGTTAAACCTAACGGAAAACGTGAAAAGACTCGTTTACCTTTGGACTCAATGCATAAATGATAGGTTTTAGTTGTAAATTTTTTGACATATATGGTTAGATTTAAATTGTAGATTTTTTATGCATATATGGTTAGGTTAAATGAGTCTTTTCATGTTTTTCGTAATATTTGACTATCGGTTGACTAACAAAAGGAACTAATTTGATACTTTTTCGAAAAGTTAGGGATTATTTGATTATTTTTCAAATATAGTTAAAAATTTGATATTTTTTTTTCAAAATCTAGGGACAAAATGATTTTTACCAAAAAAAAAATAATAAGAAAGAGGGAGAGTGAGAATAATCTTGAGGTATTTTGATCATTTCATAAAATTTTTATAAAATTGAGTTGAAAATGGTATTTTTCAAAATAAGGCTAAAGCCTAAAATTGAATTTTTATAAAAATGGTTTGTGCTTGTAGTTATCTATTAACTATAATTAATTAATAAAAGATAATTAAAATAGAATAAAAAATAATTCACTAAAACTAGTAATTGGGTAGCCTATATTCATTTAAAAAAAGGTTGATGACACTATGTATTTGTCCTTCTTGAATTGGATTCTGTTAGATATGAAAAATGGAGACGAAACAATCCCCACCGTCTGATGATGAAGCATCGTTGTTGACTTCAAATCTGTTCTTGGATCATGTTGGAGAAGTAGTTCTCACTCATCATTCCAATGGCTTGTCCTGGAAATTGCTTGAATCCACTGATAATGTAACTTTCCTCAGTTTTTATTTATTTTATTTTTTAATTTGGATGTCATTTGGTTGCTATGTGGTTATCTTGGATGCAATTTACTATACTGAATGTGGTAATTATGAAAGTTTTGTTTCATTTCTGTATTGTTTGGATTGCAAATTTGTTTGCTATTAGTTGTTCAAAGTGTAATAAATCTAAGGATATTAGGGTTTGTTAGGTAAAGGATGAGATTGCTTAAATTTCACCATTTGTGACTATTTTGTATGCAATGGATCAGGAGGGGTCGGTTTGTTTGCGCACTAGAGTTGATCCTAAAGTTCCAGATGTGATTGAATTCTCTGATATTTATGATGTTGAGCTTGCTGACTATGGTTCGATTCGTGGATCGAATGCTGGAAACTTGTGTTTCGGAAATGAGTCTTGTGAATATGAGGTTCGATCTTTTGCATATGTCTGTATGTGCACTTACTCCTCATATGGTGATTTATTTTTATGGATGGTACATTTCTGTTTTGATTCCAGATGTGCCGATTTAAAGTTCATGGTTTTGAAAAGTCGAGGGCTCAGCCGTGTCTCTGGGTTCCAGCTACATACAGCTTTGGTCATAAGGATGTGACGGTGTGTGAGATGTGGGTGAATAAAGTTAATGCTTCTCTGAACAGACAAGAGGGAAGACCGAAGAATCTTCTGGTTTGGTGCTATAATTGATTAATGACCTTTTTCTTGTTTAGTTTAGTTTCGTTTTTGGTTGATGAAATGAATAGTAAAACTTTATTTCTCAACAAATTATTTTTGAACCACAGGTTTTTGTTAATCCACTGAGTGGCAAATGTAGTGGCTGGAGAACCTGGGAAATGGTGGCTCCTCTATTTGCACGAGCTCAAATAAAAACAAAGGTAAATTCTTAACCTTGGGCTGTATCGATAGTGTTTTGTGTTTTGTTAGCATACACATGAAACATAAGTTCACATTCATCGGTGGGTGTCAGCTAAAATTCCCTTCCTTTTTTTTTCGCCCCTTAGAGTCTCATGTTATGAGCTGGGGATGTCTTCTGATTAGAATCTGTGGTGCTCATTTTTGAGATATTGAAGTCACTTGGATGCTTTTATAATATGCATACTAGGAATATTCCTGTGGGCATGACAGATGCTGCTGTTTAATAGATGACTATCCTTTGAGAGCTTAGGAAGGGGAACCATGTAAGTCCGAAATTTATTTGGCCAATCATCAGTTGTTGACAATCCTATATGAAAATCTGGAATATTGGTAGGCAATGTTTGGCAATAGTATAATCTGCATGGATCTATCTTTGTAGTTCGTAGTACAATCTGGTAATTCTTAATTTTTAGTACAACTGTTTGCTATAGAACTCCCTGACTAAGAAAATTGATATTGTTAATGACTTTCTTTTATTTATTAGTAAAAAAAAAAAAAAATTCCTACTAGAACATGGAAACCAATGAAGATAAATACAAGCTGCTGTCTTCTTTGCTAGAACAACATGATTTCATGCTATGTTCTGTCAAAATCTGTCATTGTGTTTTTCATTGAAAAGATTGCAGAAACCACTAATTCTAAGGTTTCAGCACTAATTTTCATTATGTAATTGACATGTGATAATAATGGTTCGATTTCTTCATCAGGTAACTGTGACACGAAGGGCAGGACATGCCTATGATGAGATGGCATCTATCACTAACAATGAGCTCAAATCTTATGATGGTGTTGTAACTGTTGTAAGTAATGAATTTTCTTCATGCATTTCTTGGTTGCTTAGAGTTTTAGTAGTAGCATTTAGTAAACTATGTGATCAGTTGGTTAAATCATAGATTAATGGCAAATTATTGTTTAATGCATTAAATCAACAGCCTTTAGAGCTTTTGATAACTGTTCATTATGATAATATGTGCAATGTAATTGCACACTCCAAAATGCAACATGAAAGAAACTCTGTTAAATTGATTAATGTCACGTAAAAACTATTTCTGTAAATATCTCCTGTTTTGACATGTGACTGTGAGATGCTAAAATATGATCTTGGAAAGGCCCAGGCATGCCTTTCGATGAATTTTGAAACAGCTAAGCAGGAGAATTTATGACAAGGCACAAGGTTCATGGTTTTAATATTTGTTGGACGTTGGAAATTCTTAAACTTAAAGCAGAGTAAAGAAAATTAGAGAATGGAAAAGTGATAGACGGCTAGTTTTGAAGGTGAAGACCTTTTAAGTTTGGCAAAAAAATTTTCACTATTTCAAATATGTATTCTAATGATAAGTAAATTGGTTATGCATTATTAAAACCAAATAAAGCATATATTATATATAAAATCCCTACAGTCAAAAATAAAACTGACCCTTTAATTTTGAATTAACAACTGCCTGTCAATCTAAGCATGGTGACAAATCGGCCCCTAGGCCTCCATAATGGTTTCCATTAATAACTGTTATAGTTCAAGCTGTTTCTAAGTGATAATTGCAGCTTTTACCTGTTTCCTGGAGTTTTTCTGTTTATGTTGTTCCATGATGATTCTTTTAATGGCTATAATAATATATGCTGTTTTTGTATATGATATAACATACTAAGCTCCAAGCATTTTCTCTCATCTTGTTTTCTAATTATTGTTTGTTTGCCAATTGATCTGTTACTAGGGTGGGGACGGTTTCTTCAATGAAATCCTTAACGGGTTACTTTTGTCAAGGTATAAAGCTCCATATCCACCAGCACCTTCTGATTTTGTTCAATCTGTTGGGATGAATGGCTGTTCTGTAGTTGATGATCCAAATGAAGCAGTTTGTGAGAATTCTGATCAAAATGAAGATGATGATCCTCTACTCGCAGATCCACAGCATAATGGATCAGGTTCATCAAATTTGCATACGTTTCGTAAGAACTACATTCTTAAAGGAGTTAGCTTATGGATTTTATTTATTGTTGTCATGGTTATTTGTCATTGGCATTCTCTGGAATCAACAAATTAAGCTTAATTTATAACTTCTTGGTTTACTAGTTGGATTTTTTTTTTTTTTTTAAAAATAATTTCTTTTTAAAATTTTAAAATTTTCTTATATTTAATGTATTGGTTTGTATAATCGTGACATTTTACAGGTGTATTTTTTTCTGCTTTGATTAATGTACAGATCAAGATGGTGACTTTTCCCTCCCCAATGAATGGTTTAGGTTTGGAATCATTCCTGCAGGTTCAACTGATGCCATAGTCTTGTGGTACTTTCTTGCTTTATATAAATTTTTAGTTTCTGTCGAGGCATGACTGTTGTTTCCATTTTAATGAATTTAAAATGACATCCATGTTGTTACAAATATTACAGACATGCTCTGCTATCAAATCTTTGCAAATAAAGCAAACAGAAAACTAATTAGTGATTTGTTCTTAGTTTCATATAATTTGCTTCACTTACATTATCTTGCTCACGAGTTAGTTTGGTGCATTTTTTTTCCTACTACATCATTTGGTACTATTTGAGTTAATATAGTCCTGATTTTCATGGATAGTGCATTATTTATCTATTTTACAGCACCACCGGAGCTCGAGATCCTATAACATCTGCATTGCAGATTGTCCTGGGTAAAAGGCTATGCCTAGATATAGCTCAAGTAGTGAGATGGAGAGCAGCAGCTGCATCAAAGGTTGATCCATGTGTACGCTATGCGGCTTCTTTTGCTGGGTAGTCTTTTATGTTACTCAGTTAATAAGAAAAATATATTTTAAATATTCAGATACATAATTTTTATGTAGTTCTTTGTGCACCTATTATGTCTTCTATCCTTGCATCATGCCAATTTATGGCCATTATGGCTGTTGGTATCAGAGTATCTTGATGGGGACGGATCATATACTGTAAACTAATGCATCTCATAGAGAAATGACACCAGAAAAACAGCAGTCTGCATGATTAATTCATTAAATCATGGTTTAGTTGCCAGTACGTTTTTAGCCCCACCTGGTGTTGTCACTGAGAAATATGAACATCTGTACTCCATATTTTTGTAGTGTTTTTAGTACTCTTGCATGTTAAATAGCTATCTCTTTAGTTAGGATTCAAATCACTTTGTCCTTTGTAAGCACTTAAATCCTGGTGGTGAGTCATAGGAAGACTGGAAGAGTATCATTATGCTTGTGCTTTTCTTTTTATACTTCATAAAATATTCTTTGGAGATGTCTTTGACTCATTTCCGAATTCCTATGCTTCATGTTTATTAGGTATGGATTTTATGGAGATGTCATTTCTGATAGCGAAAAATATCGCTGGATGGGCCCCAAACGCTATGATTATTGTGGGACAAAAGTATTTTTGAGACACAGGTAAATCTTTTAGTAGGTTTGTAATTATTAAAGGTTCCCAGACATTTTCTTTGGCATGTGCAGTAAGGTTTACCTCAAAACTTATGGCTAGATTTTGGCTCTGCTTTTGCATGAAAATGAAAGTGCTGTTAATATAAGGGACACTGAAGGGTATTAAGTTACTAACTTCCATTGCATGAGCCCTTAGAAAATTCAGTCAAATGAATTTGGTGTCCTGGTATTATACTATATCTATAAGAATCTCCCCTACATCTTCTAATCTGCTGCAAAGATTAAGAATAACTATATATTTAGAAAATTATTGCTCTGGAAAAGACTCTTGATTGCTAAATTTGAAATACTGAAAATTATAACTTGGAGCATATGCAGTCTCTAAATATAGTTGAGTGCACACGTGATCAATGTTATGATTATGAAATTTGTTTCATGCAGGTCATACGAAGCAGAAATAGCTTACCTAGAAGTTGAATCCGAAAATACTAATTCAGTCCCTCATAGAGGTCGTCTTCTTAGCAGAGTTCGAGCATTGTATGGTCCAAACAAATCTGAAAGACTGATTTGCCGCACAAACTGCAGAATTTGTAACGCAAAACCAGTCAACTCCACAAAATCTGTCCGTCAAACACCTTACTTCCGTCCTGAAGGAGCAAGATGGTTAAAATCTAAGGGCTGTTTTCTTAGTATTGGTGCTGCCATAATGTCTAACCGAAATGAAAGAGCACCTGATGGTTTGGTGATTGATGCACACCTTTCTGATGGTTTTCTGCATCTCATAATGATTAAAGACTGCCCTCGTGCTTTATATTTGTGGTAATAGAAAGCATATCTTTTTTCTCTCCCTCTCCTTTTGGTTGATTCTTATTATAGAAGTTTTGAAATTTCTCTTACTGTACATCGTGGGGAACCAATGTTAGTTTTGTATTTCAAAATTCTCTCTCCTCACATCGATTGTGATATGTACAAGTTTTTTGCCAGTTAATTTTTTGAAGATTATCTCAAAACTTGCCATAAGTCATGATTGATACCTGCAGGCACCTTACCGAGCTTGCAAGGAAAGGAGGAAACCCCCTTAACTTTGAGTTTGTGGAACATCACAAGGTACATTTCCTTATCACCTTTCCTGTTTCTTCAGCTTCCGAAGATATTTTTGAGGTTTCCTTGTTCATAAATGTTGTGCAGACTCCTGCTTTTACTTTTACTTCATCTGGAAAGGAGAGTGTTTGGAATTTAGATGGCGAGCTCTTTCAAGCACACCAGCTCTCTGCACAAGTATTTCGAGGCCTTATTAGTTTATTTGCATCTGGTCCTGAAGTTTAACGGAAGACCATCTAGAAGGGTTTCAAAATGGACCACAAGTAAGCCTTGTCTACACTCATCTTACTACTGAAGTTATTGAATAGAGTGGTTTTGTAAATATCCGAAGAGGTGTTGAGCCTTAGCCACCCTATCCCATTTTTGATGAAACTATGATAAAATTATCTCACTCGTTCATGCTGAGTTTTAAGTAGTAGCATGATCGATGAGGAAAAAAGAAAAATGAAAGAATGCGCAACTGATTGAACATGTTATCCATTATTTCTAGTGAGAGAATATCTCGTGGTCTGAGAAAAACAAAATGAGCAATTATGCAGTCGCGCTAATATGTTTTTGTAATTCTCTCTGGTGTATGAATCTTGTATAGAAGAGAGGGCAAGATGATCATCTTGCTTTGCTTTATCAAGAACCTAATCCTGATCTTGCTCTTCTCTTCTTTATGAGAAACAACATCATTTACTGGATCATGTAGTGTATATACGTAAATGGAGGAACTGCTTTATTTATTTTCGTGCAGCAATGATATATTGGTTTTCCAAAGTTTGCTTAAATCTTAATTGGTAAATTAATTTATGATCTTAGTTATTAATCTATGGCCTCAGATTCAGGTATTGATCAAATTATGGCCAAGATCTGATCCAAGATTTAAGTACAGTTTTTGCGAGTAGAATTTTTGGTTTAGAGTTTCGTACAAGCTTCTAGCAAAAAGTTTGATGTTGTTTGGTTTTGTATTTTTTAAAATTTTAATGTTGTTTGGTTTTGTATTTTTTTTTTTTTTTAGATGGTTTGAAAAATTATAAAAACGTGTTTAAGAAAATGAGTTTAGATCTTAAAATTTGTTAAATGTATGAAGGAACCCAAAATTTGAGGTTATTGAAACGTCTAAAATTTGAGCATTTCTAATGTAAGTTTGGTACAGTTTCTTTACTGACTAAAAGTATTTTTTTTAATGTCCAAAGCTCCATTTGATTTTTTTTTTTTTTTTTTTTTGGTGTCATTTGGTTGTTATTTTGGTAGAGTTTTTTGACAATTAAAAAAGCTAAAAAATATATATTTGGAAAAGCTTAAATTTTGAATTTTTTTAAATAGATCTTTTTGAGCTTTTAAAATAATTAAAATATCTATTATAACTTTATTAATATCATTATACCCTTAAAAACATTCAATAATTTTTAGTAAATTCATAATTTAAAATATTTTTTTAATTGACAATCAAATAATCAATAATTTCTTTTTAAAAGCTCTACTTATAAATTATTTATTTTCAAAAGATCTATTTTTAAAAGATCTATTTGGAAAAGTTGTATCAAATGAAGTCTTAGGTTTCATTTAGTATAACTTCTCTGAGTAGATCTTTTAGAAGTAGATCTTTTAAAAGTAGATCTTTTGGAATAAAGTTGTTAGTATTTGGTTGTTAATTAAAAAAAATTTTTTAAATTATAAGATGTTTTGTTAAATTATTTTTAAAATACTTTTAGATTATTAATTTATTAAAAAGGATATGAGAGAGGGGAATAGTATATTCATTTTAGGAATGTAATTGCTTCAATTTCAACCATTAAAAATTAATCAATTGTAGTAGTAATAAAGATTTTATTTGTTCTTTATCAAATTTTCATTCTTGATTTAATTAGTCTCAAAAAATAAAAATGTTGTACTTTTTTTTTCACTTTTTTTTTAAAATCTATTTCATGGTTTTCGTAAAATTCACCTGCACCCACTTGAAACCTGTGGACTAATTTTGTTTCTCCATTTTTCTCAAAAGAAATAAAAGATTTTGTTTTTCTCTCTCTTTTTTTTTTTCCCACCTATACCAATTGCAGTAAATATATATATATCAATGAACCAATAACAAAACTAATTGATATATATATATATATATATATATATATAAATGAACCAATAACAAAAAACTGCATTATCAATCAAAATTAATTGAAAAAATCACAAAATATAGAAAACTTATTGTTAAAGAGGAGTTCTCATATGTTTTTATAAAATAAAAAGTGAATAATAGTGGAGGTTATGTCTTTATATTTATAAAGAAAGTGTAATAGAGTTATATATATATATATATCAATGAATCAATAACAAACTAATTGATATATATAAATGAACCAATAACAAAAAAATTGCATTATCAGTCAAAATTAATTGAATAAATCATAAAATATAAAAACTTTACTGGCTAAAGAGGAGTTCTCATATATTTTTATAAAATAAAAAGTGAATAATAGTGGAGGTTATGTGTTTATATTTATAAAGAAAGTGTAATAAAGTTATATATATCAATGAACCAGTAACAAAAAAATTGCACTAATGACCAAAATCAATTGAAAAAAAAAACCACAAATATAAAAAATTTACTAGTTAAAAAGGAGTTTTTAAATGTTTTTATGAAATAAAAAGTGAATGAAAGTGGAAGTTATGTGTTTATATTTTTAAAGAAAGTGTAATAGGGTTATAAAGACATAAAAATATTAATAAAATAAAATAGGGGTAGATTAGACATTTTAATTTTTTAAAAAAAGCTTAAAAAGATCTATTTAGAAAAGCTCAAAATTTGAGTTTCTTCAAGTAGATTTTCTTCAATTTTTTTAGTTCCCCAAAATTTCTATTGGGATGTCAACCAAACTACTTAAAAAAAAAAAAAATTAAGTAGAGTTTTTAATATTAAAAAAATACTTTTAACCAGTAGATAAGTTGTACCAAACGTACACTTAAACTTTAGTAGTATAAAATTACTTTTTTTAAACTTTTAAATTTGATGCCAAACAATAAAGAATTCTAGCATTTAAATTATTACATAGAACCATGCTACACATAGTCATAGGATTTAATTTCAGCAAAAGAACCACAGTCTTAGGGTCTAATTTCAATAGAAAAATTGCAACATGATCAAATGTCAAAATTCTTTTAAATAAAGAATATTATGTACATCTAATACATTATACTTGCATAAAATTTACCATGTCAAAATTCACAATGTCAGACGCATAGGTAGAAAGCGAAGATAGAAATTGTGACTGTATATTCCAACAAAAAATATCAGGAAGGTAAAGCTGCGAATACTAATATATTTAAAAAAAAAAAAAAAAAAATTGACGTTCACAACGTAAAACGAGTAGGTAGAAATCGAATGTGGAAATTGCGATTATATATTCCAATAAAAATGTATCGGGAAGGTAGAAAGAAACTACGAATGCTGTATATTCCAATGAAAAATATATTCTCATGATATGGAGGAAAAACGAACATTATAAAATGGGAAAGAAAGCACTAGGAATAATGAATATATTCCAATACATAAGATTGAAGGAATCAAAGATTTTTGGATGACTCCAATATTTTCGGATGAAGGTATATTGATTTGCCCTTGAATGAACATAGAGATTCTTATCACAATCTAACACTCATGTTTATGTGATTTTAGATTAGATAGGTTTTCAATATCATAATCTAATTTTCATTTGTCAAGTATTGTTTGAAACTATGAATGATGCAACTATTATTGTTATTGTCATTATTATTATTTTTTATTTGAAGGTGTTTTGTTTTTCTTAAAATTTGATACATTACATTATTTAACCACTTATAAATAATAAAAATCACGTGATATGTTTTTGTTCACCCAAATTGTCTTGTTCTATTTAAAATTTAGAGCATTATAATATTTTAACCACTTATAAGTAATCAACTTCACTTAATGAAGTTGTGTTTTATTTGGGTTTTGTAATGTTGGAATTTAATCGCCCAATATCAATATTTTCAAGTTGAAATCATCTTCCCGTGAAAATGCTGTATATGGGATTTGCAAATTAGGTAAAATATCATAGTGTATTTCAAAAGGTTTTAGTACTGATGTCTTCCCGATAAAATAGTGTGAGTTCTCTCATAAATTCAATTAACTTACTTTAAAATAAAATCGAAACATATTTTTATCTTGTTAGAATTATGTCCTTCATAATGAATTATCTGAGTCTGCACTCTCCACTCAATAATGGTTGGCTAGGTTGAGGCTTGAAGTCTCAACCAAGAAGTATGCATTTTGATTTTTTTATTTTTTATTTTTTTATTTTATATTCAAGACTATCTCGCCAAATGATGACTTTTTGTCGGAATTCTATTTTTTCAAACGAAATATTGATGGAGCTCAATTGGGATTCGGATTCTTTGTCCATCTCATTTTTACTAATCTTTTAATTTGATCGTGACACGTGACAGATGCAAAAATGAATAGTATAGATCTCTTTTTTTTTCTTTTACCAAAAGCAACAATAAGGAGTCCATATTTTCATCTCTGTCAACAATACAGAGGCAAAATTGTTTTCTTTGCATCATTTTCTCAAACCACCATCATCAGCAGCGCCACTCTGTCTCTCCCTCCCGATAGCCACTGCTTCAAGCCAAACCACCATCATCGACAGCACTACTCTTGTCCATAGCAGTATGTGTTTATAGGTTTTTTTTTTTATTGATTGGTTCTCTTTTTTAAATGTTTTTAGATTCTTGAATTGCTGCTCTATTTATTTAATTAGGTGGTTTAGCTGATTTGTATGGAGATTTATGATATGTCAACTTGGGGTTAATGTTTATTGAATTGGTTCTTTGCTCTGCTCTGTTTTAGGTGAAATGGGGTTTATTGTTTATTGATTTACTGCTGTGTTTGTTTATTGACATTCATTTTGTTGACAGGGATGAAAAAAAAGGACTCCATATTGTTGTTTTTGGTAAAAGAAAAAAATAAAAAAAGGAGATATGTGTCACTCCTTTTTGCACCTATCACATGTCACGATCAAATTAAAAGATTAGTAAAAATAAAATAGATAGGGAATCTGGATTTGCTCAATTGACCTAAGCGACATGGAACATGTGAATCACATTCTTGGCTTATCTGGTGGGAGATTTTCTGGTAATTTCAAAATTATAGTAAGAGAAATCAGTGCAATTATTTGATTTGATTTTAGATTTTATATTTTGTCATGGTGTTGCAATTTTTTTTTCTTGTTTTTTAAAAATGTTTGTTCCGTTTTTCTTAGTTTACTATGATATATTTTACGTTATTTGTTAAATATCAAATTTACAATTTTTCTTGATCGTAATTTATGATTTTTTTTTATTAAGATACAATTAAGATACAATTCAACTTTAATCAAAGTTTTCCAAGTATATCTCAATTTTCGTATACTTTGTTTAGTATATCAACAAAAGTTAGAATTTTTATTGTTATTTTTCTTATTCTGTGTCTTTTCATATGTTTTCATTACATCAAATACAATTGTATATGGGGTTTAGCTATCCATCAATGACAAATAATAATTATTAAAAATATTTAAGGGTTATTATTGATAAGCAACCTTAATAATTAGTAAAGTGACCAAATCCTTATCTATGATATCCAAAATATGTAAAAGATAGCTAAGAGATTTAATAGCTTTATTAGGATTAGAAATTTTTGGAAATTTAACCTATTTAGGATATTTTCTTTTATTTTGAGATTTTGAGTGATTTTGGTTAGTTTATAGATTATTTCCATGTCGGGATTGAGTTGCCTATAAATAAACTTTTGAGTCACCGGTCTTCTCATAGTCTCTCTTGTCTTTTCTCTCCTAAATTTATCAATTGCTTCATCTCCAAACTATAGAATATTCTTTGTGTTTTAGTCTTAGATATCTTGCATCCTTGTGTTTTATACAATTTATATAAAAAAAAATTAAAAATTATTGATTTCAAGTTAAGTTTCCTTATTTTATTTCATTTTTTGAAACATGCATTTTAATAATTTAACCACACAAGATTTGAGCTTACAATTATCACAAAAAGATAATTTGTTTTTATTATTAAAATATTTTGTACGTGAACATTTAAGCTTACAATAGGGTGAATTATTTTTAATTCATTACACTTTACAACTCTATCACAAGATTTATCAGCTTTGCAATCATCATGTGAAGACACTTTGTTTGTATTTTATAGATTTTAAAATGTTTAAATTCAGTCTTTCCTTGGTATTATCATTGCATGAGTTCCCTCATTTAACTCTAACACCATTTCCTCTCAAACCACAAAGAAAACTCATGTTTTACTAAAATTATTTCATGTGATGGAAGTCACTGCCAAATGCAATATACATATGACTTTATTTGAGAAAAGTTTAATCTTATTAAAAATGGTGCATCCCCTTGAAGGTAAGAGCATACTAATTGTTTCACTTTCCTTAGCAATTCCGTGTTATGCAAAACTTTCTTCATTCTCGTATCAAATTTTTTAACAATTTGATTTTTTTGATGAAGTTTTAACATAGACAACGAGCTAAGGAATATTTGATTATATAGTAATATAATTAAGAAAAAAAGTAATACTATACTATACAAAATTTTACTTAAATAATATGGTAAATTTGAGCATCTTCAATACTCTCATGAATTATGTTTTTTTTTTTTATTAAAAAAAAAAGGTTATGTCATTAATATCAAATGATTTGTTTTTACATAGTATAAGTATCATTTGATAAATAATCAAATTAAAAAAATTGTTCTCCAATACTTCTATGTATTTTCATTTAATGTTTTCATGTATTTTTATTTAATTCTTTTATATTTTCCATTTAATGCTTCTTTTTTTTTTTTTACTTTTTATTTAAATTTGAAAGTTAGAATTAAATATGTTGTGGGAAAAAATTAGCTCCTCACAATCCAATTGGTCTAAGTAATTTGGATTCCAATTAATTGGAATTAAGCCCAAAATCAAGCCCATAAAATAGCAATTCCCTTTGAAAAGAAGGCTCGAATATGATTCTTCAGGAAATTAAGTGGTAAAATATCTATATTACCCCTGCCAAGAGGCGAAAACCAAAGCTAAAGAAAAATCAATTTTGAACAGGTGGCAAATCCCCTTGATATCATCATATAAGTTGTTCGGTCAGAAGATTAGAGGTGTTAGGACTAAGTTCAGACCTAAGCTGACACACTGCAGGAGCAACAAAGTAACAGAGCAGTAGATGTCATAAGGTTGGTGGGAAAAAAGAAAGGTGTTAAA
Organism: Litchi chinensis; assembly: GCA_019925255.1. Taxonomy (NCBI): domain Eukaryota; kingdom Viridiplantae; phylum Streptophyta; class Magnoliopsida; order Sapindales; family Sapindaceae; genus Litchi; species Litchi chinensis. Next base: position 21,132,123 of record CM034467.1, on the reverse strand, counting down.
CGTGCCACGTATAATCTCTATATGACCAACAAACGAAACGGAGCCATGTGTCACATCCAGTTAAGCCTGTCAAATTCAAGGCACGAGACCTAGGAAGGTAAGAGTGACTAGACAAAAGAAACGAAAGTGACAGGACATCAAAGGATGAGCTAAGGGAGCTCAGAAGGGAAGTTAATCAAGAAAAATGGACGGAAAGGGACAAACCCTAGCAGATCATGACATTATAAATATCACACCATTGCTCAATAATGAGGTTACTTGAAAGGTAAGTGACCACACATCTTTAAGTTCTCTAATGTGTGAAGGAACCTTTAATATGAGACTTCCTCACCAATGTTAGCTAATATTCCGGGATTCTCACTATTTAATACTCTAGATGATCATTTCTTCTTATTATCATATTTCTTTTATACTTTCTTCCCCTTCACATAGCTACCAGGAGGGGTTTCCCTTCAAAAACTATATTGACTTGAGCGTCGAAGGGTTTTCATCTAAGTTGATCTCAATGTTCATATTGCAAGTAGCCTAGGGGAGTAGTATCATTCTAGATGGAAAATATCCCGTTCGTAAAAGGAAGTCCGAGTATTCAAGGGGCTTTCAATAATCCTTTTTACCAACTCGAATCACCTTGGTAACCAATTTCAATTTATTGTTGGTGCGATTTGGCACGTGTTTCCAACTTTGACATTAACAAAATAATCATCGATTTGTTGATATAATTATCTAATATATCTTCCAAAAATGGATAATCATATTAACAATGTTTTTTGTTTTTCAATTTTCTATCTCAACCTGACATCGGTAAGTTAGTTAAAAAAAACTTGACGTTCGTAAGTAATAATTACATTAAAAATGTTTATTTTAATTCAATTTCTATTTATTCTATTATATATTTAGCAGGGGAGATGTTCCACATTATCAATGTATCAAAAACCTTCTCTCTCTCCTCTCACTAGCAGCTCATCTAGTGGAGGTCGTCGCCACCACCGACCACCATGCCGATCGCCACATCAAACACCGCCACCGTCGTCAAAGTCAACAGCGCCGGCGTCCTTCATTGCCTCTCCTCCTCCACCGACCTAGACGTCAAGCTCAAGGCTCCCAGAGAACTCAAGAACCAAATCATCGGCAACCGTACCAAGAAGCTCTCCTTCTTGAAGCTCGGCACCATCCCTGCCGTCGCCCAAATCTTATCCGAAGTCGTTTTGGCTGCCGACTACGGTGGCGATGGAGACCGCAACCGCAGCTTAATCGTGCAGCTGGTCGTCGTTCTCGGTAGCTTCGCTTGCGGCTTCGAGGCCGCAGCCGAAGCCGTGCTTGACATCGGTGCGTTTTCGAGTTTGTTCCGTCTTGTTTCGAATCTCGATGAAAAGGTAATCTCACACGCTTCAAATTATCGTCATTTGTTGTCCTATTTAAATGCAGTGTCATTTGTTTAAGCATCCTTTAAGTTAGTTGCGTTGCTGATGTCTTGATAGATCGTGTTTTATCATGAACTAGACATGATAGTGATTACATTTTGAGCCTTTATTTGTCAATAAAACGTCGAAACTTGATTACATTTTGCATAAATTGTGATTCTTGAAGTTGATTTGTAACAAATTAGGTAATTTAGGTCATTGATCTTCACTTTTGTATGGTATATGTAATGCAAAACAAGTATATAACAAATTAGGTAATTTAGGTGCGAATTTAAGCTTTTATTATGAGAATATAATAAAAGCATTATGGATCCTGACAGTGAATTAACTATGTCTATGTCATGATATAATCTGTGGAGCAGAGCTCAATTATTCATTTCCTGCTTTCGTAAAAACAGTTGGGTAAAGTGCACTGTAAGTAGCATCGGGGATTAGTTGAATGCTCTTTTTTTTTATCCTTCCCCTGAAAGTAGGGATTAATATAATGTTGCGCCTATAATTTTGACCTTAATTAATGACAAAATTGACCCCTTTATGTATCATTCATCCATAAGTAATTGTTATGGCCATTTTTGGTTCTTCAGGTTGTAGATGCTGGTGCTTGTTCCCTTAAGATGATTTATCAAGCAAAATTGGCACCATATGATTCCTTCAAGAGAAAAACGTGGAATTTCTTCTTTCATTACTGAATAGCAAGAATGAAAAATGTCAGTGGACTTGGTGCAAGTATTATTATTCATTCTTGTAAGACGAGTGTAGAGCAAAAACTATTGTTTGATGCTGGTGTTTTATAGAAGCTTAGTAGTCTTCTTGAAGGTTCTCGAAGTAAGAGAGATTCTAGTTTAGAGTCTCTAGCCACAATTCTCAAAAACAATCCTGAAGTAGTTTTAAAGTTCATAGAATCGGAAGGTGGAAGAGCTTTGGGTTCTATATTTGAATTGGTGAAGCACAGGTTTCCTAGGACAAGATTGCTGGCTTCTTTGTACTTGATTGGCATAAGGAATACTTCTTCTTACTATCTGCAAGATATAGCAATCAAAACCATATTAATGAATACTGTGCCTGAGCTTCTTGGTGATCCTGGTCAAGTTGGAGTTGAAGCTTCCTTTGCTTTTTCTAGTTTGATAGTGCAAAAGGAAGACATGCAAAAACTAGCATTTGAGATGAATGCTATTGACAAACTCTACAGCCACCTGCAAAAAGATTTGTTGCATCCCAGATGCTTTGAAGGAATATTGCTAGCATTGGCTGACATGTGCTCAAAACTGGAATATTGCAGATCTAAATTTTTGCCATTAGAGGTTGGTTGTTGCATGAATATACTAACTTACAAATTTATTATTTATAGTTTTCATTTTGTTCGTTTTTCGAAGTTATGTGAGTGTTTGTATTTTCAGTGTTACAGTCGATTATTTTTTTTTAAATTTGTCTTGAGGAAAAGTCCTGAATTTGTCACTTTGTTTTCTTACATCTAGTTATGTTACCGAGTTGCATGATTAGTCATTTTCTTGAAAAAGACACAATATATTTGTAAAAAAAAAAAAAAAAAAGATTTAACTGAAATAAATTATATGAAAGTAGAGGATCTTCTCAAAAACAAAAAGAATGAAAATAAGAAAAATGAAAGTAAAGGAGCTGTAAAGCTACGAGAACACTGTTGAGAACACAAGATCGGTCTGAAAAACAACATGAATTGAGCTGTTAAATAATTTAGTTTGCATTTATACTGTGTGAAAACTTAGTTGGTGCAATTAATGTTATATTTCTCGAAACGTATAGGAACTGAGGTGAATCACGTATTAGTAAAGGTTTTTTTTTTTTGGGTTGAAAATAGGTGTTGAACTCAGTAATTGATGCCTTAGTTCATGGTAGTGCTGATGTGCACGCTGCAGCTTGTATTTGGTTAAGAAATGTATGTTGATCAATCAAGGTGTGCAATTTACATATAAAGTTTTATGGTATTAGATGGTTGAGTTTAGTCTGCATAAATTCATTCCGACAAGATCTCATTCAAAATTTGAGTGCTGGTTTTTTAAGATGATCCTTCTAAGTCAGTCCAGGTATGGTTTTATCTTATTATGTCTTATAGAAAGCTATTGTAATTTGCATATCCTGATTGGGAAGTAGCTTGGCTAATGTAATGGTTTTAACTACTTTTGGAACAAAAACAAAACATATGTATTATGATTTTTCTTTTGAAACTTCCAGAAGAGGGAAATATTAGATTATCTGTCCTGTGTGAATTGGAGGTTGAGGTGGCTGCCTGGTGAGAAAAGTGGAGAAGGAGGATCAGGCGGAGGTGGTGGCGCTGGTGAGAAACGTAGAGGCGGCGGTGGCTTATTTTAGGAGCTTGAAACCTAATTGCTCTAACACTTTCAATGTGGCTTCCCAACGAGTTCGTGACAATGGCTTAACAGTTAAACTAGGAACATGGTCTTTTAAAATTTTCCATCTTATTGTAGAAGAGGACAACTCTGAATATATGTACTGTACCACTACAAAAAATGTAATAGCTTTAGGACAATACCTAGCCATATCAGAAAGCAACAATTAAGATTGTGACAACCACATGGTGTATAAAAAGCTCTAGAATTTATATTAAGCAATTGTTTTTGTACACCTTGATGTTTTTCTTTTATGGTAGATCCATTATCATATCCTTGCCCCCTCACATCATCAATACTAAGCTCAAGATTTTCCAACGCATTCATAAGCTTCCTAAAAAATTCCTTGCCCTGATGTATCATCCACTTTCAAAAATACAAAATATTTTTCTATTTTCATTGGAACGAATGAAACATCTACACATCTAAATATGAGAGACATTTGTTCTTGGCGGCTTATATCAGGAGTACAATCAAATATGATAGAAAAATATTCTGCTTGTTTGATATTTTCACAATTGTGCTTTTTATTTCACTGGATAACAAATCAATCAATTAATTTTGTATTCTATGATGATCGTGTATTTCACTAGTTTGAACAAGTCTAAAACGCTCTTGCATCACTTGGATCAAATTCTGCATTCATTTCAATAAGAGTTAAAAAATTCCCATTGCTTTCCTGATAAGTTTTTCCATTAGACTCTCGAAATGCCAAATTATTTTTTGCAAGAGTTTTCACAACAGCAATAATTCTCAACAATCCATTTCTCCATTGTTCTTTTTCTTTATTGATTTGATCTTGCAATTTTTTATCAACTGTTTTCTTCTTTTTCAATCGCATCTCTAATTCAATCCAAGCATTAATATTAATGATGTGTTCATTGGATGTTTCATGTTTCTTGAGCTTAGCAATAAGATTTTTCCAATCTCTACACCCATCATTTACTATTTAAGAACTTAAAGCGATTTTGAAAACAATGTGCAACTAAAGCAAAATACTTCGTCTAATTCCTTCCAATAAACTAGTCATCTTCTAGCATGCTTTTCTCCATTTGGCAATTTTCTAATGTAATGAGTAGTGGAAAAATGTCCAGAGTTCTCATCTTTTGGAAAATCTAGATTGCTAATGGTATCTCTAATACATCCCTTATCAACAATTAAATCTCTCAAGTTAGAATTAACATTTTTTCATTTTCCTGGATCATATAAATCTAATTCCACTTGATTAGATAATTCATTTTGACATTTCATATTTTTCACATGGACCATATTCTGCGTTCTCCTCACTAGGATTCGAAGTACTCTCAATATTGTCGTCATCAAGAGGATTTTGTTCTTTACACATTTCATATTTTCAGGCACAATAAAATCAGTTGGTTCACTAGCTAAATTTTTATCACTTGTATTTTTTGAAATACTTTGCTTACTACTAGTGACAAATTTATCAAGTGCATCTTTTTGAGAGTGAACTAACGCTTCAACTCTTTTCTTTTTCTTCCGTTTTTCATATCCATATTCAAATTTTCTAGTAAACATTTTTCTTAAAAATTGATGACAGATTATTAAAAAAAAAATACATTAAATAAAATGAAAAAATAGCACCTGATTTTTATAAAAAGCAAATTTTAATAAAGTTGAAGTAGCACCCAATCTTCCACAATGACTACAAGAAAACAAAATCAATCAATTACTTGATATAGTGAAAACGGATCTAGATTCTCTGCCAATCTTATTTTTACTAATATTTTAATTAGATTGTGACACGTGGCAAACATAACAATAAATGGTTTGGATGAAATCAATTTTTCTCTCTCTCTCTTTTTTTTTTTTTAATCACAAAAAATATTGAAGCTTTTACTTTTTGAATGAAATACTTCCTCGGAACACCTTCCTTCAAGAATTCAGCCTTGTACAGCACCTTTTATGAACCCACATTTTCAACATCCATTAGGGCCTCAAATCTCTCCAAATGAGACCACTCATCAAATATGTTCTCAATCACCGTTTTCACAGCCCGGTGGCAAAGCCCTTTGCCCCAATACTTGGAGGTCAAAGCATAACCAATCTCATCTCTATATATATGATTTCTTGAATTTACTATCATTGAAATAGCACCAATTGCAGCCTGTTGTCAAGGGAATTGCTTTGAACCAGGGGTGAGGCAAAACTTTGTTCTTGATGTAATCCTTGCCTTGTTAATGGGAGAAAATGACAGAGAGAAAAAAAATGGCCTCATTTGGAGAGAGAAATTGATTGACTAGGCCACTCATCAAATATCGTCTCATTCAAGCACAACTCCATTAACAAAATGTCAATCAATTTCTCTCTCCCATTTATTTTATCACAAGACAACAATATTGAAGCCATTTTTTTCTCTCTATCATTTTCTCCCATTAACAAGGCACATACTACATCAAGAACAAAGTTTTGCCTCACCCCTGGTTCAAAGCAATTTGCCTTGACAATAGGCCACGATTGGTACTATTTCAGTTACAGTAAATTCATGAAATCATATATGTAGAGATGAGATTGGTTATGTTTTGACCTCTAAATACTAGGGCAAAGGGATTTGCCACTAGGTAGTGAAAATGGTGACTGAGACCATATTTGATGAGTGGCCTCATTTGGAGAGATTTGAGGCTCTAGTGGATGTTGAAAATGTGGGCTCACAAAAGGTGCTGCACAAGTTGTGTTGCGAGGAAGTATTTCATTCAAAAAGGAAAAGTTTCAATATTTTCCTTTTGTGATTAGAGAGAGAGAGAGAGAGAGAGAAATTGATTTCATTTCAGCCATTCATTGTTATGTTTGTCACGTGTCATAATCTAATTAAAAAATGAGTAAAATTAAGATTGTCAAATTGGAGAATTTGACAGTTCCATTTGGGATGGAGGCATTCCATCTTAGGTGGAGGCACAACTTATGATATTCCATATCAAGAGCTATAATGATTTTAAAAACATTTTTTCTTCTCCTTTGAATATAAAGAAAGAACATCCTTTATATTAATTAATTTTTTTAATTACTTTGTTCAGTAAATCAATGATGAAATTTTTTTTGAATAGATTAATCTCTTCCATCCATTTGTTTATCTTATGATTAATCAAGTAAATAAATAGTTTTTCAGGAGTAATTTAAACCTTTAGTCCAGACAATATGGTCAATGATTAAAATTAATCGTGGACAACTAACAACAGAGAATTTCATGTAATTAAGAGTAAATATTTAATATGTGTGTAACATCGTCTTATGTACATAGGGATAACCCAAACCCCAAACCCGTCCGATCTATTCAGAGCGGGTTTGAGGCGAAAAGTAATGATCTATTTGGGGCAACCCTAAAGAATTCCATATTAGGTTTAGGGCAAGCTTTCATACTTCAATGGGTTGGGTTCGAGGCAAGCCTCTTTAATTGGGTTTGGATTGAGCGGAAACTAACAACCTGTTTAAGGAACGGGTTGAGTTTGAGGCACCATTCAAAATTTTGTATTGGGTTTGGTAAGAGTCAAACCCGATCCAATTCAACTCATTATCATCTCTAGATGTACATAAAACATATGGCAATATGAGATTGATTTAATAATACGTTCTCACACCTATAAATTTAAGTTACTGGTTCCAGGCTATATATCTTTCTGTCCCATTTTTTTTATTCAATATAATCTAGTATTAGTGGTAACCGAACTCTGTTTCTACAAAATATGCTTTTACTTGGAATAAAAACGCACCAGTTCAGAATAAAACGCACCAGTTAATCAATTTAAATCAGAATTAAGATCAAAATTTTAAGAAATTAAAAGACACATAGCTTGAGGAGTGACAGGGTCTAGTTCGATTCAAGGACAGAGTCTAGTTTGATTCAAGCTGACTCTCCTTGTGTGTCGGGAAGAGAAATAGCTTGAACCAAACAACACTCCAGGCCAACTTAAACAGGGGGATGGCCAGTGAAGTTGACACGTGGCGCTTACAGAGTCGTGGAAAAACCAACTAACCTGTAATGATGACAGGAAGAAAATACAAGTTTGTAGACATTTTCCATGAAAAATTTCACACTTGCGATGATTGGCTTCTGAGTGGTCTTGTGAACTAGGAGGAGACTTGGAAAAATGAAGCCTTCTCATGACCTTTAACTAATTGAGAAGACCCCATAGTCTCATATTTGAAATTTTCAACCCAAAGTTCCATCATATTTTTAACACAAAACTCCAGCTATACCTTACTAGTGAAGACACATACAAAGTTCTTCAATGTCTACACCAGCAGAGTAATCTCTCTATCTCCTTTTGTTTCTCTAATTATATATGTTCGTTTTGATCAGTTGCTAATTGTTCTAAATATGTACCAATGATGATTTCAGATATTATCATTCTTTACCTCCTGTGAGCAAATTCTATGGAGTGACCTGTTTAATGGCTACAACTGCCTATTATCTCCAACTTTACCATCTTGAGACCATAGCTCTATCTTATCAAGATGTGATCAAACGTTTTCAGGTATCTCAAAATTGCTTGTTGAGGAAACATTCTAATCAAAAGCTCTTAAAGTGCTTTTTCCATCCCCAAAAGTGCTTTTTATGTATGTCAGTGCACCCTTGATCATGCTATATATGTATTGCTTGTGATGCAGGTTTGGAGGCTTGTAACAAACTTCTTCTTCCTGGGGCCATTTTCATTTCCATTTGCAATTCGTCTTATAATAATGTAAGAATTTAATTAACCTCCCTCTTTCGATCTTTTAACATAAACTTCATATATCATTAACACTGCATTTGGTATCGTGACGTTCATTTTCTCCTATTTTAAGTCTAAAATCATTAGATACATACTATCTTTCCACAACAAGTGTATAATATTAAGTACTCTTCATGATGTTGTTTTAGTGCATTGATACCATGGTCTGGTGTCTTAGTTTGTTTTGATTACAAAATTGAATGATCTAAAGAAGTTAAATTTGCACAGAGCAAAATATGGCGTTTCACTAGAGAGAGGGCCTTTCGACAAGAGGACAGCCGATTACCTTTGGATGTTAATCTTTGGAGCTTTTTCACTTCTGGTTAGTCAAAACAAAATCTCATGTATATTTTTCTTGTTATTAAATTTCAAGGTCATATTCTTTCCCCAAAAAATATATATATATATATATAAAGTAATTCTAGATCATATTCTATACCAAAGATGAAGAAAAACAAAATTCTGTTTTCAGCAAATGGTATTTTTTGTATTTTTAGTGCTTTATGCTTAGATTTTTCTAAACCAATGTGAAAAAAAAAAATAATAATAATTAATGTTGAGCATATACTACATTGACAATGTGACAAAGTAGTGTTTGCTTTTTAGGCCATGGCTGTGGTTCCTCTTCTATGGGCTCCTTTCTTGGGAGATTCCATTGTATATATGATCCTTTACGTTTGGGGTCGTGAGTTCCCAAATGCACGCATCAGCATATATGGTGTTGTGTCATTGAAGGTATGCTAGCTAACTTTTACTAATCTTATTATAATTCATTTTATTTGTAACAGGATTTTCCCTTTATCTATATATATATATATATATTTTTATATATTTTTTGGACATACCTTTATCTATATTTGTTGTAGCTTTTAAAGATGTAGTAATATGTGTACTAATCAAGACATATATCGTTCCAATACTCCCTTTATCAATTGCCAATCACAAACTAATTAATCTGTTTTCATGTAAACAAATAATGCAATAGAATCTATATAATAGGAACTTACGCGCTGTGGTTTTGTTTTTTGACAGGGCTTCTATCTTCCCTGGGCAACACTAGCTCTGGATTTGATTTTTGGGAATCCATTAAAGCCAGGGATTCTTGGGATTGTGGCAGGACATCTTTATTACTTTTTAACAGTTCTCTACCCTCTGGCTGGTGGAAAATACATCTTCAAGACTCCTCTCTGGGTGTATCCTTTACTGCTGTATACGTTAGGAAATTGGCAAAAATAAAAATGATTTAAACTAAGGCTTTAGGCTCTTTTTATAGCCTTCAAAATTCAGTCTCCTTTATTTTATTTCCATTAGTGGGATTGACACTTCTTTTATTTTATCGAAGGTGGAGTTTGTTAGGAAAATTGACAAAATAAAAATGGTGTCAATCCCACATTGAAAACGAAACAAATGAGGGTAAATTTTAAAAGCTATAAAAAGAGCCCAAGTTTTTGGTTTAAAATCAAGAGTGCTCTTTTTATAATCTTCAAAATTCATTCTTTTTTGTTTTGTTTCTAATATGGGATTGACACCATTTTTCTAACACTAACAAACACTTAGAAATTAACAATATGCATCAAAATTAGTCTCAAATTCACTAAAACTTGACATTGATATTTGTTTGAATTTTTTCAGTCTTTATAGTTAAGTATAAGAGCTATGACAATTGTGCTAATGCTGTTATATAGTATGACCGTATCGTTTTATTGGTTTTTTTTTTTAATTTTTTCGACATATTTTCAATGATAAACAGACTATCGAAACTAGTTCAGATGAGATTTTAATAATATAGCTCGAATTACTACTTTTAAATATCGGAAGAGATATACCCACATCTTTGTGAATATTACATAAAGGGTATGACTTATTGATACTCAAACCTGCTACTTGAAATAGTAAGTGGAGGTGGCTAACTACTAAGTCATCCCACTTGTAAGTTCATTTCTTCATTTTTAACTAAACTTATTATGAGAATTATTAGGACATTATTCACTTGTGATCATTAACAGTGTATTAGTCACAAACTAGTTGCATTCTGGGGCAAGGGGACTCAAATAAACTCCCCGGTGCAACGTGACCCGCATGCTGGAGTTGCATTTAGAGGAAGAGGGTACCGTCTCAATGGAACTAGAAGCACCAACACACAGCAGCAGCCACAAACTGACAATACTACTGCTGATCAGCAACCCAATGCGGCTGGGGGAGCTGTCTTCCGCGGTAGAAGTTACCGTCTTGATGGCAGTCAATCTATTAATTAGAGCTAGTTTTCTTTGTGTTGATGCGTAAACAATGAGTTTAATGAGTTAGTGGCATGGTAATCTTATTTGTGAATCAAACTCTGTTGTATTGTATCTCTATTATGTTTTGTGAAAACTATATGCCAGTGCTGTATCATATTGTTCTTAGATGATCTCTAGACATATCATAACTCGGAATCTTGCTTAGGCCAACCCAGTGGCGGAGTGTTGGGATTTCAAATTTGGTGATCAAAAGAAAATTTTTAATTTTAAGTTCAACCAAATCAAATGCAATAATATTTGAAACAAACAAAGTATTTAAAACCAACTTAAATATCTACTGTAATGGTATTAAAAATTAATAAATATGTATAACATCAATTTTTTTAATATATTATTTAAATTATTTATTATGTTAGGAGTTTTGTTAGTATATAGAAATGTTTACAATACATGGGCAATTATAGGAAAGGATTTATTTTCATTTTTCATTTTTTTTTATTGCTTTTAAACCATGAAATTATGTGAACCATTGGATTTAAATCTAATTATCTCTAACCACTTACTAACAATATAGATTGTGCATATCAGTAAAACCCTTAAGTTATAAGTTTTATTGGTCGTAAGAGTAGTAATATTTGTATTCTCACAATAAAAACTAAAAATATATATATAGTTTTAAAAAAAACTAAAATTATATATACATATTAATTTAGTTAAATCCAATCCAATTCAATTTCAGTTATACCAAACAAAGTATATTACTAATTTAATCTCATTCAATCTTGTCTTATCTTAACCTATCTAATCCGGATCACATATATGATTAGACAATTAACAATGAGTTGCAAGCAGTGTGCCATAACATATAGGAAATAAATTATATACAAAATAGCTATGTTAAAACAAGTAAATGTATATAGTTGTTATTCTCCTATTAAATGTATAAAGCCTTAACGTGGTATAAAATAACTATATTTCACATAATGTAAATCATTAACAAAGTGTGAAATATTGATAAGATAAAAATTTGAAGCATTCAAAACTTTTGAAAAACCTTGGTTTTCATCAACCCATATTTCACATTGTATGATACAATGTGGAATACAGATATTTTATATAATGTGAAATATGAATATCTTGTATAGTATGAAATATCAATATGTTTTACAATGTAAAATACAAGTATCTACACAATGTGAAAAATAAAAAACCCAATAAATTAATGACGATAAAAAACAATATTATCTAACAAAAATTGAAATATATAGACATACTTGGCAATAAACTTGTGAAATAGTCATATTTTAAAGTATATAAAATGTTTATTTCATTATATGTAAAATAGTTGTATTTTACATTGTTTAATATAGTTGAATTTAATGAAGTGTAAATAATTTACAAAGAGCGAAACATAGGGGACGAAATTATATGAAAAAAAAAAAAGTATAATCAATTAGAGTGCTGCTGATATTTATGCTTTTCTCAAAGAAATCCACCGTGATTGGAGTTCATCAGCTATCAAATCTGCAATCATGACAAAAGAATCAAGGAAAGATGGAATATGCGCCATCTTGATTATAGAAAGCTCTGTTTTCTTCATAATATGCGCCATCTTCATAAACAAAAAGCTTTGTTTTCTTCTCTCGAAACAGAGGACGTGGATTCATACAAATAGCAATACAAGGGTTTAGTTTCGTCGTCCTCCGACAAGTTTGGTTCGTCTTGTTTTTTGACAAGTTCTCGACTTTCCTTTGCTTCTGGGGTTGTTCTTGTTGATTTTGCTTTTTGAATCTGCATGGCAAGCAGCAGTTCCAGTTCCGTGGATGAAGTGTATGCTCGTTAGACATTGCAGGAGGAGGAGGAGGAAGGGGGGCTGGTGATTGAACGGGAAGATGTGGCGGTGCGGAAGGAAGAATTTCGATTTTGCCTGGTCGTTTTTAACGGACAGAGTGATCAATTTTCCAGCCATGAAAAACACTCTTGCATCAATCAGGCGTCCTGATAAAGGAGTTTTCATTAAGGATTTCAGCGTCTCTTTATTCCTTTTTCAGTTCTTCCACGAGATTGATATGCGATGGGTCCTAAAAAAGACAATTTTATAGAATATATGATATTATCTTAAAATCAATAGAAAGGATATATTTGACTAGAGTGGCGATAATAGCACCCCCCCACAAAACTGTATTCACACCCTCAATTTATGTTTTTATAAAATTCCAATATTACCCTTATATAATAAAGCAAAGAATCATCAAATTTTGTAGTTATAAAGCCATGAAAATGCTACCTGGTTTGGTGGACACAGAAATGAGAAACTATATGTTTGCAAGAGCATTGAGTCCAGCAATTATAATCTTGTTTGATGAGAAACTACATCTAGGATCATGTGGAATATTAAGGACACAACTTTCGGTCCAACCATAGCAGTGATTGAATTTCACATTTTAATGATCTCAGTATTAACATATTTACGTTGTTTTGCAGTGGCTTCTCCAGGATATTTAAGTTCAATAGATTAACTTTTATTTCAAACCTGTTATATGGACGGCAATGGGTAAGATATACCACATGTCCACATCTGCTTTAATCATACATCCTATTTTGCCATTTTTTATGCATAATCATTTTTGTCTTCTGAAAATACAGTTCCATTTTCGGGTGATTGGAAGCAACTTCATTCCGCGCTGCGCCTGGACATACAAACTGTCTGCTCATCTGCTCCATAACTATCTAACAGTGTTTAAAGTCACCGCCTTGGAGATGCCCAGGCGCTCCCTGTGCTTTATAATACAAGGGTAATACTGGAATTTTATATAAAAACTTAAATTAGGGGTGTAAATACAGTTTTAGAGGGGTGCTAATATCACCACTCATTTGGTAATGTGTAGGGTGGTTTTACAAGACAATCTCTATTAAAAAATTTTAATGGGGTGCACAAACAAAAAGGAGTTCACATAATTACATACAATTTTTAAGGGGCGTAAACATTGACACTCGTCTAATAATTGTAGGGATCTTCTAATGCTAGACCTATATTGATCCAATCCATTATTAAGTCTAAAAATATAAATCATAAGAGCATTACAATAATCAATGGATAATTGTAGCTCGGGATCTTCTAATACTGGACCTATATTTATCCAACCCATTACGAGTCTGAAAAGCTATAAACCTAAGAGCATTACAATAATCAAGGTCATTGGGTTTGGATACCAAAATGGGCCGTTAGCAGAAGTGATTTCAAATTAAATGTACCAACACAAAATACTTTAGAATATATGATACTAACCATATCTTAATCCGAGTTCTTCAGAATATAATACAATAATTAGTCTAATTTCACTAAATGTATAAAATAAATGCAACAATTCAGACCAGTCCATTTGTCGAAGTATTTTAGACCTTCATTTTGTGACCCTGAAAATATCAAAAGGGCTTTTAAAGATCCTTTGTCCCTTACTAGCTTCAAGGGTTCATCAAAGTGAGAGCTTCGCTCATTGGAAAATGTCTGAAATTGAAAAACAATAAAATTACAATAAAGAAATAAAGTTTCACTTGGCTGGATAGCTGTTATGTTTGCAAGGTAAAACTTGACGTATATATGTAAGTATCAAACAGACAACTTTATAATATTAATTGAGCTATCTCCATAGCTGCTAAGGCACGTCATTTTCATGTCATTCACGTGATAAATAAGACTGTGATATGAACTAGAAAGCATAAGATTAATTGTTAAAGGAATTATTTAAAAGGCGAGACAAAATTACAAGGTAATGTTTGATATGCTACGCAGCTCTTTGATGTTCCTGTGTTTAGACCCCTAATGAAGTTTGGTTCAATTATCTGGAGGATGATGTATGGACATTAGCCATGTTAAGGTTATTTTGTTATACAAAATTTAAATTCAAATTGTAAAAGTTTATACAGCTTTAATTTATTTTTTGAATAAAAAGTTGGATTCTCTTAAAATTGATATAAAACCTCATATAGAACGTAAATTGTAAGGTTCAAATTCTAAGGCCCAGATCTGAATAGACTCAAGAAATTGACTAAACCTAAAACGAAATTAATGAAAGGGGCCCAAATTTAAGTGTGAGTCTAATTATTATCAGTGTTGTTTTAATATAAAGTTGCGACATTTTCCACCCCTTAAAATCTGTATATACACCCCTTTTTATATTTACAACTCCACTAAAATTTTTAAAAATTCATATTTCATAAATACACCCTCTGTATTGCCAATTATGTTCATTCATTTATTTACCTTTTAAATATTATAGATAAATAATTATAAAAATAATTAAATTAAAACATTTAAAAAAAAAAACTTTTTTTTAAGCTTGTTTTGATGTTCTATTTCATAATCATGACTTGTCGATCTTATGTTCTCTCTTATTATTACTCAAAATTCTTGTATTTCACCAAAATTCTTGTATCTCATCTTATGTTCTTTCTCATCATGACTCAAAATTCTTGTATTTTATCA
Organism: Litchi chinensis; assembly: GCA_019925255.1. Taxonomy (NCBI): domain Eukaryota; kingdom Viridiplantae; phylum Streptophyta; class Magnoliopsida; order Sapindales; family Sapindaceae; genus Litchi; species Litchi chinensis. The sequence goes on along the minus strand of CM034467.1, from coordinate 21,116,868 downwards.
AAACTTTTTATGTAAAACAATCAAATAAAACTAAAAACTTTCATTTTCACTCAAGCTACGCTTTAACCAACCCAAAAAGAAAAAAGAACAAAGAAAAAACAAAAACAAACACAGAAACAAAAACAAAACCCCTTAAATCTATGCTTTCATTTTCACCATTTATAAAACCTTCAAAACACAATAAAAAGCTTTCATCTTTAACTACCTTTTATCAAAATAAATCAAATTTTTTATTGAGATTTGAAGTTGAAGTATCCAAATTTAATAATAATAATAATAATATCACCTTTTAATTAAAGTGAATAATTTAATTTAGAATATTAAAAATATATAAATTAAAGAGTGTACGTACGATTTTAGATGGGTCACGCCGCTCTTTGATATATCCCATTGGTTGCAAGCCCGGTTACAAAGCAAGATTTAGCAAGTAGAATATGCTTATAAGCGGACAAAGTCCTCCAAGTTGCTGGACACGTTTATTTTTTCCAAAGCAAGAGAACATGATGTGGAAACCAAAAATTGGGCAGGGAACGCGAGGAATCGAAGTGGAAAAAAACAAAATGATGGTGGAAAATTTTTATTTAAAAAATAAAAGCTTGATGAGGTAGTAGAACGAAAGAGACAACATATATATATATAAAAGAGAGCCGAGAGAGTTGGATTAGTCATTGGTGGCAGTTTTCATTTATAAAATGGGGGACAAGAGTCAAGATTAATATGGAGAAGCACAAATGAAGTGGCTGTGTTTGTAAATTTATATATTTGTTGAGAAGCAGAGAACACATGCAAATTGGAAACCGGCAGCAAAGAAATAGGAAAGAAACAGCGAGCAGAAAGAAAGGAAAAGAAGAACAAAAAATAGACAAAAAAAATTTTAGATGGATGAACCAAATATTTGGATACCAAATTTATCCAAATAAATAATTTTATTTTAATGAGATTTAAAATCCAAAAAATTAGTAATAATTTTATTTTATTAAGACTTAAAATCCAAAAATTTCTTTAATTTTCCTTTAAGTTTTAAATTGAATTTTAGATAATTTTAAGGTGAATCCAGATTTATAAGGAATCGAATGAAACTTATATTATACCCATAAATAAGCAAAAGAGTTATGTAAGTGAAGAGTTTATTTTAAATAAATTGATTTATTATAATTATTTAAAATTTATATTTTATTTATTTAATTGTTATTAGAAGAAAATTATTTAATTAATCTATTGATTTATTGATTATGATTTATGATTTTATTATAGAATATTTATTTATATTAAAAAATTACTGAGAATTATATTTATATTCAGAAATAAAATTATACAATTTGTATATGAAAATGATTTGAGATTTAGAGACGATTGAAATGAGACTTTTTGAACATCAGGACTGTATGCTTCCCTCCTACGGTCATCAAGCTTCACACATGTAAGTCCTAGAGAGTTGTTCAGCATGTGTATGACAAATGTCGGAGAATTATAGAGTCGCCCAACACGTGTATGGTCAAATGTTATCCCTAATTTTGCGTGTATGTTAAGTATCTTCACCATGTATGATTAGGTTCCCTGGACACTGGATTGGTATAAATTGAGATTTTATAAATGTATAGAAATGATACATATAAATGTTTTCAGTTTATTATGATATGAAATTATGCATATATGATTTCAGTATTGTTTTCAAATGTGATTAAATGTGGATCATTGAGATTTTATTTTTATTACTTGTGTTATATTATGCTAGTTATTATTGAAAGGAAATAATTTTATTTAGTTTTTAAAAATTATATGCATTCACTGGGTGTTAATGCTCACTCTTTTATAAAACCTATTTTCCTAGGTATTCATTGCAAGTTTGTATATGTCAACGTTCGGAAATGGTCGATCGAAGATCCCAAGCCCAATACCTACAATCACAAAGCACACCAAAGAGAGGAGAAAGGAAGAACAAGAGATTGGCACAGAAATTTTTATGTGGTTCGGCAATGGTGTCTACGTCCATCGGTCACTCTCAATATATATATTTTTCAGAGTAACTGTAATACTAAAAATCTTCGCCCCTTTACAATGAATTTCCCCCTTCTATTTATAAAGGAAAGGGGATTACACTTGAGTAATGTACATGTAAAGAAATCAACTACTCTGACCTAACATTTATTTGCATTTACTAACAACTCTGTCATAGTCATACTGCATTAATTGCTCCTCGGGATCTAGAATAATATAGAGCTCGCTGGTACGAGATCTAAGAGCTGCGAGCTGAGTGAGATGTTGAGATTTGAGAGCTGAGAGCTCTATTCTGCTAGCTGAGCTGGAGGTAGCTAGCTGCGAGTTGGAGCTGAGCTAGCTGAGAGCTGAGAGCTCCATCCTACTAGCTGAGCTGGAGGTAGCTAGCTGCGAGCTGGATGCTGAGGAGCTGAGAGCTCTATCTTGGAGGCTGAGCTAGCTGAGAACTGCGAGCTGGAGGCTGAGTTAACTGAGAGTTGAGAGCTGGAGGCTGAGCTAGTTGAGAGTTGAGAGCTCTATCCTGCTAGCTAAGCTAGAGGTAGCTAGCTACGAGCTACGAGCTGGAGCTGCGATCTGCGAGCTACGAGCTGGATGTTGAGGAACTGAGAGTTAGGTCAGTTTATTTGATTGGTTCTTTGGGCTTTTACCAACCCATTTTTGCAGTCTCAAAAACACTCATAACAGTATAGATTATTGCATATTGTGAGAAGGGCTACATGATGATGAACAATTTTTTTGTAGATTATTTTAATTAACAAGATTTCTTAAATATGTTTCAGGAATACTTTTTCAAATGAAATATGTTTTTCATATATTTTATGAATATTTCATACATAAGTTCAACATGAGAAATGTACAAATTTTTGTTTTGCTAAGACTGAATTTTATAAGGAAGTTATGAGTCAATGAGAATTATTTTTAAATGTGTTTTTTTTTTTTTTTTTTTTGAAAATATAGATTTCAATCAGAAAAGACTATAGTTTTCGTGGGATTCTCTTTGACTCAAAAGAGGAGTTGGGATAGATCCTCTCATAAATAATCAACAAATTGAATAAATAAGTTGATTTTAGTTAGGGTTAAAAGTAAAAATTTATTTATTTATTTATTTTTAAAAAAGGTTACATCATTTGTGTCAAAAAAAACCTTAAAAAATAATTTGTGTTCAACTGTCAAGGTTATCATTTTGGTCAAAACACCTTGTAGAAGTTTTGCGGTAGTGTATTGCTATAACTCACGATAGTCATGAGTTATTGTATTGTTATGACTCATAACTTATTGTTGTAAGTCACAGCGCACGATAATTTCTACAATCGTGACTCACAACCACGAAACTATAAATCTATAGATTTGCTTCATTCTTCTTGCTAGAGAATGAAGAAGGAGAAGGGAGAAGGAAGAAAAAAGAGGAGCAAGGAAAACAAAAAGATGAAAAAGAAGAAAATGAAGAGGAAAGGTATCAGACGAAGAAGAGAGAAATTCTATCTAAGAATATGCCGAATATCGGAAAGCATAACTAGAGGTGAAAAAAGATGAGAAATTGGTGAAAGAATATTTTTGTCCAATTTTATGTGGTTTGGGACACAAATGATATTTTAGGGTTTTTGGGTTATGAATGATGCATGCCCTCTTTTTTTTAATAACCTTATCTTGGTATTTTCACTTTTAGTTATAGCACATCCACTTTGACGAAAGCGACTGAGTGTTTCTCTTCCACATTATAAGGAAGATCTTTTCTTATCATAGGATTTGCATTTCAAGTCATTAAAGTAGAAGTTCTATTATAATTTGTATTTATAGCAGTTGATCTCACTAAATTATAGATTTTATAACCCAAATAGTTTCAAATTTATTTTAAACAAAAAAAGTTGAAAATAAAATAATTATATTTTGAATTTATTAAATTTTTTGTGTTGACATGTAGCGTATGGATGTCTAAAAACGAAATTATCTTTACAACATTAAATTTGATTAAAAGTTAACCAACGTTAAAAGCTAAATTGATGAATTTTTTGATAATTTAGATAGTATTTTAGCAAATAGATTTAAAAAGTAGAGATAGTGTCTAAAAATTAGTGACTAATATGAAGATTTTCCATATGGTTTCAAATTTATTTTAAACCAAGGAAAAAAAAAGGTTGATTTTTGTTGATCAAAAATAAATAGAAGTGCAATGACAAGTGCCTGTCTGGTGACCCAACACGGGCTAGACCCCATAGACAAAACGCAGAAACTTGTTTATTGTATAAAGAGGTCAATGCTACCAAGTCAACTGAAGTCTCAGGAATCACGAGTACAGGCTGGGAAGTCATTTTCAAAGTTAACGCCGCCTAATATACACCAGTACACCACGTTTGATCAGATAGTTAATTGCCGTGACCACGAAGTTACTACAAAAATTGATCGGGAAGATAGCGATTTTCGTTTTTAATTTTATATTCTTATGTACCATCACAACGTAATAAATATTAGTTCACACCCCATAAATCAAAGAAGAAATGCTTATATATTAAAATTTTTAATTATTATAAGTAATTCGAACCTTTAGATAAGAAAAATGGCTTAAATAGTAAATACATAAGCTCCATATCATAAATGTGAACCACTTATAAAGTGATTGATGAGCAAGTTAATCAACTTGTGTAATAATAGATTAGGTATCGACATTGTCACCCATTAAAAGAGATTTACACACCCAATTTGATTAGTATTCTTATAGTTGTATTCTTAAATACTGAATTTACTATAAGTACTCCGTAAATACTAAAACTAGCCTTACTAAAGTATTATGAGAAGGTGAAAAGTTGCTGCAAGGTTATGTAGTTTGTTTCAGATAGCATGGAACAAGTGAAACAAATGAAACAAGCTAAGAATTCGGTAATTTAATGGTGAGATGAATGTGAAGTCAAATAATGCAAATAGGATAGTTAAGACTAAAGATGTTCAACAAAGGAAACATATGTGGTGTTTCCCTTAATGAAATTTTTTGAATTCCACCTTTGTGGGTCATTTAGTTGTTCATTAAATAACGTCTCTCTTACTAAATAAGTTATATATTCGTGAATGAATGGTTATATGTAATGATTAGATTATGAAACATTTAAATTTTTATGGGTTTGAATTTGCTCACCAAGTGCTTGTAAAAATACTATAAATGTTTGTTACATTTTTTCCTTTAAATATATGATTTTATTTCTAGTTTTATATTGTTATTTAAGAAAAATGTTATTATACTATTTGATTAGTTAATTTTTTTTCCTAAGCAATAGGATATTTGATTATTTTATTGCATTGAATGGAAAGATAAAAGAAGAATGGATATAGGCGAGAAAAAGAATACAACTAATATTTAGTATTTATTTTGTCCGTCTTAATAATTTTATATGATAATAGTTTTGTAATACAAAAATTTAATAAAAAATGGGTATATAAGTAACTTTAATGGATGACAATATCTACACCATAATAGATTAATAATTTCATTATTTATTATCTATTTAATAAAAAAAAAATGAGTTAACCAAATGATATTGGTCCTACGGTGTGTCTCTCGCAACCTACTAATAAAATTGTAGGCTTGTTGGTTCCAATTATATTCATGCCCCAAACCTCTAAGGATTTTAGTGTTAATGCGTTACAAAAAAAAAAAAAGAACAAATTAGGGAGATCTAATAACAATAATAATTGTCATCCCACCTTTTATATCTTAAATTCTTAATTGATAATTTGATAATGAATAAATGGATTTATTTTTCAGAGTGAAACAAGTGATTAATATGGCGTTTATCTTTTGTATTCTAATTGATGATCCAATAACCATTGAATGAATAATTTTTTTTTCCTTTTTAAGTGATACAAAGATGGAATTTACATCGTTACTCAATTTAGTAATAAAAATACTGAGTCATGCGATACGAAAAGAATATTCTTCGTATATACTAATAAATATATGAGGTTGGAATGGACTATCATATTTAAGTTATGAGTATTTGAGATAAATTTACGAGTCTTTGTCATCCATAAATCAGTGTTAACTTGCACGAAATTTGTGGATAAAAAGTTGAGATATTCTAAAAATGCATTAAAGAAAAAAGGAAGACTTTGACCCTCCTCGTGCTGGCAATTGTTCGAAGTCAGTTGACTCAGTTCCCTGTGATAAGATGGATAATAAATGGGCGGAGGACTTCCAATGCGTAAAACAAAACATGGACAAGACAGCTTCTAGATATCAGCTTTTGCGACTCGATCTTTTGATTGCATCCCACCAAACGCGCTTATTCTGAGCGAAAACGCGTTGGATCGGACGGCTGTGGCATTGTTCATGTCGTCTTTCGGAGAAATTTCTCACTGTTTTTTGTACACACTCTAATTTGTATATACATCATTTTCAAAAGAAAAACAAAAATTGTACAATATTATCTTATATATATGGATAGAAAAAATCATAAAAAATCATCTGACGTATAAAACAAAATTTTATAACTCACTATTTCGTTTTTATCAAAAAATACCACAAACGGTAGTCAACTGATAAAAATGATAGACAAAAGATAAAATGATATTTTTATTCCTAGATTTTTATTAATAATATAATCATTATAAAATATTATTTTATAATTAAAAATTAAAAATTAATAAAAATTTAGCACACAAAATTAAAAATAAAAATTGTAGACGTACAAATCTAGTCGATCGAAGTTCTAAGTCCAATATCTGCAATCAAATAAAAATAAAGCAAAAATAGAAAGATGAAATAGGAAAAACAAAGATTTCACAAGGATTTTTATGTGGTTTGATCAGAATGGTGCCTACGTCTACAACTATGTTTTCTGGTTATTTTGATAGAATAACGGTATATTATTAAGTATTGTCTTGTTTACAATGAAATTTTAGCCCATATTTATAGCGTAGGACGTTACAGTTTGAATGCAATTAAAACAGGAAAGAATTTCACATTAATTACACTTCCAAAACCGGTTTCCATCATATCTATGATAGATCCCACCATATCAGGGATTAATTCTATCAGCATAAGAATTTGAATTTATTTCTGATTCTGGTGGTTGACTTCTTCTCAATTTGGGCTATTGTCATTCTGAAAAATTTCCTTAACGGGCGTTTCGATCTGCGAGCTGGAGCTTGCCTTGGACGACCTCGAGTTGGGCATAAGACGAGACGGATTGTGACTGACCAACGACCTGAGAGCTGCATTAGCAAACTACGAGCTTATCTATTGGAATTGGATGTTAGTGAATTGGATCTTTGTCTACTGGGTCAATCAATTGGATTAATTCCGTAGGCTTTTACCAACCCGTTTATGTGGTCCTAAATATACCTACAACATTAGCCCCTCAACTCTTAGTGTGATCTGCGGACTGGGAGCTCAAAGGTCACTGGTAAAAGCTAACGCATCACATCCTGTTGTCCTGCCTTTTCAAATTTTGTCCCATCACTCGACACGTGGCGACTCTTCGGATAACTGCAACACAGCACGTCTCGTGCCATGCACATTTAATGCACACGTCTCTCAATTGACGACCCATGATGACAAAAGTCTTAACTCGCGCGGTACCATTAGATTAAAGACGGTTGAGTAGTCCCCAGATTGAACAGTTAGGGTCAAAGGTTCGCGCTTATATATAAGTAGGAGTCTTTTCATTTTCCTTCTCACTTTATCATTTTCAACCTCAGACGGCGGATTTTTTTCTTCTGTTTTCCTTTATCTTGCTTCCTTATGTCGGTTCTTCTCAGATTCTACATTCTTGACGATCAGATTCTTCGTCCTTAGGCAAGCATTTACAGTAAGTTTTCATAATTGATTCTCGAGTTTTTAGTTTCCAATTTTGGGCACATTGTGTTTGTATTGTGTTTTCTGGATTTGAGATTAGTTTGAACGCTTTATGTTATTGATGTTAAATGTTTGCGATTTTTCATTTCTTGTTGATTTGATCTTATTGACTTGCCTTTTGTGGCCTATTTACTGTTTGTGACACTTTCGTATGTGAGTTGTAGGATGATACATATGTAGGTCATTAGCTCGTAGGTCGGGCCCCCCATAGCTTTAGTGATATATGTGTGTAGCGTTTGTAACTTGTAAACTAGGAAGTCTCTTGATAGAAAACTTAGACTTTTAAACATGGTCTGCTAGTAGTGACCTAACTGTATCCTTTCATATATAGATGTCTTCAGGTTACGGACGTTGGTCACACAAAGTAGGAGATGATGACCCGTTTAGCTCGGAAGAGCTCGAATCAGAGGAAGTCCACATTACTGGTGAAGTGACTTCTCAAAGCGGTGAAATCGCTGAGCGGTTCGTAATTCAAGCAAACCCCGTGATGATTTGTCAGGCCGCTAAGGAATGGCGAGCTTGCAAGATGTTCACACTTTATGTCTCGAAAATAGAATATGAGGAGTTGGGGGAATTGCCTTAGAGTACCACCTTCCCATGGGATGTTGCGTTATGTCACCCACATCTACTATATGTCTTGAAACGTTGGTGGTATGAGAGATGGAATGCGAGATGAGATCTACTATCTTGCAGTTCAGAAAACGAGCTACAAGGGTCTTCTGCCTTAGGGAGGCGTAAAGGGCAAATCTAATGTAGGAGACTACAAATCAAGCTGGTTTTATATTTCTTGCCCTTCACTCAGAAAGCTCTATAATTTTTCTTTCGTCTTTAGCCCAGGTAGTTAGATAGCACAAACCTCTTGTGAGCTGCAGCAGTTTTTTTTTTTTTTTAACTCCTTATTTTTGCCTTGCAGACTTGACAGGAAACAAGACAACCTTTACTGATGAAGAGGATGAGATTTTTAAGACCATTGCGAACTCGGATGAGGCGACAATTAATAATGCCTTTGACGACAAACTCCTCAAGGCTTACAAGTTAGCCCCTCCTCTTAACATGAGCTATTGGACAATATGGGGACAAAAGAAGCATGAGTGAATTTGAGCTCACCTTTGTGTTCGAAGCTGCTAGTGAAATAGAAGCTGTTTCGATCCCTCAACAGACTCCAATTTCCGCCGTTTAACGAGCTACAGAAATGGTAAAGCTCGTTTTCCAAAGGCCTTCACCAAATCCACTTGTTCAGTCCGTAGCTTTTCCAGTTACTGCTTCTGCTGAAGCGACCTCCTTGGCACCAGGTTCGGATATTCCACCAGTCGAGGTCTCCACCTCGCAGCCAAAAGTGATTGAGGTTTGTAGCGAGTAGGTGAGAGCTCTTGTTCGCAAGGTCTAAGTTGCTCCGAGCAGGGGAACAAAAAGAAAATCATCGTCTAATCCTCTTCCAACTAAGCGTCGACAAATGGATAAAGGTAAGCAACCTAATGTTACGAAGATAAGGGTTGAGTTACAAGCTAGGGCATAATCTGAAGGCGAGCTAGGAGGAATATATTTGAATACCCTCTTTCATAACTTACCTGAGATCTTGCTGACCCATGCCAAACACCTAAAAAAGGAGAGCTTATGAGGTGATGGCCTGTCTAGCTACATAGCTCGTCACAGGGTGCTGGTAACCTATACTACCTTTACCTTTTTCGCTTCTTTACTTCTTTGGTTTAAATGTTAATTTGCTGCATTTCAGGCCGTAATAGGGACGATGAAGCAGATGTAAGAAGTTTTAGTTTTGAGGATAAGAAAAGGAAGTTAGAGAGCGAGCAAAAGAAGTTGAAGGAATAGCTTTCGTTCATGATAATAGAGGCTGAGAAGGCTAAAAGGTCAGAACAAGTTTTTCAGGCCAAGTTATTGAATGTTGAGGTGGCTAGGAATGAGGTTGAGGATGCTCTGGCTCGTGAAGAAGGTGCTTACGCAGTTGCAAGGTCACATCTTATCGCCCAGCTCCTTCAAAGTGAAAAGAATTGAACAAAACAAGGAGCAACTTGGAGAAGACAAGAAGCGACATGGAGAAGGCCAAACAGCGAGCTGAAACTGCTGAAAAGGAGATCGCCTTTACTGAGGGGAAAACTAAGCTGCAAGTCGTCAAAGCAATAGAGAAATCAGAGACCTCCAATCTGCTTCTCTTTACTTTGTGGAAGGTTCATCTTGAACTGGACCTCTCGTTCTTCGGCGAAGAGGTGGTTGCTGAGGTGGAGAAGTATAAGAAACGAGCCGCCCGATCCTCAGCTATTCCAGATTCAGCTCCTTAAAACATCGAGCTTCTAAATGTGCCTCCTCAAAATGAGACGTCTCAGGCCACAGAGCCTTCAAGTATAACCTCCAATGATACAACTTCCATCGATTCAGCCTTCCAGGACATGGCTCCTATGTAGTCTGAGTCTTTTTCTTTAAAATTTTTTATGACTGTGCTGTATTCACCTTGTTTCACGGGGACCTTTGTAATGAATATTTTAACTTCATATGTAATGAATTTACCTCATTTTGCGAAGTTTGTCTTGAATATACTGGATTTATCTCAATGCTGTCTAGTACTTTGCCTTGTTTTTTTTTTTTTTTTTGAGTAGTTGAATTTCCTGTGAACTAAGAAACAAAGTGATTAATGCATAAATGCATAAGTTAATGATGACAAGACCTGGTGAGGGCTTAGGAGCTCGCTGATCTTGATATGGAAATAAATATTTTCCAATTGACTAAGCCCTCAGATATCACTGTAGTTCGCAGATCATAGTTTTTAGCGTAATGGTGAGTTAGTATATTGTAGCCTTTTATCATTACCGCAAGCTAGTAGGTCGGCACCTGTCAGTATAATAACAAGTTATTAGGTCGGAATCGATTAGCATTATAGAGTAATTTTGCGAGCTATGTCGGGGGTCGGAACTTCGCTTATCACAGCGATATATTATTCGAACTATGTAGAGGGTCGTAATCTCACCTACCATAGTGCAATTATGACAAGCTATCTAGTAGGTCGGAACGTCAACTAATAACAAAATTTTTCGAGCTGTCTAGTATGTCGAAACTTTAGCTAATAACATAATTTATCGAGCTATCCAGTATGTCAGAACCTCAGCTAACTAAAGTTGTTCAGTAAGTCGGAACCTCAACTAACAACATAATTTATCGAGCTGTCTAGTAGATCGGAACCTCAGCTAACAACATAATTTATCGAGCTGTCCAGTAAGTAGGAACCTCAACTATCAACGTAATTTTCGAGTTGAGGTCGAGACCTCCATTATGTCTAGTAGGTGAGAACCTCAGCTAACATAGCGTGATTTAATAAAATTCTACCAAAAAGAAACTTAGTAGAGAGGTCGTTATTCCCTTTTATATTCAGCATTTAATACAGGGATTAATAGAGCAATCACTCATGAGTAAAACATTATAAGAAATTCAAAGTTTTTATTGACTTTCAAAAATTGAATCACAAATCATTCAGTGTAAATCAGCACCTGCGATGTGAGGGCCACCATGCATGGTGAAGATGGTACTTATCACGGGTTCTTGTTCTGGAGCTTGCTGTGGTGATTGTTGAGGTCGTGGGTTCACTGGTCGCACCACGTAGTCTCCCGAACAACCTCTCTTGATTAAATCCTCAATGACGTCCTTTAACGTCCAACATTTTGAAGTGTTGTGTTCGATCTCATTATGATAGACACAAAATTTGTTCTTGTTTCTAAACTTAACAGGGGTCCTCATAGGATTAGGCTTCCCAAAGTTTTCTCTATTATTTTTTATTGCAAAGATCCTGTTCGGTACATCCAACAGGATGCTGTAGCTATCATAACGACCTTGACGCTGATGTCGCTTATTTCTGGGCTCATTCCTAGCCTTTTTAGTAACCTGATTGATTGAGTCGTTATTCCGACTTCCATTTTCGTTCCCACCATTATTTCTTTTCTTTGGTTGGTTAGAACTGTCTGCTTTATCCTTTTGGTTAGACTTCTTGGGGCCAAAGGTCTTTTCCCATTTAATATCCTTGGCAGCTTGATCGTAAAACTCGCATAGGTCTCTCATTAGAGATTTGTAAATGCTCTTATAAAGCTTTTTATCTTTGTGAAGCCTAGTTGAGATCGCATTCAGGATGCTTTCATCCGAAGGGTTCTCCACATTGGTGACTTCATGCCTGAACCTGATAATGTAATCTTTCAGCGATTCATTTTGTCGTTGGAAGACTGTGACGAGGTGACAAGATAATGAGAGCTGCCTCCTCAAAGCTCGATACCGGTTGATGAATTTTTGTTGATATGTCTACCAACTATCTATGCTGTGAGTTAGGAGGCTCTTGAATTAGGTTCGTGAAATGTCCCCTAGAATGACCAAAAAAACATGGCACTTGACCAATGGATTGTCCATTTGGACATTGAATGTGTCGAGATGATCATAAAGGTCATTATCTCCCTTATATTGAGGAACATTGGTGGCCTTTAATTTGTGAGGGAGAAACTGTGTCTCGATCTCCCAGGTGAAGGGGGTCATTTCCTTGTATTGATCATGATGGTTTGAGACACCAGATCGTACTTCAAGCTACTAAACCCTTTGAAGGAGCTCATTTATCCTTGGGTAAGAAGGCCAATGATCTCGCCTTAACTCACAACTTGGAGAGCGGCGTTTTGGATTGTATCCCTGAATAGTCTTTTATGAACCGCCAGTTAGGTACGACTCCACACATTGTTGAATGTCTACCTTATCCTCTTCGCGGGTTGGGCGACCTCCAACTCTCGAACGCGGATTGGAGGAATGAACTGAACTACCAGGTCGCGACACTTCTCTGAAGGATCTTTTAGATGTTGTCATTTCTTGTCGTTGCTGCTAGAAAACTTCTCTTGGAGCAGAGGCTTTAAATCTGAGCATGTTTTGGGCTTGGGCTTGTGCCAGCACCCTGACTACATCCATTAGCTACTGCACAGTATTTTTTAATGTCTTCTACCACTGATGCCATATCAGTAGCCCCTTGACTGTAAGGACCGTTGGTACTGGTTAGCGATGGGTCGGTGGAGGCATACCTGCAATAGTGCCAATTGTGAGGACTTGAGCCGCACTTGCTATGGACCTGATTGCATCTTCCATTAGCTGGACATCACGCTGCTACTGATCTATTTGCCTCTTTGGTTGATCAGCCGTATCGTCTGAACTTCTGATTGTTTTTCCTCTTGTCATGACTATCAAAAACTCTAATAAATTGCAGTTTGAGCCCTTCCTCTAGCACAAAAATGTCAACGTATGAATTTGGTCGACCAAAGTTCTAAGTCCAATACCTGCAATCAAATAGAAACAAAGCAAAAACAGAAAGATGAAATAGGAAGACCAGAGATTTCACAAGGACTTTTACGTGGTTCGGTCAGAATGGTGTCTATGTCCACAACTATGTTCTCTGGTTATTTTGACAGAGTCACAGTATATTATTAAGTATCGTTTTGTTTACAATAAAATTTTAGCCCTTATTTATAGCGTGGGGCGTTACAGTTTAAATGCAATTAAAACAAAAAAGAATTTTACATAAATTATACTTCCAAAACCGGTTTCCACTTTATTTGAGTTAGATTCCGCCATATCAAGGATTAATTCTATCGATATAAGAATTTGAATTTATTTCCGATTCGGGTGGTTGACTCATTCTCAATTTGAGCTGTTGCCATTCTGAAAAATTTCCTTAATGACCGCTTCGATCTGCGAGTTAAAGCTTGCCTTGGACAACTTCGAGTTGGATATAAGGTGAGCTGGATTGTGACTAACTAGCGACCTAAGAGATGCATTAACAAACTATAAGCTTGTCTGTGTGAACTGGGTGTTGACGAACTAGACCTTTGTCTATTGGGTTAATCCATTATATCAATTCTTTGAGCTTTTACCAATCCATTTATATGGTCCCTAATATACGCACAACAAAAATATTAATAAAAATTAAAAAAAAAAGTGGAGATCAATATTGGATTTGCATGACCAAGAGCTCTATTTTCAATCTTCAACCTCCCACATTTCTAAATCTCTCTCTATTTTTCTCTTTCGTCTCTCTCTCAATTTATGGGTTTCTAGCCATCTAAAAACTAGATTTCTCATCAAACAATCTCTCACAATCATCAAGCATCAGTCATCAAACCAGAACTTGGTTAAAAAATCAAAAAACATTTTTTTTTTTTTTAAAAAAAGAAAGAACCAGATCGTCACAATTTGGTTCAATGAAATCGTGAATGATCTGTTACGAACTAGCGTTGTGGCTCATTGCGAACCAAGCGCGAACCAACGAAAGAAAGGTTGCCTATTTTTTTTTTCAAGTTGAATTGGTGAACCTGTTGTGAGGGAAGGAGAGGTTGTGAAGGCTGCAGAAGGAGATGTAAGTGACGGAGGAGGAGTGGTCATGGAGGAGGAAGCTGAGAGAAGCCGATGTCAAGAGGTTATGACTGTCAAAGGCATTGTCATCTTTCATACATCTTTAAGGATATTTTGGCTATTTATATTAATGTTAAGTGGTATTTTGAATAAATATAAAATGACAAATGGTAAAATCTATATATTTTCATATATCACGAGGGTTTCTTAAATATATAAGATAACTCTCACCTATGTTGATAGAATGACGTCAATCCACCTACTCAACTTTCTAAAAAAGTAAAGTGCAAAGTTCGAGCACAACCCATAAAATGTAGATAATTATCCCACTTAATATGGACAATATTTTGGGTTGTGCGATAAAGTATTATTTTAGTTAACTTCTGATAGTAGTCTACCCTTATATCAAGAGATCAAAATAATAATAATAATAAACCAAATATATAAGATATACCCGTATGTACCTTAGTTTACTCGGGGGTTCTTAACTATTGTCATTTCAGACTGAGTTTGGCACTTAATAGTTGTCCCAGTCTCCAAATTTTAAGTTTGTTGTTTAATGGTTATCTCAATCTGATTCTCCCGTGGCTATGTCGGGGGTTGTAATTACTTACAGAATAATAAAAAATATCTTAAGAGATAATCCATTTAAAATATAAGTATATAGATGTTTGGTATTAATTTTTTAAATAATCAATTTAGTAAAAAAGTAAGGACGATGAGTTTGATAAAATTTTAGTATGTCAAATTAGAAAAGTAGATATAACTACTAAAGTGTAAATATATATTTTTCATTTTATTTTTATTTTCCAGTTTATTTTGTTTCCAGTTTTTTTTTTTTTTTTTTTTTTCTCTCCATTTTTATTTTAATTTTTTCAGCTTTCATGTTCTTTTGTTTTTACATTATTCAGATTTTCTTTCTATTATTGCTATTAAATTAAATTTTTAATATCTTAAAAAATAAAATTATAAAACATAAAACAATTATATTTTTAAATTTAAATAAAATGAATATAAATAAAAATAAAATACGAAATAACATTAAAAAACAAAGAACAGAGGCGGCCACCAATTAATGGCGATGGAGCCATGCGAGATAGGGACGCCAAAGGAGGATCCAGTTCCTCCTCCGGCCACATTGATGTCGAATATCAAAATTCAAATTTATTTATTATTGAAACTACTGCATGAAATTTAATTCCATAAAAATCGATAAATTTACAAATAGGAATCAAATTGAAATTATTTAGGCAACCTATAATAGGATTAGCTGCAAGAAACAGCCCAAATCCTTAAATCACAAATTTTAAATAATTAAGAAACATAAAACTTTTTATAAAATTAAACCATTTAAAAATAAATATGAAACCGCTTGTATCTAGACTATTGTGGTTGGCGAAAAACAAACAAAAATTCCACAAAAATAAATAATAAAATATACAAGTGGCTCCTTCAAACTGACGTTTAGCAGTGGGAACCGGGAAAAAAAAACTAACACAAACAAAATTAAATAATAATATTAATAATTGTCAACTATCAAGTTGACAAGAAGACAAAACAGTGTGTTTGAAAAGTACACAAAAACCTCAACAAACAAACGCAACTTTTATATGAGAGCCATAATCACATCACAAGCTGCGACTCCTAAACACCACAAGTATGATTACTGATATAACAAACGTGGTTTTCAAACGCAGTCAATGCCTTACGCCACAGCTGCCTTGAAATTGTGATGCAAAAATGGTGCTTGTGGGTCACCTTGCTTTGCGTCGTCTCTCTGTGTGTGAACGTCAAACCTAACCCAAGTTCCTTCTACTTATATAGTTATACAAGTCGAAGAAGTAAATTTTGTTTTAACTTTCTTGATAGAGAAGCTAGGTGGGTTCTTCTTCTCTGAGAGTTTGGTGGTGCAGAATCCTGGTATGTCTTTTGTGTGTGTGCATGTGCTATGTTGCTTTGTTTAAGTTTGCGTGTCCTTCTATGAAATTGTTTATGAGTTATTCAACAGCAACATAATGGAATGACGCTTCAGAGTATGTATGGCCTTCAGCTTCTTAGATTCATTCAGTTTTTCCACATTCATCAGTCTGCTAACACACATTTGGAAACAAAATAAGCACATGTTTGATATCTTCGTCAAATGCTTTGAATTTGGACCTGACATAATTTGTTAACAAAGGATTTTTTTCTTTGTTAAGAAGATATCAGTTATGTGGCCAGCGTTGTACTTAATTGATGTTTTATGTTCTTTGATATTGTTTTGAAAGAGCAAGAGTTTTTTTAATTAAATATTCAATCCCTAAAAGAAAGGAAGGTGATTTTTTTAACTTATTTATTCAATTCCAAATGATTTTTGTTTCTAATAAATTTTTATGAGAGGAGTCTTTATCTGGAAAGTTTCAGCCTAAATTGAGAAGAAATCTAACAATTCTATATACTATATGATTAGGTGTGCTTGAAGCCTAGAACCCTTCATACATGGCTTTGATTTTCAATTTTTCAATGCCATAGCTGAGTACTAATTCAAGATGGTTTTGTTCCTGTTATGCTTCGGAGGATTCAGTGTTATGTGAAGCAGCGAAATGATGAAGGCAGAAGAAACTGTTGACCAGGAAGGCGATGTGGCGTTGCCAGCGTCTCCTGCTTTAACTGTTGCAGTAGCTATAAAGGGAAATAGAAAAAGCAAGTATATGGTTTCGTGGGCACTGGAGAAATTCGTTCCTGAGGGGATCGTAACGTTTAAGTTGATACATGTCTGCCCAAGGATTACTGCAGTTCCTACAGCTAGTAAGTTTTGCCTCTAAACCGTTTTCATTGCTCGTTCAATGTATGCATATAACGGTAGAGCAGACATTTTAAGCTATTTCTGTGTATAATTTGCTAGTAGTAGGTTCAGTCTTCTACTATCACTGATGGCGGTAAAATTCACAATGTCTACTTTAAAATTATTGCACTATCAGATCATCAGAAGCTTTAATTCTGATTTTCATATTGATTTCTATTTTACTTGGCTGCATTAACAATAAAAAATGCTCACTAACCGTTGTGGAGTTGATAATTGTGTCATGAATGAAAACTGTGTGTAGATATTTCTAGATGAAATCTGAACATCTTTTACTGTTATTCTTTCAGTGGGAAATTTTATTCCTATTTCACAAGTACGAGATGATGTAGCAGCTGCATATAAGAAGGAAATGGAATGGCAGACAAGTAAACTACTGCTTCCTTACAGGAAAATGTGTTCTCAGAGAAAGGTAATTTTCCTTTTTGAATCTTATTCTGGCATGAGTGTTGGAAAACTAGAAATTAACTTGATTTTGAATTTAGGTGCAAGTAGATGTAACGGTGATTGAATCGGATGATGTAGCAAAAGCAATAGCAGAGGAGTTAGCAAACTGCACCGTCAATAAGCTTGTCATAGGTGCTGCATCTCATGGCATGTTTTCAAGGTATTCATTTACTATGTAGGTGGAAAAACAAAGTTCAAGCTTTTTCAGTTTTATGAGAGGATACTGCCTCTGCTTTTCTCATTTTAAAACACAGAACGATTGTCTGTGCAGCTGAATTGGCTCACAAAGTGTTGATTTGATGGGGGTGTTGCTAATTTACATATTAACCATTTTTTTAAAAAGAAAAAAAAAATGCAACAACTTCATTGTTGTTAGCCTCTGCTCTACAGTGTTTAAGCAACATTTAGAACATTTTGGTGTTCTCTCAACCCTTATTAATACTGGTAAGAAAATAGAAAAATATTTGCCTAACTGGACTTGGAAACCACTAAGGGAATGAGATTTGATGAAAAAAGAGGGGTTGTATATTCTATGTTGGTATGTCTCCCGATTTACCCCAGAATACCATGTTAAAAAAAAAAAAAAAATGACGCTTTTGTGACTCTGATATTCTATTGAGTGATTGGCATACGTTTAATGGTTGAATACAATCCATATATGAAGTTTCTACCATCGGCTAGAGTCGCTTAATTAACTTGTAAGAGGAGAAAAATGGACTGTAGCATGAAAAGAACATGGATTCATGCATGTCAATTTGTTTTTGAGCAAACTGAATACTTATATATCATCCATATAACCTGTTTGTTTGCTGTATGTTCTCCAAATTTCCCATGAATTCAGTTGGTAACAAGTTCTCTCTCTTTTTGTCTTTTTTTTTGGTAGGAAAATAAAGAAACACGATCTCTCATCAAGAATCTCATTGTGCACTCCAAGCTCCTGTACGGTCTATGCTATTTCAAAAGGAAAATTGTCCTCTATCCGTCCATCTAACCTGGAGACCAGTGGAAGCATCAAAGATGACAGTAGTCGCTCAAGTTGCTCTAACAACAGTTCTTCAAGTTACACCTCTAGCTCAAAAACAGGTACTTGTACTTTGTGTTAGAGCTATATCTGCTTACGTGTGAAGCATAAGGATGCACGTCTTGTGAGAAACAGCTCTCTATAGTACGATAATTATTAAATTTATTAACTTGTTCTAGTTCACCAAGCTCATCTGTACTCAAGAGAAATGGTGTGATTAGAATTTAATGAATCAGATTTTAAAATCTTATGTTCTCTGCTGATACTCTTCTCCTGGGACTGTTGTAAGCCAATAGAAGAACTAATCCATCTTTTCTTCTGTTTTTCGAATGGACAGATCCTGGTTCTGTTATGTCATACACTCATATTCGTTGTGCTTCCCTTCCAATGCAACGGTTTCAAGCTCTTTCAACTATTAATAAGAACCTTTTACATACAAGAACAAGTTCCGTAGATATCAGACATCCACAAGGTCAGTCTTTCGATGCTGATGAGGGGAAGGATGCCTTGAATTCTTGTCTCGGTAATTCAGAAGTTGGACAATCAATCAGTAGTACTTCAAGTTACAAGAGCTCACTAATGGATAACCATGATTTCTTTGATGAAGTTTCAAACTCAGATGCATATACTGATTGTTCTTCATCTGATAGTCGGGTGACTATTCCACTTTCTTTGGTCCTTTACATATATTGCTACCTGCTGATTAGTTTATTTGTGCTATACACGCTATCTCTTCTTCCAGTGAAAATCTGCAAGTGAAATAGCTTCTGATATATTAAAATTATATGGTAGTTCAATCTTTTGTGTCAATATATTCAATGTCGATTCAAATGCACATATTGGAAGTCATGATTTTTCATGATGCTATCCTGTTATGATCTTTATAACGAATTGACAGTAATTCTTAAATGTGAAACTGATATAATCCAGAAATTTTTTTTTTTTTTTCTGAAGACACGTAAGTCGTCTGCTAGAGACAAATAAAAGCTAAGTAGAGTCTTTAGTAAAGTCAAATCTGGTTTTGCCAAATCTTGTTATTGTAGAGAGGTGCCTGTGTTCATTTTTAAGACATATAACAGCAGCTACTCCATAGGAAGCCAAATGTACTAAAAGATACTTATTGTCTTGAAGTTAATTTTTTTTTTTTTTTTAAAAAATCACTTATGCAGGCAAATATCAACTTTGAGTTAGAAAAGCTGAGGATTGAACTGAGGCATATTCGAGGGATGTATGCAGTAGCTCAAAATGAGGCACTTGACGCTTCACGAAAGGTTGGTTTTGTCATCATTCTCATCATGGTAAATTCATTGGATATCGATGCATTGAAAATTCCCATCATCTTGGTAAATTCATTGATTGATCCGATAGTAAGTTTTAAATGAAGGGAAATTGTTGATCAGCAACCAAGCGTGAACTTATTGGATTTAGGAATAACTGTTTCAATTTTCCACTTAGAGTTCATTCTCTACTCAGTTTTTAATCAGATATCGATGCATTGAAATTCCCATCATCTTGGTAAATTCATTGACTGATCCGATAGTAAATTTTAAATGAAGGGAAATTGTTGACCAGCAGCCAAGCGAGAACCCATTGGATTTAGGAATAACTGTTTCAATTTTCCACTAAGAATTTATCCTCTACTCAGTTTTTCATGTATATTAATGTTATGCTACTGCTTTTTTTCTCAGCTAAGCAGTCTCAATAAACATCAACTAGAGGAAGCAAAACAGCTCCAAGAGATAAGCCTTATGGAAGAAGAAGCCATAGAATCAGCAAGAGAAGAAAGGGAAAAGTATGAAGCTGCAAGAAAGGAAGCTGAATATGTGAAGGGATGTACCGAAAGAGAAGCTTCACAACGACGAGCAGCAGAGATGAAAGCCGAGCATGATGCCAAAGAAAAAGAAAAGCTTTGGAATGCACTTGTGGGTCCTGTGCAGCAGTACCGGACAATATCATGGGAAGAGATTGTGTCTTCCACCTCATCATTTTCAGAGAACCTTAGAATCGGAATGGGAGCATATGGAACTGTTTATAAGTGCAGTTTGCATCATACAGTTGCTGCAGTGAAAGTTCTCCACTCCAAAGATAATCACACAACTAAGGAATTCCGGCAGGAGGTACGAATGTTCTTTTTATAATAAAAAAACAGATATTTTCAGAATTGTGTTATACAATCCCTTTTAACTTTTCTATTGAAGTGATTGAATGCTCTTTGAGCTTCTATGGCACCATGTCTGAATTCTTGTTATTGTTGCTAGATGTATGATTTTCTGCTATTTGAAGTTTAAACGATTACTAAAATTTAGAAAAGCATATATTTATTTTAAGCTTTTACAGTTACTCTTTAGCTCTCCCATTCTTCAAAATCTTTGGTTTGCATGTCACTGTAACATCTAAATTTCAAATGGCTTGTTCAACTTGCTTTGATTTCTGTGGAATTATAGGTTTTACATTTCAGATATTATGAATTCTCTGGAGTCCTTGGAACTCTCAAGCTCAGAACTTCAATTGATTACTTATAGTTGTTTTCTGTTGATTTTTCAGCTTGAAATCTTGAGCAAAATTCGTCACCCGCATTTGCTTATTCTTATTGGTGCATGTCTGGATCACGGTTGCCTTGTTTATGAATATATGGAGAATGGTAGCTTGGAGGACAGGTTATACCGGAAGGACGATACGCCGCCCATTCCATGGTTTGAGAGGTACAGAATCGCTTGGGAAGTAGCATCAGCTCTTGTTTTCCTTCACAATTCGAAGCCTAAACCAATCGTCCATCGTGATTTGAAGCCTGCAAACATCTTGCTTGATCATAATTTGGTGAGCAAGATTGGTGATGTCGGTCTTTCCACCATGCTGAATTCAGACACTTCCTTTGCATCTACTACATACAAAGACACGGGGCCAGTTGGAACACTCTGCTATATAGATCCTGAGTATCAAAGAACTGGATTGATCTCTCAAAAATCCGATGTTTATGCTTTTGGGATGGTTATTTTGCAACTGCTGACTGCAAAACCAGCAATAGCACTAGCCCACATGGTGGAGACAGCAGTCAGTGAGGGTAACTTGATGGATATTCTAGATTCACAAGCTGGGAATTGGCCCATCAAAGAGACAAAGGAACTAGCTGTCTTGGGACTGAGCTGTGCAGAGCTTCGACGTAAGGACAGGCCTGACTTAAAAGATCAAGTACTTCCTGCACTGGAGAGATTGAAAGATATTGCTTATAGAGCCCGAGATTCCATTTCAAGTTATCAACCTGCTCCTCCTAACCATTTCATGTGCCCTATACTTAAGGTATTTGTGTATGACTGACTACAAACATTCATGATTCTTTTTCATTTTTCTCCATTTATTATCATATAATGCTTGCTTTTCCAAATTCTTCATTTTGTAAATTATATATTGTTTCGAATCTGAATTCTATTTTTATGTTATACAGGATGTGATGAATGACCCTTGTGTTGCTGCGGATGGTTACACATATGACCGCAAAGCAATTCAGGAATGGCTTGAAGAGAACGATAAATCACCAATGACAAATTTAGCATTGCCAAACAAGAATCTGCTTCCAAATTACACCCTCCTTTCCGCTATCATGGAATGGAAGTCCAAACAACAGTAACATTTTGCCTCTCCATTCATTCTTCAGGTTAACAGCCTGACTGCATTTGGTGGTTCAGTTTTGATATAGTTTTTAGGAGAGGCTTCAGTGTGCATGGCGAATTGAAATTATGCCATGAAGTACGCGACCATCATACGATTGTTGTTCGATACGTCTCATGTTATGATTTCAGTGACCAGGCCTACTGAAGATTTTCTTAATTTGCTGAGATAGGAAAAGGATGAAGTTGTACATACATTGAAACTGTAAAAAGGCTACATAAATAGCTACATTTGAGTGGCTTGGCATGAGACTAAACCAAATTAGTATGACTGTTTAATATTTATTAACGTTTAATGGCCATGAAGTTGAACAAAAGGAGCGGGCCTAATGGGCCTCAACACGATGACTCTTCTACCACTCTGATGTTGACTCTCTATGCAACTTGGGCCATGGATCATCTACTAAAGAGAAAGATTCAATCTATAGTCACGCCACCAACATTAATGAGTCAGACCTGACGAAGGAAGGACAAATCTGTTTGGACGGTGGAAATTATGTGCGATAATGAATGATTAAATCTTTGTAAACGTGAAAAGCAGCCTTGCACTTGCTTTGTTCCAATTTATTCACCTACCTTATATTGACATCTGTTTTAATGAATACGATTTAGGATTAGGATTTCGGTTCAAGGGTCAGGATGCAATGTAAATTAAAGTGTACATGCGCCTTAGATCTTTAGACTATTAGGTAGTATCAAAGTAATTAATTTGCATGGATTTCGGGTGTTGTTTGATAATCAATAGAGATCCACCGACCAAGGAGAATAGGTGGTGACATGAGTTGAATTTGTTACATAATTTAGTGTATTCAACATAAAGATATGAGGCATAGTTTTGACATTTGAACCGATTCAATCTAAACAATTTAAGAAGGAAAGAGTAACGAGATAAATTATAAATTTCTGTTGATATTTTGTGTAAATAAATATGGATGTATATTTGAAGAGATCTTAAATCAATTTTAAAATTATATCGTGTCATTCTGTAAGTTTGTAACTTAATGATATCTTAAAATAAAAATTATTTTCTTGAATAAACTATGAATAATAAAAATTCATATAGAATAATAATGTTGATGTTAATTCATGCCTATAAGTGTCGGATTTTTATTAACATTTGAATCTTGAGCATATACTCTATCAAGACTTACCAAATTCAATACTACCTGTATAGTTTATGATTAATAAAAAAATATATATATCTATTATCAGAATCTCAGAAAACACATATCTACATATATTAGTAAATGAATAATGCTAAACTTTCCAAATATTTTAACCAAATGCATCCCCAAGTGATATGAAAACATGCATCTACATATATTAGTAAGTGAGTAATGTTAAACTTTCCAAATATTTTAACCAAATTCATCCTTAAATGATATGACATGTGAGTTTTCAAGATGATGTAAATTATAAGATGATGTGATAATTAATAAAATATTGATAACTCATATATTATATTATTTGGATATGAATTTAAACAAAATATTTAGAAAATTTAATATTACTTGAATTGATGTGCCTAGGACATAATAAGAGCTTTAACAATAATTAAATAAATAAATAGAAGAAAAGGAACTTTATTAAAAAATTGAAACATAGGAATTTTTTTTTTACTTTTTTTTTTTTTTTTTTGTTGAAACATAGGATTTTGTAACCCAAATTTGTTGTCATTTGTTCCTTAAACCTAATTAAAAAAACCGCCACGTAATGATAGAAATTAGCCAGAGACTTTATAGTAGTCACTGATCATGCTCACAATAAAAATGTCAATTACAGTGACCTGCTTACACTTGGGATTGCACTTGGACCCTCCCGAAAATAAAAACAACACAAAACGGACCCAACAAGATTACGTCACTCCGACAAACTACCCACTCACATCTCGCCACCTCATCATCCCAACAAAACACAACCAGTTAAATTTGAACCCACTTGGTCAGTCTTGTCTTCTTCAACAACATTAAAAAACCGACCAACCCCATCCTTTCCCTCCACACAGAAACCCGAAACGTTTTCAAAAATGTCAAAAAAAAAAAAAAAACGATAAAAATTTTAATTGACTTCACTCACACGTCAACTCTGTTTTCCCTCTCTGCATTCTCTCCTCTCTTCTCCTGCAAAAACCTGGGAAAAACTTGTTTCCTATTCAAAACCCTCTTCTTCTTCCCTCACAAATCAACTACCTTTTCTTTGAATTTCATATTTTCTTCATATTCCCATCTGGCTACACATATCAAGATTAATTTTTGATATATTTTTCCCCATAATTTTTTTCGTCATGAGTTTCTTGAGAATTCTGTGTTTGTTCTCCTTGTTTTCAATAACTTTCTCACATGAGACATTGAACGGTCACGTTCTTCCGAGACCTCTGATTGTCGAGTACCCGGAAAACACGATCGAGACTCACTTGAAGGAGGTGGAGGAGGAAGTCAAACTCCAGTGTACGAGCTGGAGATTCGCGGTGGAGGCCAACAATTTAAGCCCCTGGAAGACGGTCCCACGAGAATGCGTTGAGTACGTGAAGGATTACATGATGGGTCGTGGTTATAGAATCGATCTCGAGAGGGTGTCCAAGGAGGCTGCCGTCTTTGCCAAGACTGTTGAATTGGTTGGTGATGGAAAAGACGTCTGGGTTTTCGACATTGATGAGACTCTCTTGTCCAATCTTCCTTATTATCAAGATCACGCTTATGGGTTAGTCTTCATTTCAATTTTCCATTTTTTCAAAAGCTGTTTGTTCGCCGAGAAAATTTAGATTGAATGTATTACAATAAAACTGTTTGGTTTAGATGAGGTGGCATTTTTATATTTAGATTCGAGAATAAAGTAAAATATATATATGAATAATGAGGCAAAATATAGGATTTACTATTATGTTTTCTATTGGTTTTTATTCAATTGTACAATAATTGGATACATGGTTTGTGTTAATTTGATTTTTGTGTTTGTGTGATGGACATTTATTGGGTATTTTTGTAGGATGGAGATTTTTGATCCAATTGAGTTTGATAGGTGGATTGAGAAGGCCAATGCACCCGCTATAGAGTCCAGTCTCAAACTCTATGAAGAGGTTTTGGAATTGGGATTTAAGGTTTTCTTGCTAACTGGGCGAAGCGAGAAGCATATGAGTATCACTGTTGAGAATTTGAATAATGCTGGGTTTCAGAATTGGGACAAACTTATTTTGAGGTCAGTATAGATTCTTTTTAAATCCACAAAGTCTAAATTTCCAGTTACAGTGCCATTTTAATATGTTTGCTGTATTACTTACCATTTCACTAATATTTATTGGCATCGCACATGGCTTTTATATTGTTATTAAGCATATTGAGTAGCAAACCTAGTAATCACTATTCTCAAATGTTTGCAACTTGTTTGGAGTTTTATTATGGATGCATCTTTGTTTTGAATTGAGTTTAGACTTTGGTGATTACATAAGCATAAGATTATCAATTATGATCAAATTTTGCCCTTGCATTAACAGCTAAAAGTAGGCATGCTTAAATCAACATAAAGGGTATGTGCTGTTGTTTCTTAAATACTTGGCAATAGATGTTGGAGTCCATGGGAATGGTGGTATTTTCTCATGTAAATTGTTCTACAATGTTTCTCTAGTTCAATTTCAACTTAAAGCCCTTTCTCATGTGGGCAACAATGATTCATAGCCTCCTGCAATGAGTGCATGTTTGGAGGATATGTGTTTTACATCAAGGCCTTCTAAAATGCTTGCTTACGTTGTGTATTGAAAAGCTGCATATTTTATGAGTTAGCATTTCATGGGCTGGCATCTTACACTGCACTGGAGAAATTGTTTTTGTTTAGATTAGCTTTATGTGGGCTGCTGCTTACATTTTTGTTTCTCTTCCCTTCTTGTGAGATCACCTTCTTGAGTCATGGTGAAAGAGGTAGAGTTCCTTGAATTTGTATTATATTTCATCGCTGAGAGAAAGTAATGGATGTTCGAGAAAAAAAAAATACTGCTTCTTCAGGAAAATGTTAGGGGTTAATATGTCAATCAAGTCTCTATTTCCTTGCAAGTTGGCTTCTGGCTTCCTGTTTTTGATATCGGAACAGGTTGCAAGATCACATTTCCAGCTTCTAGAAAGTCTTAAGGATGGCCTTGTGTTATCAACGTCTTAAGGACTGCCTTTTGTTACCATAGTTGAGACTTGAGAGGCTGCTTGAACCAAGTTGGGTACCCTTTTGATTGATTTATGGTATGCCAAAAGTCGAAAGTATGGTTTCATCTTGGGTAGTATGGGTTGTGGATGTTTCCAGCCAAGAAACTTAATGGCAGCTGAAGTATGATTGAACTTATTTGTGATGAACAAAACCTTTGATTTCTAAAATACAAACGAGTTCAATGACTTATATCTCAAATTTCTTTGTCATTTTCCTGTGCTGTTGTTTGTTTCTTTTATCTGTGGTCTGTTTTTCTGTCATACATACGAAATTTACATTTTACTAGATATTTGCATGTGCAGTCAGTGGTATAAACCAGAATCATTCTGCTTCTACTAGTTTCATGGTCTCCGTCTAAGTCCTGGCTTTCTCATTACCATGCAGATCCATTGATGACCAAGGGAAACTAGCAACTATTTACAAGTCACAAAAGAGAAGTGAGATGATTAACGAGGGATACAGAATTCATGGCAACTTTGGAGACCAATGGAGCGATTTGTTAGGTTTTCCGATGTCCAATCGCTCATTTAAGGTTCCAAATCCCATGTATTACATTCCTTGATGGTTTTACCACCATTTACAGTAAATAAAGTCTTAGAATACATTATCACCTTGTTCTTGTAACTTGTACAGCCCTTCAAACAGAAATAATATCATATTGAGTAATTTATGATACCATACACTCAAGTGTAAAATGTATTGATTTTAAAAAACAATCAAGTCAGCATATTTTAAAGTTCTTCAAATACTTCGTCGTTTTGCTGCGATTACACCAAATGATGTATGAGTTTTCCATGCTTACCGCAATTAATGTCTAGAATTGAGTGATTTATAAGTTTTCCATGCCTAATGTGATTGGTTTCTAGAGTTGACTGACATTTGAGTTTTTCATGCCTAAATGTGATTGAATGTTTGGACTTGTAGCGTGATGCATAAATATTCCATGCCTAACGCGATTGATGTCTAGAGTCAAGTGACATCCGAATTTTTCATACCTATCGTGATTCATGTCTAAATATGAGTGATGTATGAGACTATGAGTTTTCCATGCCTAACGTGAAATTTTCTTAGTCAAGGGTCCATAATGTTTTAGAAAATCAATTTCTAAAAGTCTTCTTAAAATACATGGTGGTAAAGTTCTACTACTATGCTGAAACAATATAGTCGTTACAAAAAGGATTAAAATATTTTCAATTTTCAATTTTTCAATAAAAAAAGAAAAATATGTGATTTTTGGTGAATTTTTGGATTAAACTCCCATGAATATTAAATGTTCACTATTTACATAATAAATGTACAGAAGCATGCTCTGATATACTAACATAATTGTATTTAAATTAGAGTGATAATTGGAAATTCCTATGCCTAGTGACCTTACTGGAAATAGTGAGTCACTGTGGACCAAACCATTAAACCTTGGCCAATGAAATGGGCTTCAACTAGGGCAATATTGGGTGGACTCCACCAACATTGTAGATTATTATCTGTTTACTAAATTATTATAAAAATAGGACCTGGACCACATGTATCGCACATTCGCACTTCCGCATGAAGACACCCAGTACCTGTTTTGTGTTTCTACATCTACAATTGGTCCCTGCCTGGGCTCGTGCAAGAGATGTTTTTGTTTTCTTTTGATCAATGTGTGAAAGGACTTTTGTGAATTCTAATTAACTTAGTTTTGGATAATCTTAAAAACACTTTTATATATTATAAAATATAGTTTTTTTTTTTTTTTTTAAATTATAATAAAGCATTGGTGTACTTTGTAAGAAGTATTTGATAAGAGTAGTTCAAAATAAGAAAAAAAGAATTTGATGGAGATTGAGTGAAGATCTCACTCATCCTTATCAAGTTGGAGATGATTTGAAATAATATTTTAAGTCATATCATTATTATAAAAAATAGACCTTAAGGAGGAAGAAAACTCATGCGGGTGGATGTAATGTGTCTATGACACTCATATTACGTAATGTGATATAATTTCTTGATGCGATTAGATATTTATATTAGTGTGTGAGCCAGCCAAATGCTCTACACAACCCTGAAAAGGTTTTCTTTTCCAGGAGATATTGGAATTGGTTTATTTCAAAAGATATGGATGTAAATTTACGGTTTGATGCCTCTTAAGTGTATCACTTCAAAAACTTTGTACAATTCTCATATTATTTTGAAGAATGGTGGAAAGTTTTTTCGACAACCCATCCGCCCTGAGGCCCTGACCAAGAAATACATCCCCATATATACATACATATATATATATATATATATATAGTCGGTGGGGTTCAGGTAATGTCGTATTAAATTATAATGTTGCAAATAATAATAAAGAAAACGAATAAATTAGCCAACTAATTGGTAATGGATGGTTATTAAATTGTTTTAATTGAGATATTGTTGGGAGGGAATTTGGTTAGATGGCATGTCCCATTAGAGCATGTGCTTTCGTGTTTTTAATGGATTTTTCATTATTTTTAATTCTAATACAAAACCAAGATTTCTGTGATCCTACATCTACTTTATATTAAATTAAATCCTCCATCATTCTAACTTTCTAGCGAAATACAACTGTCCTTTATTCCCCAAAAAAAAAAAAAACAATGAATACAACTGCTCTTCAATTATTTTGTTATTTCATGAGGATTGTGTGGGTCATCTTGATCGGATAAAGTTTTTCTTCCATTTTTCTCTATAAATATAGTGCAATCGTAAATACACTGATACTAATATTTAAAGGTTTACTTAGGTATATTAATATAATAAAAAAGAAAATTCAAGATGAACTAATTTTATTAGTATTAATTAATAATATGGATATTTTTTTTTAATATATAACAAAACTCAAACCAAATGCAACAACAAAGGGCAATAATCTTGTCAAAGTTGATTCTTCTAGAAGAGATGATAAGTAAGGCTAGATTATGTGCCAAGCTATTCTCAAACCGAAAAATAGCTTGACACTTTGAGATACCAAATTCCCCACACAAAGCCTTGACATCCGAAAGATAAATCGGCAAATACAATTACTAGGTTGGACCCCATTGACAATTTCAATAACATTTGAAGCATGCAATTTAGTCCAAGACACTGATTAGTCAAATCGTTTTGCTAACAATAGTCCCTACCTCAAAGCAAGCCAATTTCAACTGAGAAAAAACCTGATAATAATACGGATCATTACTTTTACATAATTGATATATTTATGTATGATCAATTATTTGTAAATACAAAATTGACATTGATAAAATTAGTTTATTGTAAGAAGAGGAAGACTATGTATACTTAGGTAGTTAAAAATGTGTTCTTTCCAACTAGATCGTTATTTATTTAATTTTATGAACTATGATAAATGAATAAAAAAGAATTAGGTATTTTTTATTTCGGCAGATCTGGATTATCGTATGAACTAGTTCCAATCATAAAAGAAGACAAAGAATAAAAAAAAAAAGTGGAAAACACAGAACAATTAGGCCATTCTAGGAAGACAAAGTCGTAGGATGGTACAAAGCACAAATAAGAATGACAACAGCAAAGTCATGTAAAAACGAGGTGGGGGTGTGGCCCTACTTGTTGAGAGTCCACGACACCAAAAGTGTTGGATGCAGAAGATCACGCCTCACGAGGTGGCAAAGGGTCCCGTCCACCATCTGATTTTGCTCTTCCAGTTGCCCTAGAAAGAGTGGGGGCCACCTCTTAACTCATCAATCAGCGCCGTTACCTTCTGCTGCGACTCAACCACCACTTAATCTTAATGGACACGTGGTCCCCTGTCAGAGCACTTTGACCTTTTTCAGATTCTTGCTTTGTCCCAAAGGTGACCACATCTTATTGTTATCCGTTG
This sequence comes from Litchi chinensis, assembly GCA_019925255.1. Lineage (NCBI taxonomy): Eukaryota > Viridiplantae > Streptophyta > Magnoliopsida > Sapindales > Sapindaceae > Litchi > Litchi chinensis. Next base: position 21,086,649 of record CM034467.1, on the reverse strand, counting down.
CGAAACGTTAGCCACCTCGTTTAATTGCAAGAACTCTCACTTTCCTGATCTTCTTCTTCCCTATATATATTATATATATATATATATATATATATATATATTAATTTTACTGCTTCACAACAATATAAACTAAAAATAATATCAAATTACATCAACAATCTCTATTTCTCCAACGTGACTAGGTTAAAAAAAAAGGAAAAAAATATATGATGTATTGAGATCTACTATCATATAACATTAAACAGTGGTTGTTAGTCACTAAATTTCTGCGTTACAAAATTTTTGAAAAATGAGTAAAAATAGTATAGATAAAGATATTAGCCCACGAGAATGTGAATCTTTATTTTATTACAACCATGTCATAAACAAATATAAGAAAGTAGACATGATTTCTTAATAGCGTAACATAATTGAATCATAAAGCTTGGGAAGCAATAGGCTAGTGGGATTAGTTTGAAAGTCAATTTCACGAATAGGGTGATATTCACTTTTATTTACTATAGCAATCCATATGTTTTGACTTTTTTTTTTTTTTTTAATTAATAATATTGTATCTATATTCTATGGATGTAATACATGACAAATTCATTTTTTGGCTCAAATAAGAAAAATAAGTAACTACCAAATAAGTCCCAAACTTTTTCTTTTATTCAAAGTAGTTTATGACCTTTACAAGCGTGACCAAATTGGTCATTGACTATTCCAGTTGTGCTAATTTTTGTCCCAAAAGTAAACAAAATAAGCAAAAAAGTACTTTATATTATTTCAACAATTACTTTAACGGTAATTTGACATTACAAGATAAAAACATCATTCTTTGATATGAGTGATTGTATATTTTTCTTAATTCTAAAAGATCAAGGGTTCAAGCCTCACTCTTATTATATTAAAACACAAGGTATAAGTGTGAGTGTGAGTCTTCTATTGTACAGGTAGTCATCTCCCGATTATGGAAGTAGTTACATGGGTTATACTATCAGTGATCAATCTTAATAGTCTGGACAATCCTTTATATATATATTTTTTAAAAAGACATATTACAAGATGGAATTAGCCCTTAAAAGTCAATTAACCATCTAAACAAAAAATAGGATCATTTAAATAAAATAATAACAACTAAACATTAACAAAATAAATAAATTAATAAATAAACAAAAAGAAAAAAGAGAAAGATGAAAAAGCCAATGGAGGTGCCTTGACGATCTCTTTAAAATAGGAGAAAACTGCTAGATCTCGAGAGGAGGTCAGTTTCCTCCACGAGGAGGAGATCGTCATTAGTCTCCTCTTGTTGGTAGGAGATCTTTGCCAATCTCTTTCACTACGGATGGAGATCAATGAGGTCTCAACGACAATCTTCTTTAAATAGGAGGAGATCAAAACAAATCTCCTCCAATTTAGAGGAGCTCTTCGTTAACTCCTCCTAGCAGAAGGAGACAAATATCTCCCATTGTAGAGGAGATTAGACGTTCTCCTATCAATGGGAGAAGATCCAATCTTTGGTAGTCTTCTTTAGTGTAGGTGATCGTTGGATCCCATCTCAATTGGTAGTTGAGGTGGAATCTTTTTTTTTTTTTTATTCAATTTCTTTTTGTAATTTTTTATAATTACTTTCTACTATATATAATTAATTTTTTATTCTATTTTTAGATTTTAATTTATTTAAATAAATTAAAAAGACTAAATTATTCCCCTTAACACACACTTACTATAATGGAAATTATTTAAAAAAAATTTCGTCAATGAATTAATTAAATTTGTGTTGCAATTAAGGTAGTGATTGAAGGAAGTAAATTTGGCAAATTATATATTTCCTAATCACTACAATTAGGGTTTGAATAACCAACTCTACCCTTTGAAAACATATATCCATTATTCAACATTTTTTTTATTAACAGATTTAAATTGTTAACCATAGCAACATCGGAAATCAAGGTTAATTTTGGAAGTGTTTGGGAATTAAGTAGGTTTTCTTGCCTTTCTTTCATTTTCTTTTTATTAATATCAAAAGTTTATGGTATGATAAACTTAGGGTATTAAATTGTTTTGGCTTTGAGTTATTTCAAGGTCAAATTAAAATTTTATGGATTATTTTAGAAAAATTAGAGATTTTTGGAAATTTTATTTTCTAGTAGACTTGTCAGTGTTATTCAATTGTTTGAATAGACAAATCAAGGTATAAAATTATAAAATTTGGTATGAACACTCTATAGAATGTTAGGTATAGTTTGGAAGATTTCATTGTCATATGATAAATATGCTATTAACTAGGAATTTTCATAATTGTCATATTGTTTTTTAGATTATAAATTATTACGATTATATTATTGAGATATTTACTAATTATTTGATGCATAAGTATAACTAAATACAGTTATATTCTCTCTTATAACTACTATATGATAGTACACCAACACTATAGTAGAAATAACATAGTGAGACCCATTTATCATAGCAATTTTAAATTTTACAAACACTATTATGGATTGCCCTCTCTATTGTGCGTGAGAGTAGTTTGTCTTTCGTTTTAGAAAGTAGTTATCTAAACCATGCTAATAGTGTATAATCTTGATAGATATTGATAGTTTTATGATCCTTAAGGTGTTAGCCTTCAAAATAATAATAATAATAATAATTATTATTATTATTATGTTTCATTTTGAGTTATTGATGTAAATTCTCGTAGCACATGTGGTTGTATATTTTTTCTATTTATTTTTTGGTAGGTTCAAATCTTATTAGAGGCACTTTAGAGGCTTTATGTGGATAATTTTCTTCTTTGATTGTGGCAGACCATATAAGTAGTAATTATTTTTATATGTTTTGACAAATTTTTAGGACTAAAAAAAAAAGAAGTTTAGAGTACTATGTATATATATGTATATACATATATAATGTTTTTAAAATCAAATACAAAAAGTAAGGATCAATAAATTAAATTCATCAATTACATTTAAATTAAATAAGAGAAAAAATTTGTTTTAGGAGAGAGAATGTAATTGATGAATTTGATTTGTTGGTCCTTACTTTTTAAAATCAAGTATAAATGATTATAAAAGCCCTCTACATACAAACATATATATATATATATATATATATATATATATATATGAATTTTGATATTCAATAAGTTTGAAGTCTATTACTACTGTGGATCTAAAGATGCAAGCAATTAGAACCAAAAGGCAATGCTCATCATGACACCATCATGCTACTATTTTTAAACCGTTATATTTAAATTTAAGGGATATTTGTAATTTGCCCCCAACCTTTGATCATAATGTGAAAATGATCCCTATAGTTTCATAATTAGCCATTTTCCCCACCTTTAGTGTGACCATTAAAAAGATGACTCTAACTCATGTGGAGCGTTAAATAACCCATTTTCCTTGAAAATCAAAATAAAAACACAAATTTAATAAAAGAATATCTCCACTATCCATCTTAAGATGACTATGGAATATTGAAATTAATTTATAATTATAAAAAATAAATAAAATTAAAATAAAAAAAAAAAAAAAAAAATATAAAAAAAAAAAAAAAAAAAAAAAATTAATTTAAAAATAAAATAAAATAAAATATTTATATTTGTTTAAAAAATTAATTTTTAAAATCTTCTTAAAAATAAAGACAATAGATCTTCACACTCCATCTCTAAGATGGACGATGAAGACCAAAAAATAAAAAAAAATCGTTGAAAAAAAGAGAAATTAGAAAAAAAAAAATTCTTTATTTAAAAAAAAAAAATCTAATTGAAGATTTGAGTTATGAACCTAGATCTTCAAGTTGAATAATCCAAATTTTTTTAAGAAAAATGCAAACAAATTGTTGAAAAAATGGAAAAAACTTTAACACCAATCAACACCATTAATCAATCAACTAGATCAACATCAATCCACCATCCTTAATCCAGAACTTCACATTAAACCCATAATTTCAACACCAAATTTGCTTTTTCAATCCATCACAACCAATCTTTAATCCAACATAGCCAATCAACATAGCAACATCTATATAATTCATACATAATTTATTTATTTACTTTTAAAAAAATTATCTCAGATGATGAAAAAAAAAAAAAAAAAAGAGATAAGGGAGAAGTGATGAAGATGGTTAGAAGAGGGAGATGGAGGTTTAGAGAGGGAGAGGGATCTGGAAAGGGATGACGATGAACCATTTATCATCACCACCACCGCTCAACAAACCATTCATCACTCAATAGACCCAAACCTTATCCTAACTGCAATCATACCAATCACCACCACCAAACCTAAATCGTTCATTATCGCACTTGTACAGCAATCGTATCAGTCAAATGCTGCTCATCATCACCAATTTTCTCTCTTCCAAAAAAAAAAAAAAAAAACCCAAAGCTTCTCTGGTTCTTCCTTGACGATAGTCATCAATGAAGGAAGAGTAGGTAATGGAGGAGAGCGGTGGTGATGGAGGAAGAAGAGTAGAGGTGAAGGAAGAGCGGTTGGTGGTGGCGGATGGCCTGGATGGTGGTGTTCTTGGTGTAGAGAGAGAGAGAGAGCAAACTGGGATGGTGAGAATTAGAGAGTTTTTTTTTTTTTTTTTTAAATTTTTTCATATAAAATTTTTTTTTTTTTTTTTTTTTAAATAAAAATAATGAAAATTTACATTTTTATTTATTATTTTTTATTAATTGATATTTATTTATTATCTTCATTTATCATTTTACCATTCTACTCTTAATGACAATGGACGGAATTGGTAATGGTGGAGTGTTGATTCTTTATTTAATTAAACTTTGAGGAGGAAAACTGTTAATTACGAAACTAGGGGGATCATTTTCAGATTATGATCAAAGGTTGGGGGCAAATTATAAATATCCCTTTAATTTAATAAAAGATACATTGCCCGTACAATTATAAAATCCTTTACAACAAAAATATGACCCACAAATGCAACCGAAGTGTTGGGTAATGATTTTGTGTGGGGACAATTATAGAGCTACTCAGGTTGTAAAGTGATTGCATTTACAATGCCCTGAGTGGGAGTAGACAAAAGAAAGAAACAAAGAAATCTAGCACTAGTAAAGTCTAAATCATAAGGACATCGAGTAGCTCGTGGATACCATTTTTATTTATACTCGTCTATTCAGTGGTCCAAACATGGTGTATAGTAATATACTCATCATACATGGCATAATTTTAGGAATAAATACATTTTAGTCCATGTAAGAAATGATTTATTCCAAGTCAAAAATAGTTATTCATTATTAATCTTAAACAAAACCTTAATCGATTTTAGTTTGTTTTTAACTTTTGAAGTATTTCATATATAATGGTGTACGTTAACTATTTCAAAGACTGAAAACTGGACAAAAAATAGTTAAAATTTCAATATAAAGTTAAAAACAAATACCCTTTTTTTAAATCATTGAATACTGTAAAAGTTTGTTTTTAGACTTTTGTTTATTGATATACTAACATATTTTGAAAACAATTTGTTGTCAAAAATATTTCTCAAATTAATTTTTCCTTTTGTATTTTCAATCTTTAAAAGAAATAGTATCGGTAAATTGCAAATTAATCAAGTCCAGAAGTTTCCAAGAAAAAAAAATTACATAGCTTCTTTCTATATTACAATATAATTAAAAATATAATACAAAGTATTACTATTTAGATTCATTGATGTTATTCACTAATTAATGCACATTAGACTAAAATTTAATAGTTTGTTAGTGAATAATTGTTGCTTAAAATAAACTGCAATCACTCTAAAGTAATCATATATGTCATGCATAATTACAAAATCTTTGAAGGCAGAGTGTTGCTTCCATTTTTAGGTAGACTAATGTTGGTTAAATTTCTTGAAGTGTTGTGTTGTAGCAATCAAGCAATGTTGTTGTCGTCGTCGTTGTTTTTTTTTTTTTTTTGGATCAGCATAGGGTGTTGTCAGAATCAGTTGTATTTTGACTTTGAGATATAATTTGGAGATTAACTTGCAAAAGACAGGAAGAAGTAACTTGCCTGCATGAGAGAGCTACCTATATGCATAGGGTAAATACCTATATAAGTGAAACTTAAGTGGGTTTAACCCATGATCTCTAACATGGTATTACTACTATGCCATAGCCTTTTTCTCAAGCAAGCAATATTTTAATATGGCCAACAAAGTGAAGATAAGTAGAGAAAATGGAACAATGAACGAAAGCTATTTCTATGGAATGATTTTTCACCAAACAATTACTAACATTAACTGCATTTTTAATCATGCTATCACGTTGTAAGCTGTAACTAAAAATCGTACAGTCATCAATTTCATTGAATTCTTCTTAGCTAACGAGGTTGGTACATGACTTGATGTCTTGGTAATGAAAACTGAAAATTTTGTTGGGTATTAATATTTTTTAGGAAATTACCAGGAAACTTTTTGTGCTTTTTTACATATTAATGTATTTAAATAAGATAAATCAAATCGTTTATTTGAAGATTGATAGTTTCCAATAAGTGTTTTAAGTGTAGAGCATGATGTATAAACACAAAATTTTGTTGGAATAAATTAAATTTTCGTGAAAATAAAAGAAAAAAAATTATTTAGTCAAAAAGAAAAGTTTAAAGAAATTCCAATAGTTTTAATTCATTTTCAGCATACAAATATTAAACATTTTAAGTAAAATATTGTATATGAAATGTTTTCAGTTGGAAACATTTTATGTATGACACATAAAATGTTTTATAGGCTAAAAACGGATTGAAAACAAGTAAAATTTCAATAGAGATAAAAAATGAATAATTTTTTCTTTTGAGTCAAAAACAAATTTCCATTTTTTATTTGGAGATACTTCTTTTATAATTTTCACATTTACTTTTACTTATTTATAAATCAATAAAACCAAATAGAGTTTTGAAGATCTTAACCATGTTCTATTTTATACTAATAACACAGATCTGAAAAGAAAAAAACTTTAAAATATGTACACATAAAAATAGATTTATCATATGAGCACCAACTTTATTTTTTAGAATTTTGATTTTTCAAAACTATAACATGATGTGATTGATAATGAAGAGGTATAATGAAAATTAATGTTAAAAAAAATCAAATTAATATTGATCACAACCCTTACCAAACTCTGATGATGACCATAATAGTTTCGATCACGACAACAATTTTAACAAATTTTGATTATAGATAATATCTAGAATGGTAAGAAGATAAGGACTCATGAGTAACTTTTACTCATGAATTAACTTTTACTTCAAAATAAATCAAGTTGATGTAGTGTGAAAGAAAACCATACCAAAGTGTTTAAAACAGCCACCAATGGCATGGAAGCGAGTTCACATTGCAGCAAAAATAAAGCAGTCAAGATAAAAGCATCACATGGGCAGATCTGTCTCACACTAGAGTTGATTCATTTTTTTTTTTGATACACTACTCTGCCAAAGCATGTTTGCATTCCAACTCCAAATTCCATTATAAGTTTTTCTCTCATCAACCAAGAACATTACAATTGATCTAAAGTTACTTCTGATTAGCTAATATATATATATATATATATTCTCTTTTTCATAATTAAGACTAGCCTTGGGTTCCACCCCCACCCCCACAAAGTTCCCATCTACCTCCATCTTCTTGTCTTTGTATATGTATTCCCTCTAGACTACAAGTCCAACCCAGAAAAGAAAAGAGAACATTTTTCCATAAAAGCTGAACTGAATTTCCATTAAATTTTACACTTTTCAATCTTTGGCACTCTACCTAGATCTTGTTTTTGTATAACCACTTGAAAGAATCAAACTTTGCATGAAATGAGAACCACCCACATGCTGAGACTAGTCTTTGGACTAATTGCAGCAGCTGTTTCGATCATTGCAATACTAGTTTTCTTCTTCTACTACCGCAAAAGAGCTTTGAAAAGTGAGAAGAATGACTTGGAGAAGAACAATGAGCTGAGAAATGGAGAAGAGGAGAAGCAGAGAGAGGATCTGGTCACGTTCCAAGGAGGAGAAAACCTCACAATATGTGACATCCTTGATGCTCCTGGTGAAGTCATAGGTAAGTCCAACTATGGCACTTTGTACAAGGCCTTGTTGCAGAGGAGCTGTGCAGTGAGGTTGCTTAGGTTCTTGAGGCCGGTTTGTACTACTAGTGACAAAGAGTTTGGTGACTTGATTGAGTTGTTGGGGTGCATTAGGCATCCAAATTTGGTTCCTGTTCTGGGATTTTATGCTGGGCCGAGAGGTGAGAAGCTCCTTGTCCATCCATTTTACAATCGTGGAAATTTGGCTCAGTTTATCAGAGGTCTGTTCCTTCACTTTTGGTCAGCTTATAGTTCATTTTTCGCTTTGATTTTTATATGCGTCAAGTTTGAACAACTGATAATAAAAGCTGTAAATTTTGTTTTCAGTTTCTTAAAAGCACTTAAAATAGGTTGATCCTGACTAACATGGTGCTGAGAGAAATTTGATAATAAAAAAATGGAAATGAAAGAATAAAAATTTTATTGAAGTGTCACAGTAAAAATTTTATTAAAGTGTCACAGCTTTTACAAGTACTTTCATTTTTCGTGTGTTACTGCACTGATTTTCCATTTTAGATTGGGTAGATAATTTTGCGTTATCAGGTCTGTTTACTTAATGAAACCAGGAACCTTCAATCGAGCAGTTGTTGAATTCATTTTGGCTTCTTTCAACTTTCACCTATATCTGAAAGTTGAAAGGCAGTCGTGAGTTTTTATACATTTTTGTCTTGTAAGTTCAATTCCCAATTATGATCTGCAGCTTCCTATAGATCTCTACTTGTGTCTTTTTCTTCTCAGCCTTATTTACCTGGATTCAGATTGATTGTTTTGTTTTCATAATTGAGATTTCCTTTTATGCACACATAGTCAACCATACCTCTTTTATGTTGTTGCATAATTGATTAGTGTCGGCACCTACCTTTGTCCTTTTCCTTTTCTCTTAAAAATATGATGATATTGGTTTACCTTGTTAATGGTAAAAAGCAATCAATCACCAAACAAGCAAATCCGGTTTCTGGGGTTGTGCTTTTGGTTGCAAAGATTACATTTTGATTATATTATGTTTCCAATGGGCAGGTGGAAATGTTGAGTCTCACAAATGGAACATCATTTATAGGATCTCGGTTGGTATTGCCGAGGGATTGGATCATCTTCATACAGGGTTGCATAAGCCTGTTATTCATGGGAATCTTAAGTCGAAGAACATATTACTGGATCGCAATTGCCAGCCGTTTGTCTCAGATTTTGGTCTACATTTTCTTTTGAATCCTACCACTGGGCAAGAAATGCTCGAAGTGTCAGCATCTGAGGGCTATAAAGCTCCTGAGCTTATCAAAATGAAGGATGCAAATGAAGAGACGGATATTTATAGTTATGGGGTAATCTTGCTTGAACTACTTTCTGGTAAAGAACCAATCAATGAGAACCCAACTCCAGATGAGGATTTTTATCTCCCAAATTTCATGCGAAGTGCAGTTCTTGACCATAGGATTGCAGATTTGTACCATCCAGACCTGCTTTTAAGCAACAACAGTAGTCATGAATATCCAGTCACTGAAGAACGCATTCTCAAACTCTTTCAGCTTGCCATGGCTTGTTGTTCTCCTTCCCCTTCTCTTAGGCCAAACATAAAACAAGTCCTCCGGAAGCTCGAAGAAATCGGAAAATAGGAACTCTTGCCTTTTGCTGAATATCAAACCTGATATTGGTAGTAGGTCGCTCTGAGGTTGATTTCATGCTGAATCTTGTATATTTTGATTTTCTAACATTAATATGTTCGATGGTCATGACAAATAGTGCTGACAATGACATATTTGGGGAAAACATAAATGGTTATTCGCTTGATGCTAGAATGTTGACATCTTTGGTTATGATACAAGGATTGTAGAAAGTAGCACATTTCGGCCATGCAAGAAGCATATCAGAATTAGGTGATCAAATTTGTTGGATTTTGAGATTTCTTGATTGCTAAAATATAAGCAATGTAAGACAATCGATCTGATTTGGTCCCAACTTGGACATGTGGAGGCATATGATGAACAACATGAGAAGAAGCACTTGCCAAGCAGAACTGGACCTTTAAAAGTGGTTTGGCTAATTGCTTCAATCAGTGAAGTAGGAAATTTTGGCTCTTTGGAGATTGGTTTGGTTCTAATGTTGTCATGGACTTTGAACCTGAATTTCTCAAAAGCTACAATGAGGTCAGTTTCCAAACTCCACAGGAATTCTATAATGCCAGTAAATTCTAGTTCCCTGATTGGTTTTTGGTTCATTCGTTGGGCCCATTTCTTGGATAACGACGGCAGTGTCATTGTGATGATTTGCTTATATGTCAGCAAATTGTATATTCAAACAAATATATATGCTTCTATTTTATCAAATTTTTTGCATAACATTCTTATCTCTCTTTGCTCTCCAGCATTCCAATATCTGTTTGTAAATATTTAGCTGGCATGAGGTGTGAAGTTAATGGACAATGTGTGGTGGGTGTGTGAATTATTCCTAGTGGGAGAGCACAATAAACGGTTGAGATTTAGAGGACACTTGCTCAATTTCATAAAGCAAAAACTGCAACCACCTTTTAAAGATTGGCACTTTTTTGGTCAAATTGCCTGGTGCTTTTCTATCAATTGTCATTTAACTAATCACCAACTGCATTGGGCCACTTCTTAGCTACCTTTGCTTTTTCTATTTTGTCACATTGCACTCAATTGTTGTTATCTGGACTAAAATTATTTACTGTTCTTCAACTTACTTCAATAAAAAATTTGGCTAAAATTTGCAGTTCTGTGCCCTCTGTTTGGAACTTAATTTCCTTTATTGAACGATAAATTCCTTAACTGTATATGTAGAATTAGCAATGCCTAGTAAACTCAAAAGTTCATACAATGAGAAGAAGAGTAGAATCCATAATAAACCTAAGCTTATCTTTTGGAATAGAACATCATCATGATTCATATATAACCAGCACTTTCAAATCTCAATTTAGTGAAATGCATCATCAAACAATCCAAATTGTAGTGTACTCTCAGCTTCAAGTTGGATACCGTCAGGAGCAAATCATGGAGCATTTTGAAAGACATATCCTTGAAATTGTAACCTATTGCTTTCTTGTTTAAGTGCACAACTATATATGAGTCATAATCGTTCTTATTAGTTACCATCAGACCAAAAAATTTAAATTAATAACAAATGGTCCATTTATAATATTCAAAACTTGAATTTATAATACGTTGATAGTTTTCTTTCCTTATCATGGAAAGCATCAATAATCCACAATACTGAAGTGCCATGGATCAAGATTACTTCTTACCATCTCAGGAAATGTGACTGCAACTGCCAATAGATCAACCTAATACTTCACAAACCAGTAGGAGTAGTCTTTCTCCATTTCATAAACATTAAACAGAGCAGTGCATGGACCATACATCTCAATAAGATGAAATTGGTTACGAGAACTCTACCAAGTATCTAACAAACAATCGCAATTCCTCACAGGGATGACTCTGTAACGAGGTGATTTTGAAGGATCACACGCTAACTTAACACCATATGTAGCTTGAAAAACAGCATTACTAACAGGCAATGGAGGAAGTATAGTGTATTGCTTGGTTCTAGACTTGTAAATGCAATAGTTGCCGTTACGTTGGTTTCCTCTACAACTGGTACATGACAATAGGCCATTGCAAGATTGCAGGATGCTTTATTTCAGTTAAAAGGGAATTATTATTGGATACTGCTAAGGCTGATGATGGTAATTGATATTAGAAGTGATTATTATGTTTCAACTGGTTTTGGTGGAAAGCATGATTGCTTAGCTTTGCTTTGTTCTATGACTATCTTTATCTGCTATCTGAATAATTTCTGATAATTTCATTGGTTAATACTGGTGTAGCTTTTCATACACAAACTGCGCGCCCATAACTTTGATGTCCTATTTTAGACAATATTTCAGTTTTCTTTCAGTGTTACTCATTGATTTTGAATGTTGATAAGAGTGGCGATGTTTCCATGCACCCCTTAAAAACCATATATACGCCCCTTTTTGTATTTTCACCCCTATCAAGATTTTGAAAAATTCATATTCTATAAGTACATCTTATGTATTATCTATTATGTCAATTCATATATATACCTTTTAAATATTATAGATAAATAAATATGTAGATAACTAAATTAATTAAATTATAACATTAAAAAAAAGTCAAATTTTCTTTTTTAAACTTGTTTTGATATTCTGTCTTATATTTATGACTTCTTTATTTTATGTTCACTCTCATTTTTATTCAAAATTCTTGTATTTTTCTCTCCCCCCCCCCCCCCAAAAAAAAGACCAAAAAAAAAAAAAAAAAAAACTCTAAATCTATACCTCTATTTTCACAATTTATAAAACCTCTTAATACATAACAAAAAAAACTCTCATCTTTGACTATCCTTTATCAAAACAAACTAAGAGATGTTAATAATTTAATTAACACCTTTTATTGAGATTTGAAGTTAAAGTATTCAAATTTAATTATAATAATAAAAATATCATCTTTTAATTAAAGTGTTAATAATTTAATTAAAGGGTAATATTGAAATATAAAAAATGTATAAATTGAAAGGTGTACAAACCATTTTAGAGGGATGGAAATATTGTGACTCTTTTTATAATAAACTTTTCTTGTTTAACTGTTTGGGTGATACCTTATTGTTGGCACCGAATTTCTGAGGTGGCAGCTTACCATCCATTCTCCTTCATTCCATTATCTTCCAACTGCCAAACATTTAGCTGGCATAGTGTGCTAGTGGCATGGGGCGGTGGGGTGGTGGTGTGTCGGTGGGTGTCAAGAAACCTGAGTGGGCGCACCCAGCACTTTGTATGTTGAGTTCAGCTTTGTAAAGGATTAGTTCAATTTCACATGATAACCACAACCACCTATAAAAATTGTAACTTTTTCTATTAAATTGCCTATAGACAAATTATACAAAAATAAAAAATTTTAAAAATTACATAAAGGTTAGTAAAGGATTTAAGTCTCATTTTTGCTCCAAAACATAAAGTGTAGATGATTTTCTCTAAATTTAATCTTTCTCCCCTATCATAAACAATAATAATAATAATAATAATAATGTACTTCTTATGACTTGAACATTTTTAATTTTGGAAACAAGTTTTCACATTCATGATTTAACACAGTACTTATTTTTCTACTGTGAATATAAATGTAAGTCCAATATTTTCTTACAATAATAAAGATTCTCAAATCATTTGGATTTTACAAACAAATGACAGCAATACTTTCGGCAGTTAAATCCATCTAACAACTAGGGTGTTGATGTTTGGATGTTAGGAGAGTACTATTACTGATCTATTGCAGCAAACAGATCTATCTGTTGCCTCATATAATAAGACACATATCAGCTGAAATGAACCTCAATGCAAAAAACAAATCAATGCTGCAGAAATTTTATAAAAGCTTTCTTGATCAAACCAGTTGATCAGCAAACTGATAAACAATCTTAAATGAAGTCCACTTCTATAACTGAATTATGAACTTCTATAATTTGAACTATGAATTCCTTAACTATTAGAGAATAATTTGTCAATGCTTATTAAACTCAAAAGAATGCGACTTACTAACTTACTGCATCTTGTATAACAATTAACATCTCTCTCATACCAAACTTGTGAGCTGTCAAGATTCCAGTTTTCCTAAACAGCAACCAAATGTTCCTGTTGTGCTTTGCAATCCATTATCTGGGTCAACTTTGCAACACCATAGCGTATCGATCAATCACAAAACTAGACTGCCCATATACATAAGCAAAAAAACTAAAACGTGTCACCCACCAAGTATTCAAGAGATTCTGAAGTATGGATCATAAACCTTAAGAACTGATGTGTATGCTATATCACGATTTACACTTTTGTCGCTGGCCTTATATTGCACGAGAGCTCTCTCTCATTGACTCGGAACACAATATTGTTCCCTTAAGTGACAAGCCAAAAAGCTGCTCTTTAAGTTCCTCCTAACCATCATTCAAGTTCAAAGATCTTACATGAATTATTATGTTGTTCCAGTTTTCACGATAAAAGGATAACTATTGCATTTACTACCCCACAAAGAAGCCATTGATTGGTACACTTGCTTAGCCTTAAAAAACTACCAGGTTCTCCTTGGAAGCCACTGCATCACATAAGCTTTTTCAATTAGCTAGGCTTAAATCAATACACATAAAAATGAGATGATGGTATGTTGATAGTTTGCTCCAAAGCAAGAAAATAGGATCAATTCAAAAGGGTCCTCTCCAGTCCAATAGGTTGGTTTTGGATTTTGGCCTAGTGCTTTCCGCCTCCAGAGGATGAAAGTAGTAGGCATGCATTCATGTAAAAGTGTTTTCATTCGTATGCAACTTAAATATTACTTACTACAAATTTGTTTCTTGTTATGATGAGCACGATTTGAATATGTTGTACCATTGTGTTTGTACTAAAAATATCAGCAAGTCCATATATTTCTTACTGATCTATTTTCTACTAGATCTACGTGTGTTTCATATCGTATACACATCACTTCTTATACAGCTTAAGATGAACAAAGCAATGACTCATAGATATCCTTAGAACTTTAATGATCCACTCCAGTTGGGATCTACAATTAATTAATAAATTCATCTACTTTCTAATACAGAATTTATGCAGTACTCATTAAATTCGAAAGTTCAAACAAGAAGTAGGAAAGCAGGATCCTAGTGAACCTAAGCTGATCCTTCTAAGTAGAACATTATAGAACATATGCAAGACTCTCAATGCATTGAAATTCTTCAAACCATCTAAATTCTATCATATTCAGATGGTTCATTTCAGTACCAAGAGGAGCAAATTTATGAAGCTTCTTGAAAGACTTATCCTTGAAGTTGTACCGTATTGCTTTCTTTGGCAAGTGCACCACCAAATATGAGTCCTCATTATTCTCTCCAATTACAACAGAAAGGATCGAAAAAACATAATAATGCTCGTCCCATGGCTCGACACCAATTCTAACCATCTCAGGAAATGCGTCTGCAACAGCCAGAAGATCAACCTTATACTTGACAATCCAACCAGAGTAATCTCTCTCCATTTCATAAACATCAAACAAAGCAGTGAACGGACCATATTTCTCGATAAGATGCAAATAGTTAGGAGAAGCTCCAAAGTACCTAACACTCCTACCCTCATCAGAGCAATCAGGATTAGTAGGCATTGGCATTTCATGCAATTTTCCTTCATCAACATTTAGGTACAAAGAATTATCCCAATAACTAAGCCAATTAATGGCACCATTCCAAAATACACCAAATCCTAAATTTATACAGCCTAGTTGCAACGGAAAGTTTTTAAAATTTTTCAGCAAATAATTAATCAAATTTATGGGCTGCCAATTAGGGAGTAATTGATGGATTTTTTCATATTTTTCTTATCAATTTAAAGGAAGGATTGAAGGAAAAAAATTGTGATAAGCCAAGAAGGTCCCAACGTGTGCCAGTCAAGAATCCTAAGTACCTGATGTAAGCTGTTGAATGAGTCAAAGTTTATTAGCTAGTATTTTGTTATTTGAATAAGTGCCACCTATTTTGCAGCACTTAGTTGTTTAGTTGTTTGAGTCCTAATTTTCAGTAGTGATGGTATTATTTTGTGGGAAGAGTTTGTTATTACTTCATCTATTTAAGCTTTGGTATTAAGCAATAAAAGATAAGTTCATTCAAAAGCAAATTATTGTGGTCTATTCTCACCCTAAGTAGAATCATTTATCTATTACAGCTTTGACTGGGACCTATTAATGGTATCAGAGCTGTCCCACAATGGCAACTAACAAAGAAAGAATTGAGCATCTTGAGGTAGGACTAGGAGGACTTCAAGACAGCATGAGTCGAATGGAGCTTGGTTTTGTTGAGAGGCTTCAACGACTGGAAGACACCATCACCAAACTATCTGCGATTGTGCTTTCAAACAAGGAAGGGTCTAGTAGTAACGCTAATGATCGTAGCAGCAACGCTCGTAACCACGGAAATGAATTTACAGAACTAACAGAAGGTGGGAGGTAGATGTTTTCATCCAAATTGGCGAAACTCGAGTTTCCAAAATATTCAGTAGATGATCCAACCGAATGGTTCAATAGAGTGGATCAATTTTTTGAGTACCAAGGCACCATTGAAGCTCAAAGGTGTCGTTAGCTTCTTTTCATCTTGAAGAAGAAGTGAACTAGTGGTGGCAGTGGTTGTGACGTGCTTACAAGGAAGAAGGAAAGGACGTAACATGGGCCATTTTTAAGGATGAATTATGAGCTTGATTTGGACCATTGGATTGCGAGGACTTTGATGAAGCATTATCAAGGGTGAAACAGGTGGGCTCCTTACGTGATTATCAAAAAGAATTTGAGAAGCTTGGGAATTGGGTGCAAGGATGGTCACAGAAGGCATTGGTCGGGACATTCATAGGTGGCCTCAAACCAGATATTGCAGATGGAATTCGAATGTTCAAGCCTAAAACATTAAAGGAAGCAATAAGCTTGGCACGAATGCGAGATGAACAATTAACTCGCCAACAGAAGGTCATGAAATCTCCTCAATCTTATCGCACTCAACTCAATTCTCCTTATCCAATGAAGACTACAGCTCCCTTAGCCATGAAGCGCCTTAACTGGGATGAAATGCAAAAGAGGCGAGCTCAAAGCCTTTGCTTTAATTGTGATGAGAAATTCACTTCAGATCACAAATGTCGAGGAGCAAAGCTTTTGCTACTGGACGGTGATGATAGCATGGACGATGACCCTATGATGGAGGAACCTGAGATATCACTACATGCTTTAACGGGATGGTCAGTTTCAAAGACTATGCAACTCACAGCCAAAGTTGGAAACCATGAACTAGTTGTCCTTATTGATAGTGGATCCACTCATAACTTCATTAATGAGTGGTAGCTAATTGGTTACAGCTACCAGTTATACCAACTGCAGCGTTCAATGTGAAGGTGGCAAATGGAAATCCATTACGATGTCAAGAGAGATTTGAAAACGTCCATGTCTTGCTTCAAGGTATTCCATTCTTTCTTACTCTTTATTCTTTGCCACTAATTGGGATGGATTTGGTGTTAGGAGTTCAATGGTTGGAGCAGTTGGGAATAGTTATTTGTAATTGGAAAAAAATGACCAAGGAGTTTCAATGGAATAATCAAACTCAAAGATTACAAGGGACAAATGCATAGCCCATTCAGCCGGCATCCATGAAGGCTGTCTCAAAGGAATTACGACAAGGCAGTTCCATGTTTGCTATTTGTTTACAAATTGAAGCTGATATATCACAGGATGGAATGGAAGCAGATATGCAGCAATTGTTGAAAGTTTTTGAAGACATCTTTCAAGAGCCAAAACAATTACCTCCAACAAGAGAGATTGATCACCATATCACTCTCAAAGAAGGAACTGAGCCT
This sequence comes from Litchi chinensis, assembly GCA_019925255.1. NCBI lineage: Eukaryota > Viridiplantae > Streptophyta > Magnoliopsida > Sapindales > Sapindaceae > Litchi > Litchi chinensis. Next base: position 21,069,202 of record CM034467.1, on the reverse strand, counting down.
ATCAATGTGAGACCCTACAGGTATGCCTATTTTCAAAAAGCTGAAATTGAAAAACAAGTGCATGAGATGCTAAAATTGGGGATAATTAGATCAAGTACTAGTCCTTTTTCTTTTCCAGTTTTATTAGTTAAAAAAAAAAAATGGTACTTGGCGCTTTTACACTGACTATAGAGCCTTTATGCCGTGACCATTAAAGATCGATTCCCAATTCCTACTGTAGATGACATGATGGACGAACTTCATGGAGCAACTTACTTCACCAAATTAGATTTGACAACCGGTTACCATCAAGTTCGAGTAAATCCACCTGATATTCATAAAACTGCAGTTCGTACTCACAATGATCATTATGAATATTTGGTCATGCCTTTTGGTCTTTGTAATGCTCCATCTACTTTCCAAGCTATCATGAATTCCATTTTTCGTCCTTATCTTCGCAAATTTGTTTTGGTATTTTTTGATGACATCTTAATTTATAGCCCTAATTGGACCATGCATCTTGAACATGTTCGGAAAGGTTTTGAAATTTTAAGGCAACATAAATTCTTTCTCAAATTTAAGAAATGTGCCTTTGGGAAGCAGGAACTAGAATATTTGGGTCATATTGTTACCCCTCATGGAGTCAAAATGGATCAAGGCAAGATTAAAGCCATGTTAAATTGGTCTAGGTCTACTAATATTTCTGAATTGCGTGGATTCTTAGGCCTTATAGGTTACTATCGGCGATTTGTTCGCAACTATAGAGTAATAGCTCGACCTCTCACCAATTTGTTAAAAAAAGGGCAATTCAGTTGGAATAATGATGCTGAAACAGCCTTTGAAAGCCTTAAACAAGCCATGACTACTACACCTACTCTTTCAATGCTGAATTTTAATGAGCCATTTGTTATTCAGTCTTATGCTTCAAGTGATGGAATTGGTGCAGTCTTAACTCAACAAGGAAGGCCCATAGCTTTTATGAGTCAAGCCTTGGGGGAGTCAAAGAAATCTTGGTCCACGTATGCTAGAAAGATGTTGGCCATTGTTAAAGCTGTCTAGACTTGGAGGCCATATCTGATGGGGCAAAAATTCATAATCCAAATAGATCAACGTAGCTTGAAATATTTATTGGAGCAATGTATAGCCACCCCAAAACAACAAAAATGGATGTCAAAGCTCCTTGGGTATGATTATGAGATAGTGTACAAGCTGGGCAAGGAAAACTCAGTTGTTGATGCACTCTCACTCATGGTAGGCAGTCCATGTCTTGATGCTTTATTTGTTTCTCAGGTGCAAGTATGGGATAACATTAAAAAATAGGCTGCTGATCATCCTTACATGCAAAAAATTGGCAAATTGGCAAATTGGCAACAACGAAGCCGGGATGTCCATATATATGGTGAAATGGGCTGGTGTATTAGAAGAATAGAGTGGTGGTGCCTCCTAATTCTAGTATCATTTAGTAGCTATTACAAGAGTTCCATGATTCTCCACTCGCTGGTCATTTAGGTGTGCTTCGAACTTACAAACGGCTGGCACAACAATTCTATTGGCCGTCAACGCATCGAATGATTCAAGAATACATTTCTTCTTGTGATATATGCCAACGAGCTAAATCAGAAACACTCTCTCTAGCTGGTCTTTTGCAACTATTGCCCATTCCATGTCAAGTATGGGATGACATCACCATGGATTTCATTGAGGGACTTCCACAATCCACGGTAAGTCCATCATTCTAGTTGTTGTTGATCGTCTCAGTAAGTATGCACATTTCTTGGCATTGGCTTATCCTTTTACTGCAAAAATGGTGGCTGAGAAATTTGTTGAAGGAGTGGTGAAACTCCATGGTATGCCAAAATCAATAATAATTCATCGAGACCCGATATTTGTCAGTCATTTTTGGCAAGAGATTTTCAAAATGTCAGGTACACAACTAAAGATGAGTTCTGCATATCACCCGCAAACGGATGGTCAATCTGAAGTTGTCAATAGATGCCTCGAACAATATCTTCGATGTTTTGTCCATCAACAGCCTCACAAATGGAGTTCCTTCCTTCTTTGGGCTGAGTTCTGGTATAATACAGCCTATCATGCATCAACAGGAATGACACACTTTCAAGCTCTATATGGACGGTTACCTCTAACCATTCCACACTATCAAGTGGGCATGTCTCCAGTTAATGAAGTTGATTAGCAGCTGGTTACACGAGATGAACTGTTAAGGCATCTCAAAGCCAATTTACATGCAACCAATAACTGTATATAGCAACTTGCTAATTCTAAAAGGCGAGATGTTGAATTTCAAGTAGGAGATTGAGTCTTTCTTAAAATCCATCCCCATCGCTAACAAACAATTTTTCGACGAACATTTCAGAAACTAGCAAGTCGTTTCTATGGTCCATATCAGATTGAGCAGAGGATTGGCAAAGTGGCGTATAAGCTCAAGCTTCCTGAAGGTTCTTGTGTTCATCCTGTCTTCCACGTTTCATTACTCAAAAAGAAACAAGGAGATTCCAGCTCCGCTATTGATGAGTTACCACCTTTTACGGATGATGGTGAAATGATTGTGCAACCTGAAGCCATCTTGGATACACGATGGGTCAAAAAGGGGTCCAACTTTGTTAAAGAAAGTTTGGTCAAATGGAAGCAACTTTCACATGACGATGCCACTTGGGAGAACACTCAGGAGTTACGGGAGCGATTCATGAACTTGAACCTTGAGGACAAGGTTCCACTGAAAAGGGGGGAGTATTGATAAGCCAAGAAGGTCCCAACGTGTGCCAGTCAAGAATCCTAAGTACCTGATGTAAGCTGTTGAATGAGTCAAAGTTTATTAGCTAGTATTTTGGTATTTGAATAAGTGCCACCTATTTTGCAGCACTTAGTTGTTCAGTTGTTTGAGTCCTAATTTTCAGTAGTAGTGATATTATTTTGTGGGAAGAGTCTGTTATTACTTCATATATTTAAGCTTTGGTATTAAGCAATAAAAGATAAGTTCATTCAAAAGCAAATTATTGTGGTCTATTCTCACCCTAAGTAGAATCATTTATCTATTACAGCTTTGACTGGGACCTATTAAATTGGCAAATATATACAACATATAGTTTTTTCTCCTAATCACTATTAGGGTTTGAAGCCTCATATATATATTTTTCTCTCTCTCTCTCTCTCTCTCTCTCTCTCTCTCTCTCTCTCTGATTCTTCGCAGCCACTTCTCTTTCTTGAAAACATAAATATATCATTAAAAAAAAATTCTCTTCTCCATTAACAAAATAAAATTCTTCAATTATAGTAAGATTGAAGATCAAGACTGATTGTGAATCGAACAAGTTTTCTATCTTTTTTTTTTTTTAATTAATATTAAAAACCTTTTGGTATTTTGGACTTATGGTGTCATATTGTTATGTTTGGAGTTATTTTAAAATAAGAATAAAATTTTATAGAATTTTTAGAAGAAATAGAGACTGCTGGATCATTTTATTTTCTAGTAGAGCTATCAATTTTGTGTAATTGTTTGAATAGGCAAATGAAAGTATAAAATTATAGAATTCGGAATCAATGCTCCTTAGGATATTAGGTTATATTATGAAAAATTTTGTGGTCATTTGATGAGTATGAAATTAATTATGAATTTTTGATCACCTCTAACTCAGTGAAATAAAAATTTAAATAGCACCGAACTACATTGAATCTTGAAATTTTTGGGCATGAATTTGATGTTATTTTGGTGTCAATAGATTTCTATATGAATCAATATGAGTCCTCTATGAGCCATTAAAATTTGAAGGATTTTTATTAAGCACTTTATTTTAAACAATTATGAGATCAAAGCTTGTTTAGTTTCAAATCTAATATCAATACAATCTTGAGTTGGATTCGGAGGTTTATATTGATAGGTTAAAAGAAGCGTTTAAGGCTAGAAATTTTTATGGTATTTGTTTTAAGCTTTTAGAACATATATTCGCATTTTTGGGATGATTAGTCTTATGTACAATTTATAAAAAATGGAAAAATTAGACTGCATCAGTGAGACAGTGTTGACGGTAGTGGATTTTAATGATATTTGGACTTAAATTAATTTAGTAAGTTACAATTTTCTATAAATTTATGAGTTTCGTGATGTGATTTTAGGTTAATAAGAAAGATTAAATTTGTAAAGTTATTTTCTATATTAAGATAAGCGAAACAGGTAAGTAAAACTTATACATTGTTTTAATATATTATATGTTTAATTTCAAAAATACTTTAATTGGTTCTTTAAAATAATCGAATGAACCTTAAATTTTTCAGTGATATTTTATTATATTATATTTAAATGATTTTGTATTCTCAAATATATGTTTTATATACATTGTTCGATTGTATTAAAGTAATTTTTTTTTTTTTAATTTTTGGGGAGAAAGTAATTCCTTCCTATATATAAAAAAAAAAAAAAACCGTGATATGTTTTATTAAAAGTATCCCTCTATATTTGAAAAGAATGATGTGTATTGTAATTGTGTTTGTAACAAAAATGTTTTGGTTTATTTATCTGTAGTTTATTTAATTGTAATAGCCTAGGCACCTTGATTACAGATGTCATAATTGTATCGTATTAGTCTAACTGAAATATTTATTGTTGCACAACATTAATTGTATTGGCCCCACACTGGAATTATAAATATAAATTGTAATATCCCGGCACTGGGATTATAGATTTAAATTGTATTGACTCTGTATCGAGATTATAGGTGCTAATTGTATTGGCCCCACACCGGGATTACATGTATAAATTATATTGGCCCTGCACCGAGATTACAGATGTAAATGATATTATGTGACAGAAGCCACTTCAATGTTTATTTAAATTCATATAAAAAATGTTTTCCATTATTTTGACTTTAATTTAAAAATGAATGTTTTATGCATCGTATTGTTAAATGTTTTATTGACTTCGATTTTGAAAATTGAAAGTTTTCAATATTGTATCGTTAAATGTTTTATTGATATTACTATATTTGTTGTTTTTCAATTACTATGAAATTACGGTTTTATTCTAATTGTAAAGCTACTTTATACAATTACAATATATCCTTATGATTATATACTACATCGTAATATATAATCTTTACCTACTGAATTGACGGCTCACCACTTGTTTTTACTATTTTTACAAATTAGTAAGTATTATTTGTCTTGAGGGATGACTTCCAGTAATTGATGTCTTTTGAAGAAAGATTTTAGTTTTGCTACTATGATTATACCTTTTCCTATTATTAAAGAAACATTTATGTTTATTTTATTGGTTATGACTTAAATATAAGGATAAATTTTATATGTTGGTGGATTTGAGTTGTTTAAGATTTTTTATTGAGGTGTTGAGATAATTTATGTTATTAATTATTTTATGAAATTTTTCATTAATTGAGTTTTAAATTTAAAGATTTAAGTGATTGATTGAACATTATGTTATATTGATTTTTATGGCAAATTCGGGTGTTAAACTGGTCAGTGCAAGTAGCACCAGATTTTTGCCGGCGTCTGTTTTTAGATGAGTAAATCCCACTATGAAAATGCCACTCATCTAAAGACTCCTCTTCACAAGCTCTTACAAAAATGATTTTGTAATGAGGTGATTTAGAAGGATCATAAGCTAAGTTGACAACATATAAAACACTAGAAAATCCATTACTAATAATTATATTAGTCTTTTTTTTGGTAGTAGGATTGTAAACAGAGTAATCACTAGACCTACCACATTAAAATAGACCATTGCAAGACTACAGAATTCGTGCTTCAACGTTAGTAATAGTGAAGGAGTAGAGGGCGTGAGAGGAATTGGAAGTAAGGTTGATGAAATTGTATCCACAATGCAGGAAAGATATATGAGAAGGCTAGAGATGGGTTTAGTAATAGGGGTTTGACGGAGGGAGAAGTTGAGGCTAGTGATAAGGGAGAGCTAGTGTTTGTATACAGATTTGAATTTGAGGAGTGATTTGATGGGGAGGCAAAAGTATTTCAGTCAAGAGATCATCATTGTTGGCAATTGTTTCAGCTGATGATAATAATTGATGAGAGTAAGAAGAGGGGTTTGTGACAACGATCTCTGAGTTTGTTTTTATTATTATCGACGACGAAATTTGGTCGACTGAAGTTCAAAGTCCAATACCTACAATCAAAGAGAAACAATGCAAAGAACAGAGAAAGGAAAAGGAAGAATAGTGTATACACAGTGGTTTTTACATGGTTCGGTCAAAATAATGCTTACGCCTACGACTGTTCTTTTGATAATTTCTACAGAGTAACAATATATTATTGCTTCAGTATATCTTACAATGAATTTCAACTCCTATTTATAGAGAGGGGTGTTACAATTTGAGTAGGAATAAAACAAGAAAGAATCGTGCATTAATTACATTCCAAAATCAGTTAGCACCAAATCAGGAATCGGTTTCGCTAAATCAAGGATAAACTCTATCAACATTTGAATTTGAATTTGAATTTATTTCCAACTTTGGAAGAAGAATCACGATATGCCTTTCTGGTAGATTTCCTTATTGAGCTGTTCATTGTGGGAGTTAGAACCTATCTTGAGCAATCTTGAGCTAGATCTTACCTTAAGTAACGAGCTGTGTGAAGAGCAAGCTGAGTAATACTGGCTAGCGACCTGTGAGTAACAATGGCAATGCGAGCTTGCCCACGCCGGCTGAAGAGCTCGCTTGAGCTAGGTGTTGGTGAGCTGGGCCAATTCATTGGGTCGACTTGTTGGACTTTTACTAGACTTTTATCAACCAATTTATTCAATCCGAAATATACCCATAACATCAGCCCCCCAGCTCTCATTCTATGAACTAGGAGCTCAAGCCTGCTGGTAAAAGCTGACATGTCTCCTGCTGTTGTCTCGTGCTTTTTCAAATTCCATCCCATCACTTCTGACACGTGGCGACGATTCAGGTGATCGCTCAACTGGCATGCCTAGTGCCACATGCATTTAATGCACACGTCTCTCAACTAACAACTCATAATTACAAAAGCCATAACTCGTTCTGCACTGTTGGATTTGAGGTGGTTACACAGCTCCCAGATCGAACGGCTAGGGCGTGGACTCTACCACCCTTATATATAGGTGGAGCTTTTTCATCTTCTTTTTGCTTCTGTCATTTTCTTTTCCAGTCGCCGAGTTATTCTCTCTTCTTTTCACTTCATTCTGCTTCCTTACGCCGGTTCTTCTCAGATTCTTCACTCTCGATCATCAGATTCCTCATCTTTTGGCAATGATTCACAGTAAGTTCTCATTTCTAACTTTGAGTTTTCGGTTTTTTGGTCTGTTTTCGTTGCTTGTAACACATTGCGTTTGCATTGCATTTCCTGAGTTTGAAATAAGTTTGAATGCTTCATGTTCCTATTATTGAATGTTTTGTTGTTGAATACAACTTTTCGTTTTCCTGTTGATTTGATCTTGTAACGTGTTTATTTGCAACTTGATTACTGTTTATGACTTTTATGCATGCATGCAAACTGTAGGATGAGATACTTGTAGGTCTCTAGCTCATAGGTCATTTTTCTATAGATTGAGCCCCCCATTATATTAGTGATCTTTGTGGCATTTGCAATCTATAGACTAGATAGTATTTCGGTAGGAGACTTAGGATTTTTAGGCATGATCTGGTAACAAAGATCTAATTACACATTTTTATGTGTAGATGTCTTCAGGTCGCGGACACGAGTCATACAAAGTAAGAAGCAATGACTCATCCAGCTCAGAAGAGCTCATTTCTGCTGAAGTACACACTATCGGGGGAGCAACTTCCTATAGCGGCGAGGTCGCTGAGAGGCATATAACTCGCATAGACCCTGAGATAGCTTATTAGGCCTTTGAGGAACAGCAAGCTCGCCAGGTTTTTATACATCACGCCTCAAAGATAGATTATGACGAGCTGAGGGGAATTATTTTGCAGTACCACCTTCCCAAGGGATGTCATGTGATGTCTCTTACTCCTAATGACCATACGTGTTATCCTCTCAAGAGGTACATCATTATCAACACTCATCATCCTAAGCAGCGACTCCTATTTTCAGTCCCTGCTTATCTCATCGAGATTTTGAATAGGCTTAAGCTTTTCTCCTTCAGGTTGACCCCGAATTCGTACTCGCAGCTTAGATCCTTGGCCGTAGTCGTCCTTAGAAATGACCTTCATCTTCCAACTCCAAAAATTCTAAGCCACTTTTATAGCATCAAAGGTGTTAGTGGCATAAAAGACGGAATGCGAGAGGGAATCTACTATCTCGCAGCTCGTCAGTCAGACTATAAGAGTCTCTTGCCTCGGGGCGATACAAAGGGTAAGTCCAATGTAGAAGACTACAAATTGAGTTGGTTTTACATCTCTTGCTCTTCTCTCAAGCAGCTTAACAACTTCACTTTTATTTTGAGCCCAAGTAGATAGAAGGGGAAACATTTGCAAGCTAAGGACCTTTTTTTCATTTTATTTCTTTATTTTTTTATTTTTTGCGAGCTGACATTCTTTGTTTTGTAGACTTGAAAGGGGATAGACCTATCCTTAGTAACGAGGAGGAAAAAGTCCTCAAGGCGTTTATAGATTTAAACGAGGCAACTCTTAGCAATGCACTTGATAACGACATCCTCAGGACCCATAGGCTAGTTCCTCCTCCTGACAGCGAGCTAGCGGACAACAAAAGGGACATATGAAGCAGGGGAGAGTTTGAGCTCGCTTCCGTGTTTGAAGCTGATAGTGAAAAAGAGGTCGCTCCTACTCCCCAAAAGTAACGAGGAGGAAAAAGTCCTCAAGGCGTTTATAGATTTAAACGAGGCAACTCTTAGCAATGCGCTTGATAACGACATCCTCAGGACCCATAGGCTAGTTCCTCCTCCTGACAGCGAGCTAGCGGACAACAAAAGGGACATATGAAGCAGGGGAGAGTTTGAGCTCGTTTCCGTGTTTGAAGCTGATAGTGAAAAAGAGGTCGCTCCTACTCCCCAAATAGTTCTAGCTCCTGCTCCTACTTCACAAGCAGCTCTGACTCCTGCTTCTACCTCGTAAATAGATCCAACTCCTACTCCCCAACGAGTCCTAAAGATGGCGAACCTTCCTCTTAAAAAGGCTCTTCCAAAATGCCCTGTCAAATTTGCAGCCCCTCCAGTTGCTGCTTCTAAGCGTTCTGTTAAGACTAAAGCCCCTTCAGCTACTGCCCTTAGCGAGGTGCTCCATTCGACATCAGTCGTAGATCATCTATAGGCCCCAGCGCCCACCTCGCAACCAGAGATGGGTGAAGTTCAATATAAAACCCCCTTTCACGAGACCCAAATTGGTTTTAGTGGGGGTGGAAGAAGAAAATCAGTGCCCGGTCCTTCTCAGTCAAGCGACGTTGTGTAGACAAAGGTAAAGAGCCCGAGGTCACGCAGGTCACGGAGAGGATTGTACCACTAGCCAAGCCACGACTTGAAAATGGGCCAGAGGAAAAATACTTGAAGTCCTTCCTTAACAACTGGTCTAAGATCATGCTGACCCACACTAGGAACTTGGAAAATAATGCCCTTTGCGGTGAGGACCTAGCTGACTACCTAGGTCGCCATGAGATGCTGGTAACTAACTTCCCTTTATCTCCCCACCTTCTTGTTTTGTTATAACTCGTGTCATTTCAGGTCGCACTAGGAGCAATAAAGCAGAGGTGAGAAATTAGAGCTTCTGAAGATCGAAGAAGGAAACTAGAGGATGAGCTGGAGAAAATGAAGGAGGAACTCAAGTTCTTAACTACGGAGGTTGAGAAAGCCACAAGATGTCAACAAGCTTTTGAGGAGAAGTTGATGAACGTTGAAGTGGCTAGGAGGGAAGTAAAGAAGGCTCTAATTCATGGGGAGAGTGGTCATGAAATTACGAGGTCACATCTCAATGCCAAGCTCCTCAACAGCGAAGAGGAATTGAATAAGGCAATAAGTGAGCTTGAGAAGGCCTTGTAGCGAGCTGAGGCAGCTGAGAAAAAAGCTGAAGCTACTGAGAGGAGAGCTGAAGCTGCTGATCAGCAAACTGAAGCTACATTGCTACGTGCTAAGACTACTGAGCACATGTGAGTGATGTTCATATAGAGATTGCTGTCTTGATAGGGAAAATTGCCATAGTTAAAGAAGAGGCGAAGATGCAGATCGCTAAAGCTAGAGAGGAGGTCGAATCAGAAACATGTAGTGATTTCCTCTTCACCCTATGAGAGGCTCATCCCGAGCTAGATTTCTTGATCTTTGGTGAGGTAGGACGCCTGGAGGTGGAAAGATTCAAGGTAGAAGCCGCCTCATCTCCAGTTGTTTCAGACGCACTTCCTTTGATTATGGAGATACATGGTGTAACCTCTCAAGTTGAGCCAGCTTAGGTCACAGAGCTTTCAAGCGATGAGTCTCCTTTAGGATCAGCTCCCCATAACCAAGGCCCCGAGTAGCTCGCTATGCTGAACTTTCTATTCTTGTCCTCTGAATTTTCTTTTGATTGTATTGTGTTCGCCTCACTTGGTGGGGTTTTTTGTAAGGAATTTTTCTAGACTTAATAAAATCATCTCGTTGTTAAGTATATGTTGAATTCATTTTGCTGTTTCATATTTTTATTGCATCTTCTTTTTCTAAGTGTGGAAATTCCTAACGAACTGAAAAGTGAGCCATTTAAACAGATGGTAATATAACCTAGTCTAAGATCGTGAAGCTATTTATTTTAATAAGCTATAACTTGAAAGTTGATATTATCAATTGACCCAATGATAAGTTAGTAAAATATAATAAAGTTATCACGAGCTGGGTAGTGGGTCGCAACCTCGACTACCATATTGAAATGTTGGCGAGCTATATAGAGGGTTGTAACCTCGCCTACTATAGCGATATTTTTGTGAGCTATGCAGGGGGTCGTAACCTCGCCTGTCATAGAAATATTTTTTATGAGCTATGTAAAAGGTCGTAACTTTGCCTGCCATAGCAATAATTTTACAAGCTATGCAGAAGGTCGTAATCTCACCTGCCATAACAATAATTCTGTTAGCAATGTAGTGGGTCGTAACCTTGTCTGCCATAGCAATATTTTTTACGTGCTATGCAGAGGGTTGTAACCTCGCCTGTCATAGCAATAATTTTTTACGAGCTATGCAAGTGTCGTAACCTCGTCTGCCATAGCAATAATTCTGCGAGTTATACAGAGGGTCATAATCTCATTTGTCATAACAATATTTTGTGCAAGTTATGCAGGGGGTCGTAACCTTGTCTGTCATAGTAATATTTTTTGCGAGCTATATAGGGGATCATAACCTCGTCTGCCATAGCAATATTTTTTACGAGCTATGTAGGGGGTCGTAACCTCGCCTGCCATAGCAATAATTCTACGAGTTGTGGGCGTGACAGCCAGCTAATAGGATGGAACCTGCTAGCTTAATAACTCATAAAATTTGGAGAACATATAAAGAAATTAATAGAGCAATCACTCAATAATACAAATAATATAAGAAACTTAGAGCTTTCATTAACTTTGAAATAATTGAATTACAAATTGAGCGCATGTATTCAAAGAGTTACCGAAAGTATGAGCGAAGATGCTCAACATTCCAGGCTCGAGGGACTTCAACTTCATTCATATTTGCTAGACGGTAGGCTCCATTTCTTAAGTTTTCTTTGATGACATAGTAACCTTCCCAGTTTAGACCTAAGGACCTATAGCTGGCCTTGTGAACTCCAGGCAAAATAAGACGTAGTATGAGATCACCTACGTTGAAATTTTGAACTCAGGCTTTTCTGTTGTAGTACCTTGTAATCCTTTACTGATAGACTACTACTTTCAACAGTGCTGCTTCTCTTGCCTCTTCGAGCAGGTCGAGATTTGTAGCAAGTAGTTGGTCGTTATCCTCTGGATTGAAGGTTGCTCAACGTTACGGGGTCACTTCTAGTTCTGCTGGGATCATGGCTTCAGATCTGTACACTATTGAAAATGGGGTTTCGTTTGTAGTGTTGCGAGTTGTGCTTCTATAGGTCAATAATACATTTTATAGTTCATCCACCCATACTCCTTTCTTTGCTTCCAGCTTTGTCTTCAAGGTCTGCTTTATTATTTTATTTAAAGCTTCAACTTGGCCATTGGCTTGTGGATGGTCTACTTTTGAGAAACTTTTGACGATCTTCAGGTCATTGCAGAACTTGACAAACTGGTCGCTACTGAACTGAGTCCCATTATCTGTCACGATTTGCTGAGGAACCCCGAACCTGCAAATGATGTTACTCCACATAAATTTTTCTATCTTTGTTGTGGAGATCTCTGCCAGCTCTTTAGCTTCGGCCCACTTAGTGAAATAGTCTACAACGACCATAACATGCTTGTATCTTTCGCAAGCTGTTGGTAGAGGCCTAATCAAATCTATTCTCCAAATCGTAAAAAGCCATGAGTTTACCATTTGTTGGAGATAGGCCGGTAGAGCTCGTAGAACCTGGGCGAACCTTTGGCACTTGTCATATTTTTTGATCAGGTTGATGGCGTCCTGCTTCATTGTGGGCTAGTAGAATCCTTGTCAGAGAGCTAAAGATAGCTCCTCAGCATGATTTCCACAATGACCTTTATGTATCCGTTTCAACACGGTCTTGTAGTTCTGACCATCAATGCATCTCAAGAGTGGAGCTGAGAACCCTTTTTTGTACATGTCAATATAGATGCAGTATCGAGCTACTCTAGCTCATAGACGATGCGCCTCCAGTCTGTCATTCAGTAGCTTCTCATCCTGCAAATAGTTCAAAATTAGGCCCATCCAGGAGTTAGATTGGACAACTATGGCCATCATAGAATCCTTCTCTTCTGTGCTTGGAACTGGCAGGAACTCCACTGAGATTACTCCTAGAAAATCTGCATCTCAGGTGGTTGCTAGGCGAGCTAGTGCATTTACATGTGAGTTCTGAGCTCGTGGGATTTGCCTTACCTCATACTTTCGAAAAGCGCTTAGTAACTCTTGGACTTTTTGGAGGTACACAACCATGTTAGATCATTTAGTCTAATACTCTCCCCGTATATGGCGGACCATGAGCTGAGAGTCGCTGAAGATCCTTAGTCTCTCAGCTAGTATTTCTCTAGCCAGGCGCAGACCCACAAGCAGTGCCTCATACTCAGCTTCATTATTGGTGACCTAGAAGTCGAACCTTAAGGCACAAAGGATCTTGTGACCTTCAAGACTGATTAACAAAATTTTTGCTCCAGCCTTCTGCTCACTAGACAACCCATTAATATATAACTCCCAGGTCGAACCTTCAGAGGATTAGGCCTCTTCATTTTCGGGCTTCGTAAATTTTGGAATGAAATCTGCTAAAGCTTGTGACGAGCTCCGACTTTTATTCTCCAAGTGACTCGCCTGACACCCACGGTAGCCTTCTAGTCGAAATCCCCTACGACTGAAAAGTTTTCGTGAAGCTAAGCATTTCTAAAATTATATTTTGAAAATCCCTTTTTAAATTCCTTTGAATATTTATTTTCCAGCAGAAATGAGTGAGAACTTTTTCGATTTAAAATTTACATTTATAAACATAATTTTATAAAAATTTTGACAGCATAACGACCGTTTTTCTGAAAATACCACCCTGTAAAATTACATTTAAAAGACCTGTACAGTTCTAAATCATTCATTTCTCCACTACTGGGCCTCCGACCCATTTTTCCACAAATCACAAATAGTCTTAAACATACATTGACTCAGACTAACTTCAAGTTTTGAAATATTATATGCGTGAACATGAGTATATATACAAATTCAAAAGCAATATTTATATTTGCAAATGAAACAATTCTCATGCTTTAAAATATAACTTCATGCATGAAGAAACAAAAGTCATAGTTGCGCCCAATGGAAAATATGACTACTCTTGCTGTAAAGTCCCTACCGTCTGAACGTCTACACCTGTACCTAATCCTGGGAGGTTTTTATTTAAAAATAATGAACTAAAGGTGAGCAAAATAGGCTCAGTGAGTGTCAGGTATTCCTCCCTAAAACATTTTTGTAATTTCATTTCATAACTAAAGTCATGTTGTAGAATTTAAATAAATATTTCGGGAACCATACATAATGTAAAGCATGAATAATCATTTATAACAACATGCACATTATAAACTATATTTGAATTACTAGATTAAAAATCAACCTTTCTAATATCAACATTTACTTTCAAATGCTTTTCATATAACAAAATGTGAGTAACATAATATTTCACACACTTTCATTCACTTTTCTTGTTATTAAAACATATCAGTGATGACAATTTATAGTTTCAAAAAGCTTTTACATAAAACAAGCCAATCACTATCATTTTTAATCCATATGGTATTCTAAAATAAAGATATGGGGGAGCGGAATTCTACATTGTCTTAGTCCATACATATCTGGTATTATATAGCAGAATCCTACATCGCTACGGAGTGGAATCCTACATCGTCTCAGGTAGTAAGCCAGCTTAAAATGTACCCTGTGGGAAGCGGAATCCTACATCGTCTCCCAGGCGAAATCTTACCTCGTCTTTAGATACTCTACCAATACCAAAAATCACAAAATATATACCATATACTATAAATAATTTCAAATACATGTTTCTCATTTCAAAACTCACATTTCATGAAAACTTTTAGTAATTCATGCAATTTGATTTTCGTTCAAAACACTCGTTTTTCATATAAAAATCAATTTATAATTATCAATAACATGAATGTATATTAACATACAAATTTAATGTGAATAGAAATAATCTCATCTCAAAACAGTTTCGTTAGGACACTCACCTGGATTCCTAACTCACTATTTACTCTAACCAACGGAATATTTTACTTTGCCTCCGAATAACCTACACATTTCCACAATCTAATTTCAGACTACGCTACGACTAACGTAATTCACACGTACGTATATTTATGCATAAACCAACGAAATACTTAGTCAATCAAGTATTTCAAAATACTCCACTTTAATTTGTTTTAGTTTCAATTACTCGCATTTAATATTCGTTCGCAATTTTAATTATTTAAACGCTATAAATATTTTAATTTGAGATTAAATTCACACGAACGAATTTAAACGAAAATTTCGAACTAACATTTCCTCACTTGATTGAATTCCATACATAGCCTTATCATCATTCTTTTTACGTTTTCATATCAATTTACTTTCCAACACATCAAGAATCAACGCAAATCTCATTTACGATTATTAAATATCATTTATGAGCGATTATGATATATTAACTCGCGAAGTAATCAATTAATATTTAACGATTTCTTTTTTGATTTCCACAATAATTTTAACATTCAAAAGTTCTTAAAATTTCATCAACCAATTGAAACAATTTTTAAATGACCAAAATACTCCTTCATGGTCAAAACTAGAATATTTGCATTTTTTTTTTTCAAAATCAATCCAACACCAAATTCATCCACAAATCAACCTCCACACTAATGAGGTTGTAAATCCTAAAACCCAAACATGCTTTGATATAAATATTTTCGAAAACTTAACAAAATTTCTCGAAAACTAAAACTGACCTTCCAAAAACGTTAAGAACACCTCTTAAATGACCTCCATCTCATTTAATTTTCATCCACTTGTCATCCATTTCATTCGTATGCTTTACAATTGTCACCCATGCACGATTTCCTTGTCACTTGAATTATTTTGTCCTTCCAAGCTCTTAAAATGCGATTTTCGTATTCGTAATCCTCTCGGATCCATCTAAAAAGTTTATTAAAGTCCAATTTCAAATTCAAAAACTTTATTAGTATTCTACTAATTATTTGGGTCTGTTCGTTTTAATAAATTTTTGGATTTCGAAATCATAAACCTACTTCAGATCCATCCTACAATTTTTTACTAAAATTTAATTACTTATCCGAATTCGAATATTTTAATAGCTTTACTATTCCGCAACTAGGGATAAGGTTCAATGGGTTACCTGGATGCCAGAAGAGCATGTTACAGTTTGGGCCTTAATTGCTCACCTTGGCTTAAACTAGATATCAAGCTGTGCCAACTCTACTGCCCATTTGAGCAACCGGCCTGAGGTGTCTGATTTTTAGAGAGCCTGCTTCAACGAATATTAGGTGAGGATTTCAATTCTGTGAGCTTGGAAATAAGGGCACAACTTCCTCGATGTAACTACCAGGAAGTAGGCAATCTTCTCCATCTACGAGTTCCTGGTTTCAGCATCCAGCAGCCTCTTACTCACATAATATACAAGAAGCTACGTTTTCTCCTCTTCTCTCACCAAAGCAGCGCTTAAAGCATGCTGGGATACCCCCAAGCATAAAATGAGCTTCTCTTATTCTATAGGCTTGGAAAGGAATGGAGCTTGGCCCATGTATTCCTTCAATTGTTGGAATGCCACCTTGCACTATTCAGTTAATTCGAAGTTCTTTGCCTTCTTTAACATATCAAAGAAACGGATGCATTTATCTATCGCCTTCCAGATGAACCTGCTGAGAGCTGCGACCTAGCTATTGAGGCTTTGCACGTCCTTGACTTGAGTAGGGGACCTCATATCAATCAACGCCCTAATCTTGTTGGGATTGGCTTCGATCCTTTTGTTATTCACTATGAAGCCAAAGAATTTCCCAGATACTACCCCAAATGCGCACTTATGCAAGTTCAACTTTATCTGGTAGCTCCTCAAAATCTGGAACATTTCTTCCAGGTCGTGCACATGGTCATCCACCTATTTGGATTTCATCGGCATATCATCCACGTACACTTCCATGGTCTTCCCAATTCGCTCCTCGAACATCATGTTGACCAGGCGTTGATAGGTCGCCCCGACGTTCTTTAGTCCGAAAGACATTATTTTATAACAATATAAGCCACGATTGGTAACGAATGAGGTGTGCTCTTTGTCATCAGGATTCATTGGGATTTGGTTATAGCCCGAGTATGCATCCATAAAGCTTAGAAGCTAGTGACCAATTATTGCATCCACGAGTTGATCTATTCTAGACAACGAGAAGCTATCATTTAGGCATGCCTTGTTTAAATCTGTGAAGTCAATGCAAGTTCTTTACTTTCCATTTTTCTTCTTCACCAGTACAGGATTGGAGACCTAAGTTGGGTAGTAAGCTATGCGGATAAATTTATTTGTCAACAACTTATCTACCTTTTCCTTCAATGCGAAGTAACGTTCTCTATCATGAGTCTCATATTCTCACGAACTGGTTTGTGATGGGGATCAATGTTTAATTTGTTCGACATGATCCTAAGGCTTATTCCCACCATATCTTCATGGTTCCAAGTAAAAACATCCAAGTTCGCCTTAAGGAAATTACTGAGCTGGGCTCTCGCTTCTGGAGTCAAACCTCACCCTAGCTTGAGATATCTTTCTGTATCTACCTTGCTAACTTAGACATCTTTAAGTTATCCCTTTCTTGCTCACAGCTTGTGACTTGCCCCCCGAAATCATGTTCACCTTCTTTCCTCTAACCCCTATCTTGACAGCATCTTTATAGCAGCATCTGGCCAAGTGCTGCTCTCCTCTAACATATCCTATCCCATTGGGGGTTGAAAATTTGATTGTAAAAGTCCTGATAGAGGTAACAACATCCAGATCATTCATCATAGGTTTCCCCAAGACCACATTATAAGCTGAAGGGTAGTTTATAATTAGAAAATCTACCAACACAGTAGCTTGATGACCTGATTCACTGAGTGTGAGCGGTAGCTTGATCTGGCCTACTGGTGTGATGACATTTCCAATAAAGTCGTAAAGAGGCTTTGGAGAAGGCTTCAACTGTTCTGCTCTCAGCCCTATCTGGTCAAAGCAACCCTTATACATAACATTGATTGAGCTCCCTGTGTCGATCATAATTCGTCACACCTCTGCGTCACTGATTTTTGCTCGGATGATAAGTGCATCATTGTGAGGTCAACATACACCTCTAGCATCTTCCTTGGTGAATATAATGTCAGCCGAGGTCGTCCTTGCTTTCTTTATAGGTCCCTCCAATTCACTATGACTTGCGAGCAAGGCACGATTTGTTTCTCGTACATACAGTTTGTGCGACCTGTTTGATGTACCTGCGATATGGGGGCTATTATATATAGTAAAAATTGTCCTTACCGCAGGTTCATGTTCTTGCTTGGGAGCTCGTTGGGGTTGTTGTGTTGGCTGTTGTTACTACTGAGGTCGTTGTCGTTGAGGTCGTAGGTCTGCTAGTCTTACCATATAATCTCTCAGGCAACCTCTCTTAATCAGTCTTTTAATAGTGTCCTTTAACGCCCAACAATCCGAAGTAATGCGCCCGACCTCATTGTGATAAGCACAAAACTTGCTCCTATCTTTGTGTTCAACAGGGGCTCTCAAAGGATGGGGCTTTCTAAAGTCTTCCCTGTTCCTTTCTATTACAAAAATCCTGTCCTTTGAATTTGATAGGATGTTGTAATTGTCATAGTGACCCTGACGCTGAGGTTGCTCATTTCTAGGTTCTCTTCTGGCCTTTTTGGCGATTTGATTGCTTGAGCCACTGCTTCGACCTTCACCTTCGTTCCTACCATTGCTCCTCTTCTTTGGCTAGCTGGAACTGCTCACTTCACCCTTCTGATTGGATCTCTTGGGATCGAAGGTCGCCTCCTACCTGATTTCTTTCGCAACTTGCTCATAAAACTCTCTCAGGTCCCTTACTAGAGACTTGTAAATACTCTCGTATAATTTTTCATCTTTACGGAGCTCGATTGATATTACAATTAAGACACTTTCGTTTGATGGGTTCTCAACATTAGTGATCTCGCGTCTGAACCTGGTAATATAATCTTTTAACGATTCATTCTGACACTGGAAAATAGTAGCTAGATGATAGGATGATGCGAACTGCCTCCTCAAAGCCCTGTATTAGCTGACAAATTTCTACTGGCAATCTTTCCAACTTTTTATACTATGAGCTGAAAGATTTTTGAACCAATTCCTCGAAATATCCCTTAAGGTAGCTAGGAAGAAGCGGCATTTAACCAGCAGGTTATTTGTTTGAAGATCCATCTGGACATTGAATGCATTCAGGTGGTCATAAGAATCGCTGTCTCCATTATACTATGGAATGTTAGGGATCTTAAATCTAGGAGGAAGAGGCTATGTCTCGATCTCCCTAGTGAAAGGAGCCCTTTCTCCATAATGTTCACGTTGGTCTGGGCTGCCAAGTCGCACTTCGAGCTGTGTACCCTCTAAAGGAGCTCTTCTATCTGTGGATTCTGGGGTCTTTGTCCCCTCTTGTGATCGCGACCTAGGGAACGACGTTCTAGCACATATCTTTGGCTTTCCTTGAGTGAGCCGCCAGCTCGGTGCGACCCTGTATGTCGCTAATTATCTACCTCATCTTCTTCATACTAAGATGTTACTCAGGCTCGATCATGATCTGCTTCCACATAATGACTTCCATCTTGACTCACCCTTAGTATCAAGCTTGCAGGATGCGCTACTTCTCTTTCTTCACAGGCTTGGCGACTTTCAGCTCTAGAGCGCGAGTTGGAGGAGCGAGCTGAATCAGTAGGTCGCAACACCTCTCTCAATGGTCTTTCAAGCACTGACACTCCCTCTTTATACTATTGATAAGCTTGTTTCAGAGCAATAGTCTTAAATCTGGGTACGTTTTGTGTCTGGGTCTGTACCAGTGCATTAACCACGTCCGCAAGTTGCCTGACCGTATCCTTTAGTGCCTCTTGCTTTTGATGCCACACTTGAAATTTGTCCACCGCAGGCACTATTGGTGTTGGCTGGCGAAGGGCTAGTGGGGGTATGCCTATAGCAACGTTGTTTACAGGGGCATGGGATGTGCCTGCTGTGGGTATAGATACATCCTTCACTAGCTGAAAATTACGTTGCTGTTGATTCATCTGACTCTCTGGTACATCAGCCACCATGTTTGAACTCCTAATTGTTCTTCCTTTTGCAACGAATATAAAAAAAAAAAAAAAAAAAAAAACTCAAGAGAATTGCTATCTGGGCCCTTCCTTTAGTGCCAAAATATCGACGGTGAAATTTGGTCAACTGAAGTTCAAAACCCAATACCTGCAATCAAAGAGAAACAATGCAAAGAAAAGAGAAAAGTAGAGGAAAAACAGTGTATACGCAGTGGTTTTTACGTGGTTCGGCTATAATGATGCCTACGTCCACAACTGTTCCTTTGATAATTTCTGCAGAGTAACAGTATATTATTACTTCAGTATATCTTATAATGAATTACCACCCTTATTTATAGGGAGGGGCGTTACAATTTGAGTAGGAATAAAACAGGAAAGAATCGTGCATTAATTACATTCTAAAATCAATTAGCACCAAATCAGGAATCGGTTCTTCTAAATCAGGGATCAAATCTATCAACATTTGAATTTGAATTGATTTCCAACTCTAGTAGAAGAATCACGATCAATTTGAGTTATTACCTTTCTAGTAGAGTTTCTTATCGAGCTGTTCATTGTGCAAGTTAAAACTTGTCTTGAGCGATCTCGAGCTAGATCTTGCCTTAAGCAATGAGCTGTGTGCAGAGCAAGCTGAGTAATATTGGCCATTGACCACTAAGTCACAGTGGCAATGAGAGCTTGCTCGCGCGAGCTGAAGAGCTCGCTTAGGTTGCGTGTTAGTGAACCGGGCCTTGTCTGCTAGGCCAATTCATTGGGTTAACTTGTTGGACTTTTACTAAACTTTTACTAGCCTATTTATTCAATTCGAAATATACCCATAACAATTATTTTGGTGGAAAGCTGGGTGATTTTGACATTAGAAGAACTATATTTATGTTCTACAAGCAGCATAAAACTTTGCTGTCTAATAAACTGACCACTTCAAAATTCTAAGTGGGATTAAATATAAAATGGAGATTATCCATGTAATTAGGTGAGTTGTCAAGATTCCAACTTCTTGGTAGACCAACCAACTATTGCTTTTGTGCCTAGCGATCCATTATCTGGGTCAACTATATTGCACAACATATTAGTTAAGTTATGGTATATCATTCTTTCTATGAGAAGATTATGTAATATGTGCTTACAGTTAATAAAGTTTGATCATTTATGTAGTTTGTGATTTTCCTTGTAATTTGTAGATTGTATTGATGTATCTTTTGGTTTAAATAAAAAACACATAAAAATGAGATGATGACATGTTAATAGTTTGCTCCAAAGCAAAGAAGTAGGATCAATTCTTTAAAATGGTCTTCTGCAGTCTAGTAGGATGTCTTAGGATTTCAGATTAGTGCCCTTCGTCTCCAGTAGGTGAGGGAAGTAGGCCTGTGTACATGTAAATGTGTCTCTATTCAAATGCAACTCTGCTTTTGTTCATTATTAGTTGTTTTTTGTTTTGATGATGAAAATTTGAATACTTTGTACCATTGTGTATGTACTAAAAACTATGAGTCTGATGTATTTTTCATTTCATATGATACACATGTATTTTTTACAGATGCATTTTTTATTAGATCTACATGTTGCTTCATCTGATACACATCAAGTTTTATGAGAACAAAACCATGAATTGCAAATATCCTTAGGTAACTTTCTTGATCTGTTCCACTTGGGATCCACAAGCCAACAGCAACGTTGAAGGAAACCCATTTCTATAATTGAATAATTAATTGATCTACACTTTAATATGGAATTTATGCAACACTTATTAATCTCAAAAGCTCAAACAAGAAGGAAAGCAGAATCCTTAATGAACCAAAGGTGATCATTCTGAGAAAAGCATTATTGAGCATATGCAAGACTCTCGGTGTATTGAAATGCATCAAACCATCCAAATTGTATTGTATTAACTTGTTCCAGATCGGTACCAACTGTAGCAAAATCATGAAGCTTCTTGAGAGACTTATCCTTAAAAGTTGTAACGTATTGCTTTCCTAGGCAAATGCACCACCAAATATGAGTCCTCATCATTTTCTTCCCTTACAATAGAAAGTATCGAATATATATAACAATGCAGGTCCCATGGCTCAGGATCATTCTTATTAGTCAAGTGAGATTTTTCTAGATACTCTTTTATTTAAATGGGTTTTCAAATGTTTTGCTCAATTTAGGGAAGTTTAGTTGAAAAGGAATGGTGATCCTTATTTTGTAAAAATATTTTTTGAGTAAACAATGTAGAAGTTGTTAGAGTAGGTATGTCTCTCTAAAAAATTCTATAACCATGTCAATATATATATGAAATGTATGACTAAAAAAATGTTGAATGAAAAAAAAAAACTATCAGTGGTATCAGAGTCCTTCTTCTTGAGGGATCTGTGAGGGCAGGAAGAAGCTTTCTTGAGTGTTTGTAAGGACAGTGATCAAACACTGTAAGAAAGAGTGAAATGGCTTCAAACATCTTCTTGGGTACAGGTCCTTCTATGTTTACAGAGGAAAATTATCATATATGGGTGATCAACATGAAGACTTATCTCAAGGCTCTAAATTTATGGGATGTAGTAGAAGTTGGAGATGATCCTCCTCCTCTTGGACCAGATCTAACTATGGCATAAATTAAGACTCATGAAGAACAAAAGGCTAAGAAACCAAGAGCATTTACATGTCTTCATTCTGCACTTTTAAAGGGGATCTTCACTTGGATAATGGCTTGTGAGACACCTAAAGAAGTATGGGAGAAGTTAAAAGAGGAGTTTGAAGGAAGTGACACAGTTAAGATTGTGAAACTTTTTACTCTTAGAAGAGAGTTTGAGATTTTAAAGATGAAGGAAGGTGAAACAATGAAGGATTATTCATTTAAGCTCTTGGACCTTGTGTACAAAATAACGTTGTTTGGTGAACAATTTCCAGATTCTAAAGTAGTAGAGAAAATTATAATAAGCTTGCTTGTAATGTTTAAGTCTAAGATCTTAGCAATTGAAGAATCTTGTGACTTGAAAACACTGTTAGTTGTAGAATTAATTAGCAAATTGCAGGCACAAGAACAAAGATCAAATATCAAAGATTAAGAGGTGATAAAAGGTGCATTTCAGGCTAAACACAAAGGCAAGCAGTCTGGTAAAGAAAACAAGAAAGGTGAAGGGGACAAAACTGCAAAAGGGAAGACACCAATGTATCTGAAGGATCAAGCAAAGAAAGGCAAGTTTCCACCTTATAGCATTTGTCAAAAAACAAATCACCAGAAGAATGAGCTGGTATAAGGGTAAACCTCTTATAGTGCAGGTTGTACAAAAAGCTAGACCATTGAGAAGTATTGTAGGACAAGACAAAATCAGTCACAACAACAACCTGTTCAACATGCGAATTTCGCTAAAGAATCACAGAAAAAGGAAGATAGCTTGTTTATGGTTTCAAATGGTACACTTACTACTGATAGAGCTACTTGGTTCATTGACAATGGATGTACATGTCATATGTCAAATAATGAGCTCTTATTTAGCACCCTTAACAAGTCTATCAAGATAAGAGTTAGATTGGGAAATGGTGAATTAGTTGAAGCACAAGGAAAAAGGAGTTGCTATGCAAACTAAACAAGGTACAAAGTCCATACATGATGTACTCTATATTCCTTGTTTAGCACATAATTTATTAAGTGTGGCTTAAATGCTTTCCAAAGGTTATTCTTTGTCATTTAAAGGAAAGCATTGTTGTGTGTTTGATTCTAATGAGAACTTGATTGTTAAAGTAGAGATGGTCGATAAGAGCTTTCCTGTTGACTAGAAATTAGCAATTAGCAGTGTTAATTATGCTAGTGAGGAGGAATCATGGCTGTGGCATAGGAGATATGACCATTTTAACTGTGCTACTTTAAAAATTATGCAAGAGAAGGGTCTAACAAGAGACTTACCACAGATCTCATACTCTAAAGAAGTGTGTGGACTTGTTAAATAGGAAAGGCACATAGGTAGGCATTTCCAGCAAGTGCTATATGGAGAGCTAAAGAGAAACTTGAATTAGTCCATATCGATGTGTGTGGACCTTTGCAGACACCATTAAGCCAAAATAGATATTTTGTTCTTTTTATTGATAACTTAACAATGATGACTTGGGTATATTTTTTAAGTAGCAAATTGCAAGTGTTCATGGTGTTTAAAAAATTTAGAGCTTTAGCTGGAAGACAGAGTGGATGTAAGCTAAAGGTTCTAAGGTTTGATAATAGTAAAGAATACACCTCAAATGAATTTAATAAGTATTGTGAAGATGTTGGGATTGATCACAAGTTGACTGTAAGCTACTCACCAGAACATAATCGGGTTTTGGAAAGAAAGAACTGGATGCTCATTGAAATGGCTAGATGTTTGCTGTTGGAAAAGAAGATGCCACAAAAATTTTGGGTTGAAGTTGTTTATACGGCAGTCTATCTTTTGAATATACTACCAACGAAAGTTGTTGATGGAAAAACTCCAATGGAGGCATGGAGTGGAGTAAAACCTTCTGCTAAACATTTGAAGATCGTTAGTTCAATTTGCTACTCTCATATTCCTTCAGTAAAGAGAAGCAAATTGGATCAGAAAAGTGAGCTGGGAATTTTTATTGGCTATTCATCACAAGCTAAGGGCTATAGAATCTTTAACTTACATACAAAAAACATCTCTATCAGCAGAGATGTAGTCGTGGATGAGCATGCTTATTAGAATTGGGATAAGGAGATGATTGAAAAAGAAAATGTAGGTCCTCAAGATTTGCACTCATGGTATTCAAATGTAACTTAGCCATCTAGCTCTTCAAGTTGAAAAGAAGATGCGAATTCAGATGGTGAATCCTTACTTGATTCACTTGTTCTGAGAACAAGGGTTCTCTCTAAGATTTATGAAGGTTGCAATCTTACAATCTCAGAATCTAACAGTTATCAAGAAGCATCAAAGTATGAAGTTTGGATTCAAGCCATGAAGGAGGAGATTGGAATGATTGAAAAGAATGGCACTTGGGAGTTGGTTGATAGACCCAAAAACAGAAATGTCATCAAAATCAAATGGGTTTATTGAACGAAACTTAATCTAGATGGCTTAGTCCATAAATATAAAGCTAGGTTAGTGGTGAAAGGCTATGCACAAGTTGTAGGTGTGGACTATGGAGACACATTTGCTCCAATTGCAAGACATGATACGATAAGGCTTCTCATTGCCTTAGTAGCTCAATCTAGATGGAAGGTGTATCATATAGACGTCCAATTTGCATTTTTGAATGGAACATTGCATGAAGAAATATTTATTGATCAACTTGAAGGTTTCCAAGTTATAGAGATAGAAAGTAAAGTTTACAAACTACACAAGGTTTGTATGGGTTAAAACAGACCCCTCGAGCGTGGTATGCCAAAATTGATGAACATCTCATCAATTACGGTTTCAACAGAAGTGAGAATGAGGCTGCATTATATGTGAAGGAAGTTGAGAATGGTGATGTGCTTGTGGTGTCATTATATGTTGATGATATGTTAGTGACAGGAAATAATAAAGCTATGGTGAGTCAATTCAAGCAAGAAACAAATTTGAAATATCTAATTTGGGTGACATGAACTATTTTTTGGGAATGGAGATCCATCAATAAAACAATGGAATCTTCATTTCTCAAAGGAAATATGTACTGGATATCCTAAAGAAATTCAAGATGGAGAGGTGTAAACCTGTGTTAACACCATTAGTTCACAATGAAAATATCTCTAAAGATGCTAGAGACAAGGCTGATCTTGCAGTTTACAGAAGTTTAATTGGGAGTTTGTTATATTTAGTAGCAATAAGACCCGATCTTATGTTCACAACAAGCTTACTATCCACGTTTATGCATAATCCAGGTCCAATTCATCTTGGTGTTGCAAAAAGAGCACTGAGATACATCAAGGAACATCAGATTATGGCATTTGGTTTAAAAGACAAGGGTAGGGAAATTTAATGGGTTATTCAGATAGTGACTGGGCTGGAAGTGTTGATGACATGAAGAGCACTTTTGGATACGTTTTTACACTTGGTTTAGGCATGTTTTCGTGGAATTCAAGGAAACAAGAAGTGGTGGCTCAGTCTTCTATAAAAGCAGAATGTATATCTGCTGCTGCTGCCACAAATCAGGCTATATGGCTGAGGAAAATTTTAAATGATTTAGAGCAAAATCAAGCTGAACCTACTGCAATTATGGTGGACAACAAGTCTACAATTTCAATGGCCAAAAATCTAGTGCAACATGGGCATACCAAGCATATAAATGTGAAGTTTCATGCTATTAGGCAAGCAGAAAATGTTGGTGAGATTACGCTTGTTTATTGCAGCTCAGATGAGCAAATTGTAGATATAATGACCAAGGCTCTTCCTAAAGGAAAGTTTGAAGTTCTAAGAGCTAAGCTGGGAGTCTCCAAGAAAAATCTCAAGGAGGAGTGTTAGTCAAGTGAGATTTTTCTAAATACTCTTTTGTTAAGATGAATTTTCATGTTTTGCTTAATTTAGGGAAGTTTAGTTGAAAAGGAATGATGATCCTTATTTTGTAAAAATATTTTTTGAGGAAACAATGTAGAGGTCGTTTGAGTAGGTATGCCTCTCCATAAAATTCTGTAACCATGTCAATATATATATAAATATATATATATGAAATGTATGACTGAAAAAATTGTTGAATGCAAAAAAACTATCATTTCTAACCATATCAGGAAATGTGTCTGCAACAGCCAGAAGATCAATCTTATACTTGACTTTCCAACCGGAGTAATCTCTCTCCGTTTCATAAACATCGAATAGAGCAGTGCACAGACCATAGACCTCGATAAGATGCAAACGATTAAGAGACGCTCCAAAGTACCTAACCCTCCTATCATCCTCATCATAGCCACCAGGAATAACAGGCATTGGCATTTCATGCAATTTTTCTTCATCAACATTGAAGTACAAAGAATTACCCCAATAAGTCAGCCAATTAATGGCACCATTCCAAAATACACCAAGTCTAAAATTTACATGGACTGGTGCACTGAAAATACCGCAAGATTTTCTCCAGCTCCTGCTTTCAGATGAGTAAATCTCAATTTGAAAATCGTAATCCCTCTTCTAAACAATCTTTTTCCAAAGGCCCCTCTTTTACATTATTCTCTTCAAAAAAATCGTAAGCCCTTACACAAATGACTTTGCAATGAGGTGATTTTGAAGGATCATTAGCTAAGCTAACACCATATATAGCACTAGAAAATCCATTACTAACAAGGCATGGAGGAAGTATAGTGTTTTGCTTGGTAGTAGGATTGTAAACAGAGTAGTCATACCTGAAAATGTCACATAAAAATAGACCATTCCAAGACTGCAGAATTCGTGCTTCAATGTTAGCAATAGTGGCAGCACAAGAGGAATTGGAAGTAAGATTGATGAAATCATATCCGCCAATGCTGAAGTCACGGATGAGAAGGCCAGAGATGGGTTCAGAAATACGGGTTCGATGGAGGGAGAATCGGAGCTGGTAATGTGGGAGAGCCAGTGTTTGGATACAGATTTGAATTTGAGCAGTGATTTGATGGGAAGGCAAACAAGTATTTCAGTCAAAAGATCGTCATTGTTGGCAATTGTTTCGGCTGATGATATTAACTGATGATGACAAGAAAACGTTGTGACAGTCATGTTTGAGCTTGTTTTGCTTCTTTTGGTGGAAAGCATGGTGGGAAAATTATGAGACAATTCAGAGTGGATTCTGGTTGGCTTTGGCTTCAGAAGATATGTATATATATTTACCGGTTCTGCTAATCGGGTAGGAAAATTCTATAGCAAGGAACTTGCCCTTGATTCTCATGCACGCTAAAGCTTAAACAAACATAGAAATCAGCTGTTGCTAATAAACTGACCAGTTCAAATTCTATTACACAATATAGCAATTACCATGTTATGCAAGTTGTCAAGGTTTCAATTTTTTGATAGACCAACCAAATATTGCTTTTGCGCTTAGCAATCCATCATCTACAGCGTATTGAGCAATCTTGAGGATAAAATTCTCAATGGAGCGTATTCCCCCTTTTTTTTATTATTTAATATATAAATAACGTTAATGAAGTATGTTCAAGAGAGAGCTTTTTTGCTTTGAAAAATACAAAAATTGGGAGGGATATTCATGTTATTATATAAAATCCATCAATTATTATTGTAATATATCTTCATTATCATTATTGTAATATATTATTTTAGTTTCCATTTTTGTAATATACTCATTAGCCTATAAATTGGTTTCATATTGCACATTGAAAATATATAGTTAAATATACAATTTATTTAAATTATCACGGTATCATAGCTTGGGGTTTAGAAATTTTTTTTCTAGCCTTCATTCACTGTCATCAACCAACCAAACCGCAGCCGCTACTGCCACCGCCACGTTGCAACGTCACCTTTGTATCAACTATCACCCAAACACCACTCAAAACTGCGCATCACGTTGTCGGCTACATCACTGCATCACACCGTCACTGCCGTATCCCATCGCCTCATCACTATCACACCATTTTTGTCGCTTCATCACCAGTGCTTTCCAGTCACCCCTTATTGTCGCTGCCAGTTTGAATAGCAGGTCTCTGGTTTGTTTCCGCTGTTCGCTATTCACATCTCCACCATTATTGTACCTGGTCGTATCACACCACTACTGAACCATCTGTTCACAAACTGTCATCTCTGTCCTGATCTGTTTCCGTCGCTTCTGATCTGCTGCCGGTGCTGTTCTGATTTCGTCACATCTAGTGGTCTATTCCGCACCTACCGGTCTGTTCTGGTCTGTTTCTGTTGCTCCTGTTCTGGTTATCTGCTGCCATCACTCCTGTTCTATTGCGCACGCTGCTGCTGCACCACCACACCCCACAGCGCGCTAGCCGATTCTGCCTCACCACCACACCACCTCGTGCTGGCTGATTCTATCTCAACTTGGTTGAACCTGTTGTCTGTCAACACACCTTAACCAGGATCGCTGCTATTTTCTGGTCTGCCCGCTGCCATTGCTCCATTACTGCCTCTGTCACTGTCGGTTCTGCACTGTTTTCCTCACTGCCGCATCAGGTTCTCTATTGCATCTTCACTAGCGATAAAGTATATATATATATATATATATATATATATATATATATATATATATATATTGCTTATTGGGCTTGGATCTTGACTTTTGGACTTTTATCTCTTATTTGGGTTGCATTTTGTGTCTATTGGGCTATTTATCCAGAGTTTATTATTGAATATTTTTTATGGAGAATTCATGGAAAAATCATATTTGCCATTATTGCAAGCTACCAGGACATAGTATTCTTTATTGCCCTATAAGATGTTGTAAGCATTGCCACAAAGTTAGATCAGGACACTACAATCAAGATTGTCCTTGGAATACTAATAGTAGAGGTTTTGTAACCAAATCCAAGAATGTTTCTCTCAATGCTTGTGAAAACAATCAATAATTTCCTATTGCTATAGCTGATGCCAAACCGGATATTGCTGGTTCCTCTTCTATCTCAGTTCACGATCTTGCTTTCATGCTCCATCAAATCATTTCCAAATCTGGTAATTTGTCCTCTTCTGCTCCTTCTGTGCCCGTAGGTAATTCTTCTTGGTATTTTGATTTAGCTTGTTGTAATCATATGACCTTTGATTCTACACATTTTTCTGAGTAATCATCATCTTCCTCTTTACCTATCATTTCTACAGCCAATGGCTCATCCATGCCTGTTCAGCATGTAGGTCATATCTCTACAGATAACTTATCCTTACAAAATACATACTTGATTCCTAAACTTACTTTAAATCTTATCTCTGTGGGTCAGTTGTGTGAACTTGGTTTTGATGTCCATTTTACTACTTCTAGTTATAGTGTGCAGGATCCACAAACGAGAAAGATTCATGGGATAAGTCGTAAAGTTGGACGTTTGTTTGAACCCATTCATCTCCAACTACCTTCACGGGTCTCACCTCCTTATCAATCTGCCGCTACCTCCTCATCTTTACCACTGAGTCTTTGGCATTCACGGTTAGGTCATGCTTCATCTCATCGTTTACGTTCTTTATTGTCTAATTGACATTTAGGCTCTGTCATTGACGATCATATTGATTGTTTATCATGTCAATTGTCCAAACATCATGCTTTACCTTTTCATAATAGTGATTCAGTTTCTCAGGCACATTTTGATCTAATTCATTCAGATATTTGGAGACCCTCACCAACAACTACCATGGGGGGATCCAAGTATTTTATTATTTTTGTAGATGACTATTCCCGTTATACATGACTTTATCTTATGCATAATAGGTCTGAATTATCTAAAATTTATTCTGATTTTATTCGAATGATTCAAACTCAGTTTTCCGAAACTATCAAAGTTTTACATACCGATAATGCCATGGAATATAGGGATACATTCTTAAATCTGTTGAGTCAAATGGGTACCATATGCCATCATTCATGTCCTGGTACATCACAACAGAATGGTCGTGCTGAACGTAAATATAGACATATTCTTGAAACTATTCGTGCACTTCTCATATCTGCCTCTTGTCTTGAAAAGTTCTGAGGTGAAGCTCCATTAACAGCAGTATACACTATCAATCGTGTTCCATCTCTTGTCATTGATAATCAAACTCCTTATGAATGATTGTATGACACTCCTCCGAACTATCAACATCTTAAAGTCTTTGGATGTGCTTGCTTCGTTCTTCTTCAGCCTCATGAACGAACTAAACTAGAGTTTAGAGCTCGTTTGTGTTGTTTTCTTGGCTATGACATTGAACATAAAGTTATCGTTGTTGGGATCCTATCTCAAATCGCCTTCGTGTCTCTGGTCATGTTGTCTTTTGGGGGCATAAGATGTTTTCATCTATATCCAACTTTCACACATCACATACTTCTTCTGATAAACTCTTTATCGATCCTATTGTTCCTTTATTCCCTGATGATAATGATTCCAATATGCCTGAGCCTCAAATAGACGTTTCTGACACTAATCGGCCTATTCCTGAGCAGTCTCACCCGCTTGTTGATCCTGCACCAGAGTCCTCTTATCCAATCTCACCTGTTGCTCCTCTTCCTCGTCGTTCTAATCGGGTAAGAGAACTACCTGTAACCTTTCGAGATTTTCACTGCTTTTCCACAATTCTTTCTTTATATGAGCCTCAATCTTATAAAGAGGCCAGTACTAACCCTGTTTGGCAGCAAGCTATGACTGAAGAATTACAAGCTCTTGAGAAGACTCACACTTGGGACATGGTTGATCTTCCTCTAAATAAATCTGTCATCGGGTGCAAATGAGTATATAAAATTAAAACAAAGTCAGATGGGTCTATTGAATGACATAAAGCTCGTCTTGTGGCAAAAAGTTTTACCAAAGAGTATGAAATTGATTATGAGGAGACATTTGCACCAGTTGCTAGACTTACATCCGTTCGTAGCTTACTAGCAGTTGCTGCAATTAAACGGTGGAATTTATTTCAAATAGATGTGAAAAATGCTTTCTTAATGGGGATCTTACTAAAGAGGTTTACATGAAACCACCACCAGGAT
Source organism: Litchi chinensis (assembly GCA_019925255.1). Lineage (NCBI taxonomy): Eukaryota > Viridiplantae > Streptophyta > Magnoliopsida > Sapindales > Sapindaceae > Litchi > Litchi chinensis. Next base: position 21,037,828 of record CM034467.1, on the reverse strand, counting down.
ATCCGCACCCTTCACATCAGGTGTGTCGTCTCCGTCGGGCACTATATGGGCTAAAGCAAGCCCCTCGAGCTTGGTTTACCAAATTCTCCTCAACCATTATGCAGTTTGGTTTTACCTCCAGCTCTTATGATTCTGCACTATTTCACCGTAAGACTAGTCATGGTTTTGTCTTCTTGTTAATTTATATGGATGATATGATTATTACAGCTGACGATATTGTTGGTATTTCTGACCTTAAAACTTATCTTCAGCAGCAATTTGAGATGAAAGATCTTGGCTCTCTCAGTTATTTTCTTGGTCTTGAGGTCTCTTCTGACTCTGATGGTTATTATCTTTCACAAGCTAAATATATTTCGGATCTTCTTGCTCGTGCTGGTTTAACTGATAATAAAATCAGTACTAGTCCTTTGGATGCTAATGTTAAATTGACGCCTTTCGAAGGTACATCTCTTCATGATCCCACTCTTTATTGATAACTTATTGGAAGTCTTGTTTATTTGATTGTTACTCGGCCGGATATTGCTTATGCTGTGCATATTGTCAGTCAATTTGTGTCTGCTCCTCATTCCACTCATTTTGCTGCTGTACTTCATCTTCTTCGATATCTTAAAGACACAATGTTCTATGGACTTCACTTTTCTGCTCACTCTTCTTTAGATTTACGTGCTTATTCGGATGCTGATTGGGCTAGCGATCCTACTGATCGACGATCTACCACTGGTTTCTACTTCTTTCTTGGTAAGTCTCTTATCTCATGGCGTAGTAAGAAACAGACTGTTATAGCTCGATCCAGTACTGAAGCTGAATACCGAGTTCTCGCTGATACTACTCAGGAACTTGTTTAGCTACGCTGGTTACTTTTTGACATGGGAGTTCACCAAGCCATAACTACTCCTCTTTGTTGTGACAATCATAGTGCTATCCAAATTGCCCACAATAATATTTTTCATGTACGTACCAAACATATTGAAATTGATTGTCATTTTATTTGACAACATGTTCATCAAGATACTATTAAACTCCACTCCATTGCTTCTGCTGATCAACTTGTCGATATCTTCACTAAAGCTCATCACCCGGGATGTTTTCGTGAATTGGTTTCCAAACTCAAACTTACATCTATCTCACCATCTTGAGTTTGCGGAAGGATGTTATTATATAAAATCCATAAATTATTATTATAATATATTTTCATTACTATTATTATAACATATTATTCTAATTTTTATTTTTGTAATATGCTCATTAACTTATAAATTAGCTTCATATTATATATTGAAATTATATAATGAAATATACAATTTATTTCAATTATCAATTCAGACGAAGTTAAAAATATCTTTTTATTGATATGAAAAAGTGTATAGCTAAAATGTTTTTAATGTTTTTTAAAAACAAATGCAGATGGATATATATACATTGTGACGTGACTACACATTGATTGCAATGAATGCCTCTCAGTGAGTCCTGTGGATGTGATTACACACTGCGATGTGACTAACTAGTTTAGCTAAATAAAAAAGCAAATGTCTGCATCTTTTATTTTATTACTAATTTTGACTACATGTGCAAAACATCTGTTCAAATTTAAACAGACACACACGTACACAGCACTTGTAAAATTAAAATCTGATACCTATCAAGTATGTCTTCTGTCGTAAGGAAGAAAAAACCAAATTCCGTGACAGATAATGATGATCTCCTGACAGAAGTCTTGATTCATTTACCCTTAAAATTTCTGCTCAGGTTCAAATCCGTATCTGAACGCTGGCAATCACTCATTTCCAGTCCACACTTCTCTCGCCATCTTTACCCTGACACCCATTTAATCTCAGGCCTTCTATTGAACACTTTTCTGATAAATCCAGAACATGATTTTGTTCCTCTAAGTGACAAGCCAACCAAACCTCCCTTTAAGTCTCTCAATTTTGTGAACCATCCTTCTGGTTCAAGAATCTTACAATCCAGTCATGGGTTGCTATGCTGTTGCAGCTATCGCGATGGAAACTTCAAGCATGATTATTACATTCACAATCCCACAACCAAACAATTTGGTACACTTCCCTCAGGCTGGTGCTCATGTTTCAAGAATTGTTCGTGGTTTATAGTTTGGCATATGATCCGTACAAATCAGCTCAGTACAAAGTTGTCTGTGTCCGAGAACGAGATTCTTCACAAGGTGATTTAGGTAACTACTCAAGGTATCATACGGCGATACGCACATCTGAAACATGCTCTTGGAGGGTCTCTGAAAAATCTTTTATTGCACTTGGTCATGTGCAATTTAACAGGGGAATATTTTGGATTGGTGCTGTTCATTTGGTAAATTCTTATGATCCTTCCTTATACTTCAGTTGGTGAGGAGAAAAATATATTGCCCTTGCACAACAAAATTTGATGTATGGAGAATCCTGCTTGATGGTGCACATACCCAATAAGGCCATACAATAAAATTTTAATGATAAAACTTTCATTGAAATTTTGAATTTGTCTTTGTTGGGTTGGGTTCCCCCTCTTATGTAGAGGCTCAATAAGTCTCAATAAGTTAAATTGAGCCCATATGGAAACCCTAGTGTGATTAGGAATCATATCCCTATTTAAGAATGATTTCCTTTATTAAGTGGAGACTAGGGTTTTGTGGTTGTGAGAGTTAAGAGATTTGAGGCAGAAAAATCAATTGTGAAGAGTGAATTTCGTGTGGAAGAGAGGAGGAAACAAGAGAGTGAGTTTTCTGCAAGGAAATTCATCCCGTACAGTTTCGGAGTTGCTGTAATATCTCTTTCGTTAACCGTTGGATCGTGCTGAAATTTGGACAGCACATTGACCTCTTCCAGATCTTGATTCTGAATGGTGGAGATCGTAAACGGACGTGTCGTTCGTGTGATATACAGCCCGTAACAGAGCTGTCAGGTTTTTCGTCACTGTCTGCGCAGTATTTTTGTAAGAACAATATCTCTTTCGTTCACCGTTGGATCGAGCTCAAATTTGGACAGTATACTCAGAACTCGTGATTCTAAATTCTGGACAGTGGAGATCGGATTTTCAGGTCCCAGTGAAGAGCAACGCAGTCTAGAATCTTCTGCTGAGTTTGTGTTTCTTCTCTTCACTTGTTATTTAAACCTTAAATTTGTGTTACTAGGGAACCTAAATAATTGTTGCTCGGTTTTGGTTCCTATTTGATGTAAAAACAGTTTGTTACTCTCACATTTGATTATTAGTGGATATTTTTGGATGGACTACGGTCCCGTGGTTTTTACTCCTCGCATTGGGGAGGTTTTCCACGTAAAAATTGGCTTGTGTTATTTGTGCATGTGGTAGTGATTTTATTTGCTCATTATTTGATTGGTGGTGGTATATATATTACGGTGGATTTGTGCGTTACTTAGTGGTTTTTCATAGGATTCATTCAGGAGGAGAAAAAGTTTCGCTGTGTGATTTGTTAGTATTTGTTATTTCTCCCATCAGTCTTTTGGTCACGAGGATATAAAGGACATTCGTTATCCGGGTTATCTGAAATTCAACTGGTTCGATGCATATCAATACATTGAGACTCTTGCTTGCATTTGAAGACATTGACTCTGCAACATTATATATATGGGCTGCTCTGCTGTTACTATAATTTGAGTGCTACAATTCAGGTGCAAAATCGCATGTTGTGTTGCCCAAATGATATAAGAAGTCCCAAGAAAACATTAAGAGTGAGATTAGATATGTATATTGCTCTGCATCTGCATGTGAGTAGAAAATTTTATTCAAGATGGTGCTATACGTTCTTACCGATAAGAAAGTTCTGTCGTTATTTGTTGTCATTTTGTTTTTATTCATTCATCAACATTCGGACAATGTTAATTGGAGGGTTTGGTTTCATCTTTCCTCTTTGTTGTTTCATAGATTCCATATACATATGGAGTTAGGTAATGCGTTTTGTAATTCAGCAAACAAAAGATCTAAGTTCCAACATTCTGAGATTTATTAATACAACTCCATGCAGAATGAGATTTTCTCATAGAGTACTATTAAAATCCGAAGGCATTTGATCCTTGATAACATTGCAATGGGAAAATTTATTAGATACATGCACGCTGATTTCAAGAATTACTAAATTTTGTAAAAATAGTATTTAGAAATTCCAATTGCTTTCTTTCACAACTGATTATTCTTATAATAGAGTGATATTTCACCAAGAGGTCTCGTAGAACCAAACTTGTTCACAAACAGAAGACAGTATCTCCTATTGATGTTCATGAGAAAATATAACAAGTTGGCTATTATAAAGCAACAATAAATCTGCAACAAGGTGACTGCCAAGCAGTCATGAACAAGTTGTTGAACAAGCCATTCCAAAACACATTATTCCAGAATTAGTTCTGATATGTGCATTGAAAGTACTGCCTCCAGGGCCCCCAGTTTTAGATGAGTAAATTCTCTATCTGAAAATGTCCCTCTTATGGAAAGTCCTTAGACAAATGACATTGATCTGAAGGATCAAATGCTAAAGTTGACACCATGTATAGCTCTGAAATCTTCTTTGACAGGGGAGGGAGGAAGTACTGAGTATTGCTTGGTAGTAAAATTGTAAACACAATAATTGTCATTAGTAGGTTCATGCCCTGCACAACTGCTGCATAATAAAAATGAGTGCAGAATATCTGATCCATTTTTAAGAAAATAAGGGATTTAAGATTGAAGAAGTCATATACTTGACTCTTTAAACAATGCATGAAAAGAGCGGAGATGGATTTTGAAAATATGGGTGCAGCAGAAGACAAGTTGAGGATAGTGATGAGTGATGAGGGAGAGCCAGGGTTAGGATATGGATTTGAATTGAGAGGGCAAAAAGGTTTAATCATTGTTGGCTATAATTTCGGCTTATGATAACAATTGATGACGGTAAGAAGAGGAGGTACTGTGACAACTACGCATGAGTTTGTTTTGGTTGAAAGCAGTTTAGAGTAGATTCTGTGGTCTATCTATGCATGGCCTGAGAAGAAATGGAAATTGAAATAGGTTCTGCATCTTGTTCTGTTGTAAGAAAGTTTACACTTGATTCTCAAGTACACTAAAGCATAAACAAGATTTCAACTTTTTTGCTGCAGTTTGACATAGCATTTTTCCAATTTATTATTGCAACTATAAAATAAAATGTTTCCAAATTTGGTGAGCTTCCCAGATTTAAACATTTTAAGCATCAACCAATTATTCCTCTTGTGCTCAGGAATCCTTTTCCTAGGTCAACGTTACAAACAGCAGAGCTTGTTCAGCAATCTTCATCCTCGCTCATATAAATACACTAGTGCAAGTCTAATTCTCATCACCCACCAAAGATTCTAGGATATGTCTTCTGTCAAAAGGAAGAAGGAACTAAATTCCATGGTAGATAACGATGATATCTTGATAGAAATCCTGGTCCGCTTGCCCCTACAATCTCTTCTTAGATTCAAACCTGTATGTAAACACTGGAACTCTCTCATTTCCAGTCCTCTCTTTTCTCGTTACCTTTACCCTGATGTCTACTTGGTTTCGGGCATTATTTTGCACAGAAGTTCTTGTCTCCGAAACCCAGAACATGATTTTGTTCCTCTAAGTGACAACCCAACTAGCCCTCCCTTTAAGACTTTGACTTTTGTGAACCATCCTTCAGGTTTAAAAATCTTACAATCTTGTCATGGGCTACTCCTTTGTTCCAGCTTTCATGACAATACCTTCAGGTATGACTATTACATTTACAGTCCCACAACCAAGCAATTCCTCAGCCGGGTGGTCAAATTTCAACAGTTATCCACGGAATCACTTTAGCCTATAATCCTGAGAAGTCACCTCACTACAAAGTTGTCTGTGTCCGAGAAGCTAATTTATTGCAAGATTATCTTGGTATGATTATAAGGAGATGTACTTATCATCTGAGGACGCAGTTTTGGGTAATTACTCACGGTATCAAATAGAGATATACTCATCTAAGACGCGCTCTTGGAGGCTTTCAGTTAAGGCCTTCATTGCAGTACATGATAATCTGAGTTTTAAAGGGGGGGATTTTGGAATGGGTTTGTTCATTGGGTTAATATTTCTTGTCCTTCACTGTACTTCAAGGTTAATGACGAGAAACTGCGGAAAATGCCCACTCCTGATGTTTGGGAAGAAGGGAGTAAATTCGCATATTTAGATGAGTCGAGGGAGCACTTGCATCTTGCTGTGATAAGTCCTCAACCCAACCAAATTTGATGTCTATGAAATGAAAGATGATTATTCGGGGTGGTTCGTGAAGTACCATATTGATCTTGAAGCCGTAACAATTTCATTTCCGAATAGGATAACAATATCTCTGGACATGCGCTATAAACTTGTTATACTTGGTATCGTTCGTGAAGCAGAGGATGAAGAATCATACATGGTGTTGCACATGCCCAGTAAGGCAATACGCTATAAACTTAGCGATGGGTCTTTCTATAAAATTTGTGATTTCTCTATGGGTCGTAAGGAAACTGGGGACATTTGTTATCCTGGTTTTCTCAAATTCTGGCCATCTGAATCTTTTCAATACATTGAGACTCTTGCTAGCATTTAAAGAGATATATATATATAGAGAGAGAGAGAGAGAGAGAGAGAGAGAGCTGTAAGCCTGTCAGGCCGTCACCACTATCGTAATGCCACAATTCAGTTGTCCAACTCTCAGAAGGACGTAAGATTGAGTTTAATGTACTTTGTTATAGAAGCTTGTTTGGAGGAGTAATACACATTACTTCCGGCTTGGTGTTTGAAAAAATAAAAATGTCAAGATGACATAATGTGTTGTTACCAATATAAAAGTGGAATTATTATTTTTATTTATTACCATTTTATTTTTTTATTAACCAATTTGTTATAGACAACTCAAATATATCAAGTGTTTTCAAGCAAAAACAGAGCAAATATGACAGGTAATGACTGCAGAAAATAGAAAATAGACAAGAGATTTATAGTGGTTCGATCAATTTGATCTACATCCACTTTGTGAGCTACTGCTGAAATTTCATTTATGAAACAATGACAAGATGATACAACTTCTGTTTACAAGATCTCTCTCACTCTCTCTGCCTCTCAAGAAAATGGTAAGCTTGTTTATAGAACAGCAGGTTGGATGTTTGTTGTTCTCTCAAGCCTCACACGTTAGAGTCACTCAAGTTGCATGTCTGTTGTTCTCAGATACTGCAGCCATTACTGCCACAGGCCTTGTCCCACAAACAGACTTGCTTTAAGCCAATTAGAGGTACATAGCTTGCCTGACACCTTATCTGAGTTGGATAGCTTGCACAACAACATCAGAGAATTGCACAACTTGCATTACAGCTGCAGTAACAAACAAATTGCATACCAAATCAAGAGAGACATCAGTTCATTGCATTTGTAACTTTCACAAAGAAGTCTCCAATCCCTTTGTGTCATGTCATTAAGTGTGTTTTTGAGTCATGGACACCACAAATCTCCACCTTGACTCTCAAACACACTCCAACTCCAATGATCGCAGTAGCTCAACTCCTTCATTATCAAGGTTGTTGATTAGTAACCTGAACTAAGTCCAAGCAATACTTGAACTTAGTTACAGGTAACACTTTTGTTGCCATATCTGCTGGGTTATCAGCTGTAGAAACTTTCTCAATCATTACTGCACCATGAGCAATTATATCTCTAACAAAATGTAACCTTACATCAATGTGTTTGGTTCTTTCATGATGCACTTGATTTCTTGAAAGATGTATTGCACTTTGGCTGTCACAGAAGACAGTTAAATCTTTTTCCGGAATCCCAAGTTCTGCTATCATTCCTTTGATCCAAAGTGCTTCCTTAACACACTCTGTAACAGCAATGTACTCAGACTCAATCGTAGACAAAGCCACAACAGACTGAAGTTAAGATTTCCAGCTAATGCAACCTCCACCTAGAGTGAAAATATACCCTGTACATGACCTTCTTTTATCAAGATCTCCAGCATAATCTGTATCAACATAACCCTTGACAAGATACTTTGGCTCTTCTACTCTTTTAAACAATAAACCAGTGTTCAAAGACCCCTTCAAATATCTCAGTAACCATTTTACTGCCTCCCAATGTGCTTTCCCAGGATTTGCCATATATCTACTCACTAAGCTCACTGCATGAGCTATATCAGGTCGTGTGCACACCATCGCATACATGACACTTCCAACAGCACTCGCATACGGTACCTTAGCCATCAACTGCATATCTTCATCTTTCTTTGGGCACAATTCAGTAGAAAGTTTGAAATGTGCAGCTAAGGGAACAGTTACAGGTTTTGCATCCGACATGCCAAACCTCTTGATTACTCTAGCTAGATATTCCTTTTGTGACAAGATCAAAACACCATTTTTTCTATTCCTGAGAATATCCATTCCTAATATTCTCTGTGCCTTCCCCAAAATTTTTATGTCAAATTCAGATTGCAGAATTTGTTTCAACTTCTGCACTTCCACTGATTTTCTACTAGCCAGCAACATATCGTCAATATACAACAACAAATAAATCCTATCATGATAAGTAGAGCCCTTGAAGTATACACAACTATCATATGATGATCTCTTGAAACCATTTTTAGTGATAAAAGTGTCAAACCTCTTATACCATTGCCTAGGCGATTGTTTAAGGCCGTATAAGGATTTCTTAAGCAAGCATACATAATTCTCCTTACCTGGGACCTTGAAACCATTGGGTTGACTCATGTAAATAGTCTCGTTGAGCTCTCCATGCAAGAATGCAGTTTTAACATCCATCTGCTCAAGCTCCATATCAAAGCCTGCAACTAAAGACAATAAAATTTTGATAGAAGTATGCTTGACCACAGGTGAGAACACTTCATTATAATCAATTCCTTGTCGTTGAGTGAACCCCTTGGCAACTAGCCTTGCTTTAAATCTGGTCTCTGTCTCAGGTAATCCATGTTTCTTCTTGAAAATCCACTTGCACCCCACTATCTTCACATTTTCTGGTTTCTTCACTAATACCCAAGTATTATTCTGGTGTAGTGATTTTATTTCTTCTTCCATAGCCAACTTCCATTTTATAGAATCACTACATTTCATAGCTTCTTGATAGTTCAATGGCTCAACATCAGATTCTTCCATTGCTATATTCAGAGCATATGCTACTCTATCTGCATAGCCATATCTCTGAGGAGCTTTTGTTTGTCTCTTCTCTCTATCTCTGGCCAAAAGATAGTCTTGCAAGTTATCTTGCTCTTCAAAATTCTGCTCAAGTTGATCTTCATTTTCTTCAGGAATGTTAGAGAAAGCTGGTTCAGAATCTTGTGATGGCTCCACCTCAATCTGAATTTTTTCTCCACTCTGAGCATTTTCATTTTCAGTGTATGTTGCTGGTAATAAACCCAAAAGCTCATCCTCCTTAAAAGTCACATCCCTACTGATAATTGTTTTTGCAAAACCATCTCCCTTATACCAAAGCCTATAGCCTTTTGTACCTTTCGGATATCCGAGGAATATACACCTCACTGCTTTAGGCTCTAATTTACCAGTGTTTGAATGTGCATAAGTTGTGCACCCAAACACTCTAAGGTTATCATACTTAGCAGGCACCCCACTCCACTTCTCTTCTGGTGTTTTAAAACCAATAGCAGAAGATGAACATCTATTAATAAGATAACAAGCAGTTGTGACAGCTTTAGCCCAGAATTGTGTTGGTAATTTTGCATTTGAGAGCATGCATCTTACTCTTTTTAAAAGAGTTCGATTCATTCTTTCAGCCAAACCATTCTGCTGAGGTGTTTTCACAACTGTCATGTGCCTTTGTATTCCCTCTTGTTTGCAAAAAACAACGAAATCATCATTGAGATACTCAAGACCATTATCTGTCCTGAGTTTCTTAACTTTTCTACCAGGTTGCTTTTCCACCAGTGCTTTCCATTCTTTGAATTTAACAAGTGCTTCACTCTTGTGCTTCATCAAGTACAACCATACTTTCCTTGAGAAGTCATCTATGATAGTTATGAAGTATCTATTGCCTCCATGAGAATTAACTCTTGCAGGCCCCCAAACATCTGAGTGTACATAATCAAGAGTGTCATTGGATGTATGCATGCTAGTGTTAAATTTTAACCTAGTTTGATTGCCAATTATGCAATGATCACAAAAATCTAATTTTCCAATTGAATCTCCACACAGCAGCCCTTGATTACTTAGCTCTTTCAGCCCTCTCTCACTCACATGACCAAGCCTCATGTGCTATAGTCTGGTTTTGTCTTGTTCATGTTGAATTCCAACTACTGAGCTACCTGTAATGGTGCTTCCAACAAGACTGTATAGCCCATTTTGCCTTTGACCTTTCATAACTGTCATAATTCCCTTAGAGATCTTAAATGTACCATTTGTTCCCTTAAAGCTATAACCGGCTTCATCTAGAGTGCTTAGTGAGATTAAATTCCTCTTTAAGTCAGGAATATGCCTCACATTAGACAATGTTCTGATTTGACCATCAAACATTTTGATTCTTACGGTGCCAATACCAATCACCCGACAAGCTACATTGTTCCCCATTAGAACTTTTCCACCATCAATTGATTGGTAAGTTGTGAAAAGCTCTCTTCTAGGACACATGTGAAATGTACAACCCGAGTCTAATATCCATTCTTCATGGAATTCCTTGGTAGACACAGCTAGAACATCTGCACTCTCATAACCGTCTGAAACAACAGTAGCATCACCATCCTCTTGATTCTTTTGTGTTTTCTTGTTCTTTCTCTCTAGACAATCACGTCTGAAGTGACCTTCCTTGTGACAGCTATAACACTTCTTGCCTTTTGCTCTAGACTTGGATTTAGACCTTCCTCTATTCTTGTAATTGTTGTCTTTCTTCTCAAATCTCCCTCTTACATTCAGTCCTTCTCCATTACTTGTTTTCTTTTCTGACCTCATCTCCATTTCTCTAGACCTTAAAGCTCCAAGTACATCTTCAAGAGTAAGTGAATCTCTTCCATACTTGATTGCAGCTTTCAGATCTTTATATGAGTCAGGTAAGGAATTTCGGACAATAATGGCCTGATTTTCATCACTCAATGCTTCATTGGAATCAGCATTAGCAAGCTCAATATTCAGCTTAGTGAAATCATCTAGATTGTCTTCAAGAGACTTAGAAGGATCCATTTTGAAACCAAACAATTGTTCTTTAAGATAAATCTTTCTAGATAGAGACTTAGTCATGTAAAGAGACTCTAATTTTAACCAAACCTTTGCTGAGGTATCTTCATCATTTACTTGTCGTAGAACATTGTCTGCAAGGTTGAGAATGATTATGCTATAGGTTGTCTCCATCAGTTCTTGCCTTTCTTCAGCAGATAATGAGTCAGATAAATCCTTCTCTCCATCCAAAGCTTTGGCACACTTCTGTTGAACCAAGATTGCTAGCATTTTCTTCCTCCACATCCCGAAATCACCTTTCCTGTTGAACTTCTCTATTTCGAACCGAGTCGAACTCATTGCTCTTGTTTCTACTTTCGGATGATCCTTGAATCTTGAGTTAACCTACAACCTGGTGCTCTGATACCAATTTGTTATAGACAACTCAAATATATCAAGTGTTTTCAAGCAAAAACAGAGCAAATATGATTGGTAATGACTGCAAAAAATAGAAAATAGACAAGAGATTTATAGTGGTTCGATCAATTTGATCTACATCCACTTTGTGAGCTACTGCTGAAATTTCATTTATGAAACAATGACAAGATGATACAACTTCTGTTTACAAGATCTCTCTCACTCTCTCTGCCTCTCAAGAAAATGGTAAGTTTGTTTATAGAACAGCAGGTTGGATGTCTGTTGTTCTCTCAAGCCTCACACGTTAGAGTCACTCAAGTTGCATGTTTGTTGTTCTCAGATACTGCAGCTCTCAGATACTGCAGCCATTACTGCCACAGGCCTTGTCCCACAAACAGACTTGCTTTAAGCCAATTAGAGGTACACAGCTTGCCTGACACCTTATCTGAGTTGGACAGCTTGCAGAACAACATCAGAGAATTGCACAACTTGCATGACAGCTGTAGTAACAAACAAATTGCATACCAAATCAAGAGAGACATCAGTTCATTGCATTTGTAACTTTCACAAAGAAGTCTCCAATCCCTTTGTGCCATGTCATTAAGTGTGTTTTTGAGTCATGGACACCACAAACCAATTTATGCTAATGATGGTCAATTTCAAATTTTAAGTGTCATGATAAAATAATATTAGGATAGAAGAGATTCAGTTTCATCACTTTTTCCAAGTTCAATTGTTTATTATTATTTTTTTTTCTAGATTATGTGAAACTATTCAAATCCAATCACAATCAAGAGAAGAAAGAAAAAAATATTAGGGTTTCTGATTATAATGTCACAAAACAACCCTACACAAGTAAATTAATAAAGAGGGTTTATGTAGTCTGAAAAGAAAAATAAATAAAATTACTAATCTACTTATAAATCCAGAATATTATAAATATAGTTTCTTCGATAGATTCTGCATATATGAACTTGCATATAATTTCGTATGATTAAGTAAACACAAAATTGTAGATCTATCATACTTAGATTGATTAATATAATTGCATGTAAAATTAAAAAAGAGTGTAAATTTCTCAATTAGTCGAAAAATTAAAAATATTAAGAGGAAATAAAATATTGTCTATATTACTCAAGTTAATAGAATACAATCTGAAAGATTGATCCTTATAGTTACAACATTTATACATGCATAATCCTTTCATGAATTACTAAAATTTAGTTGCCTTATTGATTAATTAATTATTTCAGTATCACGTCACGTGACGGAACCACTTAGACGCTTTTGCCATGTAACCTATTTACCTAAGAATATTCAATCAAATGTTTTGTAATTCATGTTTTTGTGGCAAACTTGGTCTAGATCGTCATCTGACTTATCCATTTATTAGTATACTTCTGCTTGAATTTGGCCTGAGAAAAAAATGGAAAATTAAGTATAGGGTCTGCATCTTGGTCTGTAAAGCATTCAAACTGATAGAAAAACTCTACAGACAAAAAGCTGCTCTTGATCTTCAAATAAGCTAAAGCTTACTTCAAAAAAAAAAAAAAAAAAAAAAGCTAAAGCTTAAAAGTTGTAGAAAATGTTCTTAGGCCTAATTTTACTACAAAAGTTAGTTCATAAGTAAAGGTTTACTCTGAGCATGTCCACTCCGTAGCATCTGCATCTATGCAACTTAGATAGAGCACAAGCCAAACTCTTATACCACGTCAGAAAGGGGTTTGTGACCTAACTTTATCATATAAGCTAATTCAAAAGTGAAGATTTACTCTCACCTTATAAACTAATATAAATTCACTTCTTTAACTAATGTGAGACTATCTAACAAAAATAAATATAGAAGAACTCTGTTGTTAAATTTTGATATAATCTTTTTTTTTTTTTTTTTTTTTTGTTTCAACACTAAGTAGTTCAAAATTCCCAAAGAGAGGAGAAAATATAAAATTACCTCTTTATCAAACCTCTGAGCCGTCAAGATTCCAATTTTTTAAAAAAACAAAACGTTTCTCTTGTGCTTTGCAAATTGCAATACATTTTCTGGCTCAACCTTCTTTACAACACCATAGTGTTTTGAGAAAAATTTCAAGTAAAAATAAAATTAACTACACTGCCTCCTGCCTCTGTGTGACAAGCCAACTAACACTCCCTTTAAGTTTCTCAATGTCGTGGATAATCCTTCAGGTTTTGACAATCTTACAATCTTGTCACAGGTAGTAATCTTGTTCCATTACACTTCCTCAGACTGGTGTCAAACTCCAGTCCAGAATTTGAGGGGGTATGGCTTTTGTTAAAGAAAGTCTGTCAATAAAAAAATTCTCTCACAACTGGGGCAATATTTGCAAAGAGTTTGATTATGTTCTTTTGCATTTCATACATTTCGTATACTATGGAGTTGAATAGAATTTATAGTGATATAGTAAACAAAATCTGGATTTCATCATTCTTAAATTAATCAATATGACATCTGTAGGCTCCGCTTATAGAGGAGATTGATTCTTGGTTGAAGACTTGAGTTTCCATTATATCAAATTAAGAATGAACAACTATACAGAGGAGTATTGGATTATACATGGTGCATACAAAAACTAATGCTAAAATTAAGGAACCAAAAATGGAATTTACAACTAGTAAAGTTGACTCATGATTTAAATCAAATGCTATCAAATTACTTATGGAATCTCCTTGATATTGGTTTGATTGCTAGGATGTGCCTAGTTCTCCTTGATATTAGCTATAAAATAATATATTTCCAAGTTTGGTGAGCCGCCCAGGTTTTAACATTTTAAACACCAACCAATTATTCCTCTTGTGCTCAGGAATCCTTTTCCTAGGTCAACGTTACAAACAGCATAGCTTGTTGAGCAATCTTCATCCTCGCTTACATAAATACATTACTGCAAGTCTAATTGTCATCACCCACCAAAGATTCTCAAATATGTCTTCTGTCAAAAGGAAGAAGAAACTAAATTCCATGGTAGATAAGAATGATATCTTGATAGAAATCTTGGTTCGATTACCCCTAAAATCTCTTCTCACATTTAAGGAAAAAATCTCACAAGCCCCTGAAATGGTAAATAATCTTAGTTTACCTAACTTTTTGAAATATTAACCAAAAAACCCTTATTATCAACCAAACTGGTTTCATCTAAATTTTTAGTGGTTTTGATGACAAAAATACTAAAAGACCAAAATACCCTATTTTGACTCTTATGGGAGAAATGGAAAATGTCCGCTAGTTATAAAATGTGTGAAAGAACAAATATGCCCCTGTATAGCCATTAAAAGACAAAAATAAACTTTAATCAAATTACAGATTTGTCCCCCTACAATTCACAGCTTTGCCCCCACATATAACAAATGAAGTCAGTATATAAATATATATATATATATATGTGTGTGTGTGTGTGTCAAAAAGCAAACATTTATTTTGTGCATGTTACAAACAACATCAACAATATATATATATGTAGAGAGAGAGAGGTCTGATCGGAGGATACAAATTTTGACATAACTTTTGATACGATTTGTTGACGATTGGATGAGGAAGATTTCAATGACTTAAATCTACTTACACCATTATATATAACTTAATTTTACACTCTACTTAAATGTTTTCTCTCCCCCCTCTCTTTATAATTACATCATCTTCGTTTCTCCAATTAATATTAAAAACTCACCATTAAATTATATTTTTCTCATCCAACCAATTATATTTAAATTTTAGTTTTGTTAATAGGCAATGTTATCCATATTTCCAACCCAATTATATTTTTCTTAATTTCCTTACCAGTACCTTGGCTACCAAATGAATGATAATTAAGGACTTGAGTTTTTCTTTTTGAGAAATGGGAAAAAAAAAAAAAGAAAAAAAAAGAAGGTGCCTTCAATCGCTGGCCGGTCAATATACTTTGAAGTCATAGTTCAATTGTCATTGAAAGGTCATTCCAATAAATTTGAAGCAATCTGAAAAAAGGAACAAATTAAATCAACCAATATAAAATATTGTAGTTAGGAAAAATATAATTTTAGGTTGGAAATATGGATAACATTGCCTATTAACAAAACTATAATTTAAATATAATTGGTTTGAGTGAGAAAAATATAATTTAAATGGTGATTTTTAATATTAACTAGAAAGAGAAAAGATGATGTAATTATTAAGAGAGAGGGGAGATAAAATATTTATATAGATAGAGCATACAATTAAGTTGTATACAATGGTATTAGTAGATTTAAACTATTAAAATCTTTCTCATCTAATAGTTAATAAATCGTATCAAAATATATATTAAAACTTATGTCCCCCGACCATGTCTCTCTCTCTCTATATATATATCTTAAAAAGCAGATTTTTTTTTTTCTTTTTTGATCTTCATAAGCAGCCTATGAACAGCACATTGATTATTCTTCTAGTAGACATATATCAACAATCATGCATATAAACAGTACCTATATACAGACATAACAAGACCATCTTCTAGTAGTTTTTTTTTTTTGGTTGAAATCTACAATTTCTGATTTCCTAGAAGAATACTAGTCACACCAAGGTCATCTGTTTATATCGATATTTGTGCAGTTGATATCTTTTGATTATGTATGTTTCTATGCAACTTTTTATCGTTTATTATTTAATTCAGAGGAAGAAAGTTATTATGATACATATTTGTATAATAGCTAATGATCACAATTTAAAAAGAAACGATAAGTGTTGTATACAATGATGACATGATTTGTTTTAAATGTACTTGTATCTTCCTTTAGGTAATTGTATCTTCCTTTAGTTTATTATATGAATTTTCACTTGATATAATTTGTTATACTCTTTTAGTTGCTATACAAGAACTTTTTTTTTTTTTTTCATTATATGACTTTTTACTTGATTCTTTTTTGTATATGAATAATAATTATTACATAATGTACCACATAACTACTAGTGAAATCATCTTTAAACTCATTATCACCCTTAAACCTAGGCAAAGTGAATTGATTTGTCACTAACCGCAAGACCAAGCCTATATTACTTGACAAGTAATATGCCTAAGAAAGGCCATCGTTGATGTCTCTAAATCTACTACAGGCATGGCTCGCAAAGTCTGTGAACCACAAAATAAACACGGATCGTTGTAATATATATATATATTTGAAGGGTAATCAGGTTTGTTCTAATCGGGCAAAGTATCAAATCAACTACTAAAACAAACTCACTTTGGTTGTTAACTGTAAACTAGAAATGGCAGGAAAACAAAACAACCATAACATAAACACAAAAAAACGAATAATAAGGAAAAAAAGATCTGCTAACATGAACACAAAGCAAACCAAACACAAAATAATAAACCAAAGTTGAGCTCTAATAGCCCACTTAGAACCAAAATACAAACATAATCTCATAGAATTTGAAAAAACCAAGGATTGGAAAACCTGAAATCACATCCAGATTTCTTCTCCTCCAAGGTTTTAGGCCATTGAATAAAAGATTATCGAAATCTTCCCTCTTAACAGGTCTCGAATCGATGGCAACAGCTTTCCCTCATCACACTCTCTTTGTAAACAATCAAAGTCCTGAAACATCATACACATTAAACAAGGAATCAACTTTGACGACAAAATCATATTTTGAGAGATGGGTGGTGACCTGTTAAAAAACAGAATAAAAAAAGAAACAGCATGCCAAAGTACGTTTTTCTCAGCAATATTTTTCGCAAGCAAATGTTCACACATGGTGTAAATTTCAACAGTAAATAAATGAAAAAACGTTCGACGAATACAAAATAAAACACTTATCAGTGGAACCTCCACACACGAACTCCAGCCTTCGTCCGATGACTTCTACGTCTTAGAAGCAGGGAACTTTGTCCACCAACACGATCAAACGTCAACGTACATGAGCAGGGAAGTAGCCAGGAATCTCGTT
Source organism: Litchi chinensis (assembly GCA_019925255.1). Classification (NCBI taxonomy): domain Eukaryota; kingdom Viridiplantae; phylum Streptophyta; class Magnoliopsida; order Sapindales; family Sapindaceae; genus Litchi; species Litchi chinensis. The sequence continues at coordinate 21,020,377 of CM034467.1, read as the reverse complement.
CAGGGTGGATTAGAATAAAATTTTTAAATGAACTTCACATTACAAAACATTTTATAAATTAAAAATATATATATACCCAGTCAAAGGAAATATAACAAGTCTTATTTACTTCTTAAAATTCATATTATAAAAAAACAAAAATAAAAATAAGAAAACTGAATAAAATAGAAAAATAGAAAAGAAACATTATATGTAAGTAATTAATCAAGTTGTAGGTAAAGATATTTAAATGATCAAATTTGTTGAATATTAATTATAGCATAATAATGTTATAACATCCCAAATATTTCTTTAGATATATATAATCTACATTTTACCATACTTTAAATTAAAGAGTGCATTAGTAAAAACACTAAAGATATTAAATTTAAGTAATATATTATGCAACTAATATTATGATAAAAGAAAGAAGCAAAACATGAAAAATTTAAGTAAAATTTCAGATCCAATATATGAAATAAAACTATTATATATGCGATATTTGAATAGAGATAAAAATATAAACAAGAAAAATAAATATAATATGTTTGGAACAAATACGTGTTTGTTTTGATATTTAAAGAATTAATAGAAGAATATATCTATTTTTAAAATAAATATAGTTGTATTATTATATATACTTTTTTACAATGTGGGCTAGGGTGGCTTAATGACCCATCCCTGTGTGGAAATGATGATAAAAAAGTTAATGAAAAATTTACTCTGCAGGTGGCGGGATACAGCGCTGGTTTTGGTGTGCACTTTTGTCACTGTTTGTGGCTCTTTTACGTTTGGCTCATGTGCAACTACCTATCTAAACTATATTAATAATTTTTTTTTGAGAGAATTACTAAAAAGTTTCTAAACATACGTCTTATTACAAATGGAAACCATTTTTACTTTTTATAATAACAACCTCCTTTGTAGTAACGGTTTGATTATAGTTAATTGTGAGAGTTAACTATAGTAAGGAAATTTTGTCAATTTCTTGATATTTATTTTTCTTTTAAAAATTATATTAATTAATAAATTATTTGGATCTCTATCATCCATATGAACGGAGGAGATTCATTTCAAATAATTTAAAATTTTAAAACTTAAAAATATTTTAAAAATTAAAAAAAAAAAACAAATTTTAACTATAAAAGATAATCTAAAATTTTTTCAAATGGATCTAAGCCATCCATCTCAAAGACGGACAGTCAAGATCAATTTGAAAAAAAAAAAGAAAAAATAATAAAAAATTGAAAATGGCAGTATCTCCACTGGCATCTTCAACCTTTGTTGATAATGGTTCATCAACATTCAATAGAGGTCTGGGTTCCGATAATAAAGATTTGGGTTCATCAATAGAGGTCTTGTTCATCAACAATGATCCATCATCATCAATCATCAACACAAACAATCATCATTAATCATCAACACAAATAACACAAACAAGGGTCCAATATCATCAATCATCAACATAAATAAAAACCACTATCATCTTCAAACAAAAACCACTACCATTATCAACAAAAATTGAAAATGGCAATATCTTTGCTATAATCAACCCAATCCTAGTAAGAGCAAAGAGAGGAAAGAGAGATTGAGAGGACTTGTAATAGATGTAGATGCAGACACAATGGTGATGGAGTGGTGAGGACCATCTGTTCCAAGTTAGAACTAGATCATCGCCAACAGGTGACAATCTGGTTCCAAAATGGAACTAGACTAACGTCTGGGTTTCCAAATGGAAACCTAGATCGATGCCTAGGTTTTGATTTGGAAACCCAAATGCTCGATACCTAGATGTCGATTTGGGCATTCGGGTAACGAATATACTTGTCGATTGTTGAAGAAGACAAAGAAAAAGAAGAGAAGGAAGGAGAAAAAGGAGAAGATAGAGAGAGAGAGAGAGACGATAGACAGTGGTTGGCTTTAATAAATGGAGATCTAATCCATCAATTTTTCTTTAATTTTTTTTTTTTTTAAATATAAAAGATTTTTTTAAAAAAAAAAATTGATGGTGATGGATGATGCAAACCTCAATTTTTTTTTTAAATTTTAATTATTTTATAATTTAAAAATTATTTTTAATTATTTTTAATTTTTTAATTATTTCTAAAATTCAAGTTTTTTTTTTTAACTAGAGCTCAACCGTTTATTTTTTAGATAGACAGTTGAGATTTTTTAAAAGTTTAATTTTTTTTTTCCCACAAAAGTAAGGTCACAAATTAGTTAGTCAGGGATATTCTCATCTTTTTGCTCTATTTTATCATGATTTAATCATTTAAATAGTTAATATAGTAAAACTGTTAGTATAGAAATGTTCATTATTATAAGAGTTAAATACACAAAACCCCTCTGAGGTAAGGTTTTAAAGACTTATAGTCAAAGTTTGATTTTTATAACACAATGCCCCCAAGTCGTCAGTGTCTGTTAGTCAATATTTGGTTGACCAAGGGTAATTTCGTCATTTATGAATCTATTTTATTTAAAAAAATTAAAAAAAAATATTTTTTTTAATAATTCAATATCCCTACAACAAATCAAAAAAAAAAAAAAAGAATTTAAAAAAGAAAATTGTGAACCAGATGATGAATATCCCTACAACAAATAAAAAAAAAAAAATATATATATATATAGAATTTAAAAAAGAAAATTGTGAACCAGATTATAAACTTCTGGGTTCCCAGATGATGTTCATCATCTAAATTCGTCCCAAACATGGTGAACCAGATGATGCATCATCATCAAACAAGAAAATTACAAAATAAATTATAAAAAAAACACACACACAACTGGTTCCCAAACTAAACAAAAGAAACCCAGAATCATCATCATCATCAACCAAACTCAAACTCAGAATCATTATCATCAACAACAACAACAAATCAAACATAAACACAAGAATCATAACCAAAAAAATCTTCAACAAACCTATTCATGAACCTAGAGGGTTCGAATCGAATCCAGATTTCATAAATCTGGATTCGATTCGAACCCAGAGATGTTTGGTTCTCGGTTTGACGAACCCAGATGGACCGTCTGGGTTCGTGCAGAACCCAAACGAACCCAGACGGGTTAGTCTGGGTTCGACGAACCCAGATCTGGGTTCGTATCTGGGTTCGTCAAACCCAGAACCCAGACGAACCCGTCTGGGTTCGACAAACCCAGAGGCCTCTGGGTTGGTGAAGAAGAAGAAGAAGAAGAAGAAGAAGAGGTCGGCGTGCGAAGGGGCGGTGGTCTCTAGTGGAGGCTGGTGGAGAAAGAGAGAGAGAGTGAGATTTTTTAATAATTTTTATTGATTTATTATTTTATTTTAATAATATTTTAAATTACAATTTTAAATTATTTCAAACAGTAAGGACATTTTATTCATTACAAGTTAAAAACCAATCAACCGTTTGATTTAATTATATTTGACTGTTAACTAGGAGGCATCGTGTTATAAAAATCAAACTGTTTACGTGCTTGTATTTGAATAAACCTCAGAGGGGTATTGTGTATTTAACTCTTATTATAAAAAGCAAAAGTGTTTTTCGGTTATAATAAAATATATTTTCAAAAGCTTTTTAGTAATTCTCTCAATTTTTTTTTTCCCATTGTGGGCTAACCTATACTAACCCTTTTTTTTTTTTTTGCGGGGGGGGGGGGGCGGGGAGGGGCATGGAAGGTATGGAAAGTGTGGGGAAGAAGTTTGATTCTATCTTTTGTTGTTTTAATCTGGACCACCCATCAGACTTACACATGGAGACATCTAAGTGGTTTTTATTTTATTTTATTTTTTAATTTACCATAATATGTATTGCCATCCAACCAGAGTCCATTTAACATTTCTACCCCCAGTTACCTTTATACCCTTAGAATTAAAGGAACTGTTAGTTCATTGATGAAATTAATCACCCATGTAACCGTTGAGCCATTTTACTTATTATTTTCAGTATCATGGGTTGTTTAACATTACTTTTAAATCTAGGGGTTAAAATGATAATATCTCTAACATTAATCATATTTTATTTTTATTTTTACTACACATCTTATCCAGTGCCACTCCATATATGAATAAAAATTAAATTAAACCTGTTTTTTTATTTAAAAAATAATTAATTTAGTTGTATGTATATATATCTCTTAATTCACCTCAAGAGATTAATCAAAATAGACTATCTTATTAAACACATATTCATGGATTTGCTAAAAAAGAATAGACTGAAATATCTTTTGTATTTCTTACAATTTCATAAAGCTGAGAGCCCAACTCAAAGGAAGTTATATAGAAGGAGATGAAATCGGAAACATTTCATCAAAGTTCTTTTTTACACATGGACTTCTAAATAAAAAAGAGATATAGATGTCTATCAAATTCGTTCTTGTGACAACTTGGATTTGTTTACAGAAGCACTTCCTACAACGATATTTGAGAAATTAGTGAATAAGAATGGTAATCCTGTTAGAGGAGAATCTTTTATCATGAAGCGCTGGGGACGCTCACAGCTATTGCCGGGGACAAATTTTTCATCATAGTAATAGGTTGGTGATTCGGTGAATGGAAATTGGTGGATTATTTAGGGAGCTTGGATTGCCTTTCGAGATCGGTGACGGCCCTGATACAGCCACCATTTAATTTGGTAAGATGATTTAGAGGGGGCAAATGGGTTTGAATCAGGATTGTTGGTAGAAGGAACTTGTGAGGCATGAAGAGATTGTAATTGTTTCAGAACTATTTGTAGTGTGGCATGGCCTTCATCAATACTAGATTCATGGCCCTCCAAAAATCTCATGAACTTTATTGTGAAATTCCGCATTAGATTGATTTCTAATAACCATGGCTCTGATACCACTAATACATTAGAATTTGAAATTGGAATAGAAGAGTTAAGAGAAGGATATTTGAGTAATAATTTCTGTCATGCCTTTATCCAGAGTTTGAGTCACTACTAATAAGCTCGGAACCTTACATATAAAGCAAAAGTAAAACAACAATAACAACTGAAAGAAAATAATGCCAAAACAAATGCGGCACAACAGCTATACGGCTTATTCAACGGAAACAAACAAACATGACCATTTACTTGACCCACTACTCCACGCAGTGCATGGTCCGCATGGTCTGCACACCTGAGTTTAATGGTATGAAAATAGGTTGAAATTAGTTAGGTGAAATTATAGCTCTAGAATTTTCAATCCATTGGTTACAACTTTGGTTTAATATTGGTATTTATTTATTTATTTATTTTGCAATTTTTTCTCAATTATTAGCTTTCATTAGTTTGGATAGGGTTAGTTTTGATCAGTTTTGGTAGTTAGCAGAGTTTTGGTTTGCAATCTTCATGGAAACGATCTTGACTCATCATTCTATTATTTATGAGCCGTGTGTACTTGTACGGGGTCTTTTGTGTGTGTTTGGTATATACGGTATACGCTTACTATTTAGCCATCAACAAACTCCATGTGAAAATGAGAAAACTATTATCAACTATTAAAAACCAGTATGATGATGTTCAGCAGACATTGGAAGAGCAAGCAAGATCTCAGCATGAACACCCACATTTTTTTTTTCAAATTAGCACGCAACATCAACACTCATATTCATATGGATTATTTCTGCAAACAGCTTCTCTCCTCGGATTTGGATTCTCTTACCTTTATACATAATAATTGGTGGCCGAAGAAATAGAGAAGAAATATTACTTAAGATGTTTCCTGATATGGTAAGACGCGAAACACCGTATTACCATAGTCACGTCTTTTTTGAATATGGTCTCCACGACTTTCTTGCAGTGTCTGTGCTTCAATCTCAACCCGGTAGCAAGAAATTTAAGAAGTGAACCTGTGATATGGAAGACCACATATCTCTATATTTGGGTAAAAATAACTATGATTGTAATGTTAGGATATAAAAATTTTCTAAAATACATGCATGGCAGCATGCATTGCCGCCTCAATATATGAAAGCATTTTTTTATAAACATAGCTCACATAAACTCCAGTTTATGTATTGTACAACTGATTATTCTTACAATAGATTGAGTTTCTACTAAAGGTCAAGCAATACATAACTAATCATAAAACAGTACAAAATATCACCTTTTGATGCTTAAAGAAAATAAGAGCTACTATAACAAATTTATAACCAGTCGCCGATAATTAGAAGCGCAGGAGAAGCTCACAATGAGAAACAAGGAACTACAAAAGCAAACATGATAATATTTGGAAAAAAAGCCCCTTGGAGATGTGATAAGTTTAACTTTTACGAACTCTGATCCATAGCCATTGAAAAACCTTAAGCAATGTACTGTGGAAAGCAAGACGTTTAGACATAGATGCCAGCAACATCGGAGGACTTCCTAATAAGAACACAGGCAAAGCATCCCCAGGTGATACAGCCATTATGGAGCATATATAAGCCCCATATAGTGAGAAGACAGAGATTAACATCCATGGCTTCAAAGGTATTTGATGGATGAGGATTATAATCATTGCGGCTGCTGATGTGATGAAGGCTATGGAATCAAACCAAATGAATAATCTCAATAGATTAGACCTTTGTTTGACAACTTGTAACCCCAAACTTGAGTATGGTTTGAATTTGAGGTTATCAAACACCCTGCTTCCATTGAGTGCTGCATGGAAGGTGATTCCTACAAACACAGCCGTGGTAATTAACAAAGCATGATAAGCATCTCTTGAAGTTTGATGTTTGGTCTTCATTGGCCAGTGTGCTTGTAGAGGTGATGATTGGTCCCAATTTCTCTGAGATTCATTACAGATGTCACAGTTGTTACTCTCTAAGGCTGATCTACTTAAATCTCTGGCTCTTAAGGCCCCTGCTCTTTGAAGAATCTTTTCGATTTCCATATCTCTTCTGCCTCCGTATGGCAAGACATCTAAGATGTCTAAAGCTGTGAAACCACCGTTATTCATGGCGTTTACATCAACCTTAGCAGTACTGTTAGGCCTCTCGGTCAGCAATAAATTTATGATCTGCATAATAAAGAAAACAGGGTATGTCATATTTTTGCAAACATCAACAAATATGGAAACAAAATCAAGCCAAGAAGTGAACAACAATTTTTTTTTTTTTCAGAAAAAAAATTGAAAATGATATAGATAGTAACCATGTGGGAGACAGAAAAATTACTTTGACATTTCTTCTTGATAGAGCAAGGTGGAGAGCAGTGTTGCCATTGCAATTCCTTTGATTGATGATATTACCGAAATCACATCTTTCTTGAATGGATTCCAGCAAGTACTCCAAGGCCTTGTCTTGCCAGTGTCTTACAGCGGCGTGAAGAGGCGTTTCATCAGTAGAAGAGACCTCAGAAACAGAGTCAGGGCAAGCTCTCAACAGTTCTTCAATAATTCCAACCCTGCCTTTGATGGCTGCCGTGTGCAGAGGAGTTCTATCATATCTGTCTTTTACAAGGCACAGTTGAGGATCGGCGTCGAGGAGTAATCTGACTATTGACACGCGGCCTGCATGACAAGCCAAGTGCAAAGCAGTATTGCCTTCATGATCCAACTCCAGAGCCAGTTTCTGACTCTCTTTCAGTACTTTTGCAACCATTTCTTCGTCGCCCAACTTAACAGCTACGTGCAATGGATTCTCCAAAAATTTAAGGCTCCGATATGGTTGTCTTCGTGAAAATCTGTAACTCTGACAATCATCATCAATATCATTCCAGCCTGCTTTTGTTGAACCATGTCTGGCTGCTATGTCCCAACGATTAATTACAGCATTGACAACTTCTCTATAAGCACTAATTATAGGCCGGATCCATTGCACAAAAAATGGACCTTCCATTTTGATTGCAAGCTGATACTATTATCACCGCCTAAATTTACAGTCTCCTTCGCAAACGTTTTCAAAACATATTTCTCAGATATTTAATGCTCTAGATTGCTTTTTCTGAATTTCTTTATTTTCTAATGTCTGGATGGGCAAACTGGTCAATTCCTTTCTTTTAATTATTTCACGGTTCGGACTCTCCAACAAAGCAAAGTTTAATGATAAATCCGTTTTCCAATCACATCAACCCGTCTTCTTCATCCTAGTTTCAATATTCCAATTTTATCTTTACAACTCTGAAATTATAGTATAAACCCAATTTTTCGTTGACATAATCCATATATCCGACTAATAACACTATTTTTTTTTTTTTTTCCTTTCATTATCTGAAATAATTTTCTATCAGTAGTTCAATTACATACATTTCGCAATTCTTTTTTTAAGTTGGAGAAGCAAAGCTCTATCAGAATGTTCCATTTTAAGTACTTTCTTGGCAACTTCTATAATCAGAGATATCTACTAACAAGACAATTGTTCATCTATATTAGTGAAATGCGTATGCTGAATCTTGAATCCATTTTCACTCTCATAAATTAACCAAGACATCCCATAAAAAAGAGAAAATGTTCCACAGGCTTTTGTAAAACACGCCTGCAATGGGACATAATCCCCATACTAAGTAGATGGCGATGTGGCCAATGGTGTACCCCAAATTAAAAGATAAAAATTGTGATACCCAACTATACATTTATTATTTAATTATCGACACTAATGTCATTAAATTATCTCATTAAATATTATTTTTTCTATGTACTACATGTGGTGGGGGCAATTCGAACATAACATATAATTAAAATGAAATAAACATTTTCTATTACTAAATTTTATTAGACATTTTCTCCCATCAAATCATATTTAGCGTTGGTCTCTTTTAAATACTATTAAATCAAACAATGATTGATACCGAAAGATATATATAGTTACAATTTTATTTTTGTATGGTTAATGGTTCACCCACCCACATATATATAATAAAGATTTTATTGGTTTACTTATAACAGTTGGCCACTTCAGTTAAGAATTATGGTAAAATATTGTAACATTTTTTTGATTGGCTATATCCGTATGACTTTTATGCTAGAGTGGGTAGGTTTAGTTAGAAAAATATAGGGAAAATTACACTAAAGTACCTGGACCTATTGGGTTATTGCAATGATGGTGTGAGTTTACCCTATATTACACTAAAGTACCTTTGACTGAATTTGACTAACGTTGAGACAAAGATAAAGTTGGCACCACAAGGGTAAATTGGTATTTTCCTATATAAAAATTATAAATGAATAAAAATAGCAATCATTTGCCACGTCACATTCAAACTTAAATATTATTAAAAGATTAGTAATATTAATATTAGTAAAAAATAAATGAATAAATAGAATTATATAATAAAAGAAATTAAAATAGAAACAATAAGATCTAGAGATTTTTCTAGATCCTTCATGAGATCAAAACGATCTCATAACAAAATTATTAAAAAAAAAAAAAAAGAGAGACCAAAGAAATAGAAATGAAACTTAAATTTGGATGGAGCTTTGGACATATTTTCTCCCACATCCTAGATTGTATTATCTCATCATATGGAATATGAAAAAAAAAAAAAAAAATTCTTGAATCAACTCATAAGCATCACTCAACGTCTCAAAACCCCATCTGACCTCCTTACAACCTCTACCTTTAATCTATAAGAAAACTCACTCCTGGGCAAATCAACAGTTATTATGTCAAACCCTTTTAGAGTTCAAATACTCAACAGTTGAGATCGAGTCCATTAATAATCAAAACACTCTCACTAGACTTTGCAACAATTCTGTAAAGGAAAAGCTCGATGGGTGATCGATTCTAATTGGTTTAGACCTTTTATAATGCAGCCAGAAGAGTAGTGGTGAAGAAGAGGCCTAGGGAGGTTGAGAAACTATTGTTTTGGGATGTAGGAGAATGAGAGAGTTGAAAGGAAAATGGAGACTGAAGTTATAAGAGATAGAGACAATGAAGTAAAACCTGAATATGAATAAGTTAGTGTGGTGGTGAGAGTTAGGAAAGTAGAATTGTTTCTCATGGAGAATTTTGTTTGAGAGAAGAATGAGTGGGTTTGAATTGAAAATAGAAAATTTAAGTTTTATACTTCCAAAAATAGAGAAAAATTGTTGTGATTATTGATGATTAAATATTGATGGTAGTGGGAAGACAGGGTAGGGGGGGTGGGGTTGTGAGCAACGGTGTAGTGATCCTGTTAGATTTAATCATTGTCAAGACAATTATATTTGGATGGATTAATTTTCAAAATGTATTGAAATTTGAAAGTTACTTCTCTAATTCTTAAATTTTTTTATTTGTTGAATAATTTTCATGAATTTGGATGGATATGATTTCTAGAAAGTTTTGGAGGTTGCTATTTTAATTGTTAAATAATTTTCATTTATTTGATTTTTCATTATTTAATTTATCAATTACTTGATTTTTATATTAATTATATATAATAGGGTTTTTGTGTCATTTCCTTCTCAATGAGTGGTCAAACCATTAAGTTTGACTAAGTCAACTAACTGTAAGGTATTTATGTGTAATTTAACCAAAATTCGCACCGTCATTATTATTAGCCGCTATTTCCAGGTACTATAGTGTAATTTTCCCAAAAATATATATACGTCAAGAATATTGCTTTTTAAACATTTAGCAAGATAGTTTCTGAATAAATAAATAAATAAAACAATTGGCCAAAGTATTATTAATAAGGGATCGACAAAAATAATTTGACTAAGCATATGACATGACCTAGGTCTTGTCCGTGCTTTGTTAAAAAAAGAAAAAGGTCATGTTCATGCTAGTTACGATAAATTTTATTTTTTGCAAGTTTGATTTTAATTCATAATAATAGTAAGGGTTTACTAGATGATTGAAATTAAAAACAATGCTCATTTCTTATTTTTGTGGGCTCATTATTTAATCATCCACTACATGTTTAAAAAGAAAAAATAACTAAACCAAACATGGATCATGTTAGTTACCACCAGACCCAAAAATTTAAACTGATAGGAAATGACTCAACTATAGTATTTAAGACTTGAGATTGACATGTGACACATCCCCTCATGTGTAACGTGAATTGATGATAAATGACAGACATATATTATATATCCCCTACCGTATAACACATGTAGTAAGATGATTCTTAGATAAAGGGAGAAGAGAGAGTTTAAATCCGGGATCTCCAAACTCTAATATTATATTAGTTACCATCAGACCTAAAAACTCAAACTAATAGGAAATGACTCAACTATTGTATTTAAGACTTGAGGTTAACTCTAATTAAAAATAAATAAATCTTGTTGTTAAGACAAAGTTAATCAGAAGCTACATGAAGCTAATTAATGGTTCATAGCTTATCGTCGACAATAATTAATCAACAACGAGTAACTTTACTTGGAAATTCCCTTATAAAATTAAACAAGGCTGTTGTGCGCGGTTTGTTGTCCTTATCCTACTATACAAGCGCTACCTGAGTTATAAAACTTAGATATCCAAGAGTATTGTAAACAAGTCAAGACAAACTAACAAGATAATTCAAAATATACAACATGTTTAATTTAATTAATAATCATATTATTAATTATTTCATTTATTTACTAATAAAGTTCACTATTTTATTTTTATAAGGAGTAATGTTAGATTGTTAAAAAATTTTACTAAACTACATTCCAAGTAACAATAATGTAAAAATTGTCAATAGCATTTTAATTATCATTTCATTTAATAATTTATATGCTATTCATAATTCGTATGTCATATTACTACTTTTGGATCTAGAATATATATATATATATATAATTTTTACACATTATAGCATAACTCTATTTATTATGATTAATTTATAGCTTATTGCTAATTGCAATCTATCAACAAGACAACAACACATCAACTAATTTTGAAGGTGATTAACCTGGAAAACCTCGTACGAAAAGAAGAATTTATTAGTTGATTGTAGTTGTAAAAAATATATATTATATTATATTATATTAAAGTTAATTAGTGGTCCCTTGTTGTTAAATATAACCTTTTGTGCTTAATTAAATTATTTTAGTTTGGATGAGTCATAAATTAACCAAATAATTCAAGAGAGGACTTATCAGTCCATGCACATCACATGGATTTCTCTTGTTGCGTTACCTACTACGCTTTGCCTTTTTTATATTGATGTGGCTAAGTATTACAAACAAGATAATTCTAGAGACATAAGATAAAGTTGGCTTAATAATAAATTCTTTATATTTACATCTTGGAGATTATAATATTTCCATTCTAGAAGGGACTTAATCAGTCTGTACACCTCACATGGATAATGGATTTGTCTTATACAAGCTAATTATTATATATATTTATGTGCGTTCGATTTTAATTAAAATATTATGACAAATTATTTATCTACATTTTAATCTCATTAATTTAATTCTAAGAGAGGATGTCTACAGTTGGAAAATCGCGGATAAAAACTAATCATGAGTGTCATTACCTCCTAATTAACAAGATAATTCAAGAAAGACTTGGTCATCAACAATATTATGACAAATTATTTATCTACTTTTTAATCTTATTTATTTAATTTTAAGAGAGGATAACTATATATAGTTGGAGAATCGTGGATAAAAAATTAATCATGTTTATTTTAGTGTGATTACCTACTAATTAACAAGATAACTCAAGAAAGACTTAGTCTATGCACGTCACATGGATATGTCTTCTTCATACTAGATATATTTAATACCTTGTGCATTTGACTGTAATTAAGTATCTTAATTATTATTTACTTAATTAAAATAATGTTTAACTTTTAATATTATTTATTATGGCTCCCAAGCAAGACGACTATCCTTATTGCATAATTGCAGATAAGGTAAATAAGTAAATATATTTATTTATGGGTAGATGATCCCTTCATATTGCTTTATTACACCAATACTGTAAGTTTCTTACAAATAACTATAAGTATCGTAGCGTCAGTTAACTTAATCAAACTTAATAATTTGACCACTCACTTAGAATGACATGATCAGATGCTCCTATTATAAATAATTAATATAAACGTTAAGTAATTAAAAATTATTAAAAAAAGAAAAATATTTAAAATTATAAAAAGGAAAGATCTGTTGTGGGTGATCCAACAATGCAAACCAAACCAGCACCAAATCCCCATCACCCCACCTTCATTGCATCTCCATCACTGGGTTGAAGATCTAGCTAGGTTTTGGCAAAAGAATCCAATATTGGCTTTGTGTTAGAGTTTCTCTTTTCCTTTCATCATTTTTATTTTTATTTTTTTATGTTTTATGTAAATATATTATTAGTTATTTAAATTATTTTTGAATTTTGGTGTGAGCAAGTAAATGATGATTGGGCATAATTATTTTTTAATCATTTATAATTTCATTCATAAGTATAAATAATAATCCATCTTACAAAGTTAAACATGTCGTTATCTCATTATTGGATGCAATAAACCATAAAGTGACCACTATTTGTGTCATTTATAACGTGATAACATAATACTTGTGTAATTTGACCTTTATTTACTTTTTGAGATACACGGAGTTGTGCATTGATATGTTGAAAGAACAAATATGATTCATTTAATTAAGTTTTGAGTCCTTAACATGTATTTAAGGGATATATGTTAATAAAATTGTAATATATTAATTTCCTTGTGGAATGGTAATATAAATCGAGAAACTATGTATGGTTGTAATTGTGGTTAGTTGTGTTTGAAACTTTCGATAACATCTTATGCTAATGCTGTTTTATAGCTTTTATTTTTATTATTTAGTTTTACAATTTGTGAAGGATAGAAGTTTATAACTCGGATTTACAACTTCATATTATTGCAATTTCATTAATATGAGTATTAAAAAAATTATATACCAGTGTACTAAACTTATCTGATTTAGTGCATTACATACTCTTTAATTTTAAAATTAATATCTAAGAGTATTATAATAGATTAGGACAAATTAATAAGATAATTCTAGAATGGAGTTTCTATGCAAATCACATGTTATGAATATTTTTTAGATTCAACAAATGGGCTGGTAAAAGCTTGATAGAGGCCCCATAAGTCAACCCAATCAAGTGGCCCAACTGACAAGGTCCGGTTCATCGACATCTAACCCATGCGAGTTCTACAGCTCGCACGGGCGAGCTCGCATCAAGGTTGTTATTCACAGATCGTTGTTAGTATTATTTAGCTTGTATTATGCACAGCTCGTTACTTAGAGCGAGGTCTAGCTCGAAATTACCTAATGCGGTTTATAACTTGTACAATGACCAGTTAGATAAGGAAATCTTCCAGAAAGACAGTAACATAAATTAATCGTGATTCTTTTACCAGAATTGGAAATAAATTCAAATTCAAATGTTGATAAATGTGATCCCTGATTTTGTGGAACAGATTCCTGATTCGGTGTTAATCAATTAGGAAGTGTAGTTAATGCATGATTCTTTTTCTGTTTTATTTCGATTCAAATTGTAAACGCATCTTCCTATAAATAAAGGTTAAAACTCATTGTAAGATGGATACATACAAGCAATAATAGATTGTTTCTCTGTAGAAATTATTGAGAGAAACAGCCATAGACGTAGGCACACTTGTTGAACTATGTTAAAAATCTTCTTTGCATGTTGTTCTTCTTCTCTGCCTTCTACTTCTCTCTTGTTTTCTGTTTAGTTTTACATTGATTGTAGGTATTGGGCTTTGAACATTCGTCGACCAGAAATCAACGTCGACATTTTGGAGTTAGAGGAAGGGCTCAGACTGCAATCTATTTTGCTATAATTCTTCAGTTTTTGAAAGGCATGACAAGAACAAGAATAACCAGATATATGGGCTCAGAGGATAACCAAGCAGAGAGTAAGACAAATCAACATCAACGTAAGACGCAATTGATGGAAGGCGTACCTATGCTTGCAATAGGCACATCTCATGGCCAGGTAGTTGGTGTTGCTGTAGGCATGCCTCATTTGCCCCCTTCCGAAATTACCCCAGCAGCCGAAAGGCTTCAAACTTGACATCAAAAGCAGGAGGTGCTAGAGGTTACGGTCAGATAGCTTACAGATGTAATGAATGCATTGGTACAGGCCTAGGTGCAGAACGTGCCCAAGATTGAGGCTACTATTCCAAGGTAAGCATATCCGCAGCATGAAGGATTGCAGGTGCCAGAAAGGCCAATGAGGGAGGTGTTGCGATCTACTGGTTTAGCTCGTTCTTCTAATTCGGGCTTTAGAGCTAGAGGTCGCCAAGCTCGCGAGGAAAGAGAGGTTGCACGTCCAGTAAGCTTGGTAATAAGGGTGAGTTAGGATGGAAGCCGTCGTGTGGAAGCTGGCCATGATAGAGTCCGAGCTACATCTCGACACGAAGAGGATGAGGTAGATAATCAGCGACATGTAAGGTCGCATCGAGCTAGCAGTTCATTTAGAGAGAGCCAGAGATGTTAGTCAGAACGTCGCTTCCTAAGTCGTAATCACAGAAGGAGACACAGGCTCCAAGATCCACAAATAGAATAACTCCTTCAGAGGGTCCAGTAGCTCGAAGCGTGACTTGGTGCCCCCCCGCAGTGTGAGCATCACAGAGAAAGGATTCCATTTTCTAGGGAGATCGAGACATAGCCTCTCCCTCCCAGATTTAAGGTCCCAAGTATCCCACATACAATAGGGACAACGACCTCTATGACCACCTTGACGCATTCAATGTCTAGATGGATCTTCAGACGAATAACCCATTGGTAAAATGTCGTGTCTTCCCAACCACCTTAGGGGATATTCCGTGAACTTGGTTTAAGAATTTTCCAGCTTACATAATAGAAAGTTAGGAAGATTGCCAGTAGAAGTTTGTTAGCCAGTACAGGACTTTGAGAAGGCAGCTCGCACCATCTTACCATTTGGCTACTATCTTCCAACGTTAGAGTGAATCATTGAAGGATTACATCGCAAGGTTCAGACGCGAGGTCGCAAATGTGGAGAACCCATTGGATGAGAGTGTATTAACCACGATCTCAATCGGGCTTCACAAGGATGAAAAATTGTATGAAAGTATTTACAAGTCTTTAGTAAAATACCTGGGAGAATTGTATGAGCGAGCTACGAAAAAGATCAGATGGAAGGAGACCTTCGGCCCAAAGACGGTTCCAGCCAGTAAAAAAAGAGAAGTAATGGCAGGAATGAAAATGAATGTCGAGGCAGCAGAAACCAGATTGCTAAAAGAGCTAGGAGAGAGCCCAAGAATGAGTGACCTTAGCATCAAGGACGTTATGACAACTACAACATCCTGTCAGATTTAGAGGATAGGATTTTTGTAGCAGAAAGGAACATGGAGGATTTTGGAAAGCCACACCCTTTGAGAGCCTCCGTTGAGCACAGAAATAGGAGTAAGTTTTGTTCTATCATGACGAGGTCGGACACAATACTTCTGATTGTTGGACGTTGAAGGATGTCATCGAAAGGTTGATCAAAAGAGATCGCTTGAGAGATTATGTGGTGAGACCAGCGAACTCGTGACCTTTGCAACAACGACCTCAGCAGCAACAACAATCAACATAGTAGCAGCCCCAACGAGCTCCCGAGCAAGAGCACGAACCTGTGGTAAGAATAATTTTTACTATTCATGATGGCCCTCATATCGCAGGTACATCAAACAGGTCGCATGAAAGGTATATTCGAGAAGCAAATCATGCCTTGCAAGTCAGTGGGTCAGAAGGACTTGCGAAGAAGGTGAAGACAACCTCGGATGATATTGTGTTCACTAAGGAAGATGCTAGAGGCGTGTGCTGGCCTCACAATGATGCACTTATCATCCGGGCCAAGATCAGTAATATGGAGGTGCGACGAATCATGATCGACACTGGGAGCTCAGTTAGTGTCATGTATAGGAGTTGCTTCGACCAGATAGGGCTAGGAGCAGAACAATTGAAGCCTTCCTCAAAGCCTCTTTATGGTTTCACTGGAGATGCCATCACATTAATGGGCCAAATTAAGCTGTCATTCACACTTGGAGAAGTAGGTCGTCAAGCTACTATGTTGACGGATTTTTTGATCATTGATTGCCCATTAGCCTACAATGTAGTCCTAGGAAAACTTGCAATAAACGACCTGATGTAGTCACCTCGACCAGGACCCTCACAATCAAGTTTCAACCCCCAAGTGTTTGGGGAGAGCAGTGCTTGGCCAGACGCTGCTGTGAAGATGGATGTTAGAGAAAAAAAGGTGAACGTGGTTTTGGGAGACGAGCCACGAACTATGAGTGAAAATGGGGTAAGTCATTATCTCGACCCTCGTGAGGTGGATGCAAACCTAGGCCACTTGGCCAATCAAGGAGTTGGAGGATGTTCAAGTTAGCGAAGTAGATCCTAAGAGATGTCTGAAGCTAGAAAGAGACTTAACTCCAGAAGTAAGAGCTCAGCTCACTGACTTTCTTAAGGCAAACTTGGATGTTTTTGTTTGGAATCATAAAAATATGGTGGAAATAGACCTCAAAGTTATGTCGCATAGATTGAACATTAACCCCCACCACAGGCCAGTTCGTCAGAAGAGGAGACCGATGATGGGGGAATGCTACTTTGCACTAAAAGAAAAGGTAGACAAGCTATTGGCAAACGAGTTTAATCGCGAAGTTTACTACACAACTTGGGTCGCCAATCCTATGCTAGTAAAAAAGAAGAATGAGAAGTGGAGAACCTGTATTGACTTCATAGATTTAAACAAGGTGTGCCCAAATGATAGCTTCCTCTTGCCCAGAATAGATCAACTCGTGGATGCGACAGCTGGCCACAAACTCCAGGGTTTTATGGATGCATATTTGGGCTATAACAAGATTTCAATGAATTTTGAGGATGAAAAGCAAACCTCGTTTGTAACCAATCGCGACTTATATTGTTACAAGGTGATGCCTTTCAGGCTGAAGAACGCAAGAGCAACCTATCAGCACATGGTGAATATGATGTTTGAAGAACAGATTGGAAAGACCATGGAGGTCTACGTAAAAGATATATTGGTGAAATCCAAACAGGTGGATGATCATGTGCGCGACTTGGAGGAAATGTTCCGGATTCTGAGGAGCTATCAGATGAAGCTGAACCCACATAGGTGTGCATTTGGGACAGCCTTTGGGATATTTCTTAGCTTCATGGTGAATAGTAAAGGCATCGAGATCAATCCAGAGAAGATTAGAGCATTGATTGATGTGAGATCTCCTACTCGGGTTAAGGATGTGCAAAACCTTAATGGCTAAGCCGCGACACTTAGCAGGTTCATCTCGAATGCAACAGACAAGTGCATCCCGTTATTTAATGTTTGAAGAAGGCAAATACTTCGAGTGGACTGAATAATATGAGATGGCCTTTCAGCAATTGAAGGAATATATGGGACGAGCTCTACTTCTTTCTAAGCCCAAAGAATGAGAGAAGCTCATTCTATACTTGTGAGTATCTCAGCAAGCTTTGAGTGCTGGTTTGGTGAGAGAAGAAGAGAGGACACGGCTTCTTGTATATTACGTAAGTAAGAGGTTGCTTGATGTCGAAACCAGGTACTCGCAAATGGAAAAGTTCGCTTATTGCCTAGTAGTTGCATCGAGAAAGCTGCGCCCTTATTTTCAAGCCTACAGAATTGAAGTCCTCACTAATATCCGTTGAAGCAGGTCTTCCAAAAATCGATACCTTAGGTCTCTTACTCAAGTAGGCAATAGAGCATGCACAATTTGATATCCAATTCAAGCCAAGGACGGTAATTAAGGTCCAAGCTCTAGCAGATTTCATTGCAGAATTTATTAGGCCTGCAGATGAAAAGGACGAATCCTTTGAAGGTCCGACTTGGGAATTATCCGTTGACAGGTCGTCTAGTGAACAGAAGGTTGGAGCATGAATTTTGTTAATCAGTCCTGAAGGTCATAAAATCCTTTGCACTTTAATGTTTGGTTTACAGGCCACCAATAATGAAAATGAGGATGAAGCATTGCTTGTAGGTTTGTGCCTAGCTAAGGGGTTGCAAGCTGAACGATTAAGGGTTTTCAGTGACTCTCAGCTCGTGGTCTCCTATATCTTTTCAGACCAAAGGGCTTAAAATGGTTATCTCCAGAAGGTTCATGAGATGCTAAGTACTTTTCAGAAATACGAGGTCAAGCAGATCCCATGAGTTCAGAACTCATATGCAGACACACTAGCTTGTTTGGCAACCACCCGAGATACAGACTTTCTAGAAACAATCTCAATGGAGTTTCTGCCAGCTCCAAGCACAAAAGAGAAATATTCAATGATGACCATAATTGTACAGTCTAACTCCTGGATATGCTCGATTTTGAGTTATTTGCAGGATAGAAAGCTGTCAAGTGACAGATTGAAGGCATGACGTTTGTGAGCTAGGGCAGCGCGATATTGCATATATGATGACGTGTTGTACAAGAATGGGTTTTCAGGTTTGCTTTTGAGGTGCATTGATGGCCAGGATTACGAAACTGTGATGAAGCAGATACACGAGAGCCATTGTGGAAATCATGCTAGGGGACTATCTCTAGCTCACAAGGCACTCCGATAAGGATTCTACTGGCCTATTATGAAGCAAGACGCCATCAACCTGATCAAGAAGTGTGACAAGTGTCAAAGGTTTGCTCAGGTCCCATAAGCTCCACCATCTTATCTCTAATAAATGGTGAGCCGTGACCCTTTGCGATCTAGGGAATGGATCTGATTGGGCCGCTATCAACAGCTCGCGGAAGATGCAAGCATGCCATAGTCGATGTGGACTATTTCACTAAGTGGGCAAAAGCTAAGGAATTGACAGAAATTTCCACAATGAAGATTGAAAATTTTGTGTAGAATAATATTATCTGCAGGTTTTGGGTTCTTCTGCAGATCGTGACAGATAATGGGACCCAGTTCAACAGCGACCAGTTTATCAAGTTCTACAATGACCTCAAGATTGTCAACAGCTTCTCAGCAGTTGACCATCCACAAGCCAATGGCCAGGTTGAAGCTATAAATAAGATAATAAAGCAGACTTTGAAGACAATGCTAGAAGCAAAGAAAGGAGTGTGGGTGGACAAGCTACAAAAGGTGTTATGAGCTTATAGAACCACAACTCGTAACACTATAGGCGAAATACCCTTTTCAATGGTGTACGGATCCGAAGCCATAATCCCAGCGGAGTTAGAAGTGACCTCACAACGAAGGGTAACCTTCAATCCAAAAGACAACAACCAGCTACTTACCACAAACCTTGACCTGCTTGAAGAGGCAAGAGAGGCAACACGGTTGAAGATGGCAGTCTATTAGCAAAGTATTGCGAGATACTATAACATAAAAGTTCGAGTTCGAAGTTTTAACATGGAAGATCTAGTACTACATCTTATTTTACTTGGAGCTCGCATAGCCGGGGATAGGTCATTGGGTTCAAACTGGAAAGGTCCTTATATTATCAAAGAGAACTTAAGAAATGGAGCCTACTATCTAGCAAATGTGAATGCAGTTGAAGTTCCTCAAGCTTGGAATGTCGAACATTTTCGCCCATATTTTCGGTAACCTTGAATACATGTGCTCAATTTGTAATTTAATTATTTCAAAGTCAATGAAAGCTCCACGTTCCTCATATTGTTTGTGTTATTGAGTGATTGCTCTAATAATTTATTTACATGTTCTCCAAATTTTATGAGTTATTAAGCTAATAGATTCTATCTTATTAGCTCGTTGTTACGCCCATAGCTCGTAAAAATATTGTTATGACAGGCGAGGTTACGACCCCTACATAGCTTGTAAAGATATTACTATAGTAGGCGATGTTACGACCGCCTGCATAACTCGCAAAAATATTATTATGGCAGGCGAGGTTACAACCCCCTTTATAGCTCGCAAAAATATCGCTATGACAGGTAAGGTTACGACCTCCTATATGGCTTGCAAAAATATCTTTATGGCAGGTGATGTCACGATCCCCTATATAGCTCACAAAATTATCAACATGATTGTCGAGGTTGCAACTCACTATCTAAATCGAGATTATTATATTCTACTGGTTTATCTTCAATTAAATTATTAAATGACAACTTTCAAGTTTCAGCTTGTTAGAATCAATAGCATCACGATCTTGGGCCAGGTTTTATCACCATCTATTCAAATGGCCTATTTTTCAGCTCATTAGGAAGTCCCACAACTTAGAAAATAAAGATGTAAAATATGTAGATGTAACAACAAGTATAGCAATTCAAGCGCATTCAACATGCAAGTTGTAATAAAGAAATTTCATTGGTTAAAAGATTCATTACGGACGACCTCGAAGGATGGAATAAACAAAGTACAAAGCTAACAATTCAAAGGATAAGAAACAAGGCGAACTGCTAGTTGCTTTGATCATGATGAGCTGATCTTGAAAGAGATTCATCGCTAGAGAGCTCGGTGACCTGAGCTGGCTTAGCTTGGGAGGTCGCACTAGGAATGTCATCAGGAATTTCCATTGCCAAGGGAAGAGCGTTTGAAACGACTGGAGATGAAGCAGTTTCAGCTTTGAATTTTTCCACCTCCTGGAGTCCCGTCTCGCCAAAGATTGAAAAATCAAGCTCAGGATGGGCTTTCCATAGAGTGAAGAGAAAATCTATACATGTCTCTGTTTCAGCGTCATTTCTAGCTTTTGCAACCTGCTCTTCCATCTCTTCCTTGATTATGACAATTTTTCCTCTTAAGGTAGCAATCTTCCTATAAGCAGCTTCTGTGTCACACTCAGCAGCTACAGCTCGATGCAATGAGGCCACATTTTGTTTATCAGCATCTTCAACCTTTTTCTCAGTTGCCTCAGCTCGTTGTAATGCAACCTCTACTTACTGTTTGGCCGCCTCAACTTACTTCTCTACAGTTTTAGCTCGCTGATCAGACCCCTACAGCTCATCCTTTACCTTGCTCAATTTATCTTCACTGTTACGAAGCAAGGCGTTGAGTTACGACCTCGAAACTTTATAGCAACTTTCCGTGCTAGTCAAGGCCTCCTCAGCTTCTCTTTTAGCTATGTTAGCATCCATTAGCTTTGCCTCATAAGTTTCATGGTGCCTTCTGGCATCTAAAGCCTCCTTGATCAATGACTTAATCTCTTCTTTTGCTTTCACTAGCTCATTCTCCAATCTTATTATTCGATTCTCAAAGATTCTAGTTTATTTTCTCTACTTTATTGCCGTCAGAGCGGCCTAAAACTCTAAAAGTTAATATTTAACAAATAAAAAAAATGAGAGATTAAAGGGAAGTAAGTTACCAGTATTGCATGCCGACCTAGGTATTCGGTCAGGTCCAGACAACTAAGGGTTTTATTTTCTAAGCTTTTCGTATGGGTCAACATGATGTTGGACCAATTATCGAGGAAGGACTTCAAATATCTACCCCCTGGTCTATCTTTAGGGCGTGGCCTGGTCGGTGAAGCAGTCCTCTTCGTAGCCTATGCGACCTCAGACTTTTTACCTTTATCTACGCGACGTCGCTTGGTCGAGGTAGGATCGCGCACTATCTTTCTCTTTCCACCCCCGTTGGCACTAATTTGGGTCTCATGAGGTAGGGTCGCAGATTGAACTTCCCTTACCTCAGGTTGCAAGCTAGGGACTGGGACTTGTGAAGGACTTGCTGCTGATGCCGAAGACGGTACCTCGTTGGAAACAGCAACTGAAGTTTTGGTCTTAACAAGTCGCTTAAAAGGAGTAGTTGGAGAGGCTACTAAATCAGCAGGTCGCTTACGATGAGCCTTTAGAAGAGAGAGTTTTCTCATATTTGGAGCCTGTTTAGGAGGAGATGGAGCTGGAAGAGCCGGAACTGGTTGAGGAGCTGGAGCTGGAGCTACTTGGGCAGGAGTTGGAACTGAAGCTGTTTGAGTATAAGTTAAAAATGGATCTGCTTGAGCAGAAGTTGATGGAGCTACTTGAGCTGGAGCTAGAGCTGGGATTTCTTGGGGGTTAAGAGCAAAAGCCTGACTTGCTGGTAAAGTAGGAGCAGTCTCTTCCTCACTATCAAACTCGAACACGGAAGAGAGATCGAACTCTCCTCTACTTCCTATGTCTCTCTTGCAGTCTAATAGCTCATTGTTACGAGGAGGAGCTAATCCAAAAGTCACGAGAAGGTCGTTATTGAGCGCATTACCAAGAATTGAATTCGATTGTCAATAGTGACTCTGGTTTAAATTAATTATGAATTAATTTATTTGAGGTTACAAGTTCGATTATAGAATATAATATGAATTAATTATGTTATATAAGGTAAAAGTTTAATTTTAATAAACATAGGGTTCAGTGTTAATTTTGATTAATGAAACACTAATTGTTGCCTATAAAAGGAAAAGAAATAATTTTTTTTTTTATTAGGAACTTTTGGTTATACTATACGTATGTTTGAGAAACAAAAAGAAAAAAAAAATTTACAATAAATACACAAAACAAGAATTTGTATCTTTTTTCTATGTTTAACCAAAAATAAACACTCGTCTCTTCTAAGCATTGGTTTAATTTTCTTTTTAGAAAATAAATCAAAAGTAAGTGAATACAGTTTTATATTATTGTGCCCACTTACTTGTTTCTTGATGTAGAAATATATCAAGGAAGATAAGGTTGTAAACAATCCACAAATATCAATACAAAAGATAAAAGATTGGATCTTTATTTAGTTTTATTATTTTATTTCACTGTATTATAAATCTTGGGTTCTTGAGTTTTATAAAAAAGTTTTAAAACTCAATATTCCCCAAATTCTTATTTTTTTAACAAAAACAACTATTGTTTTTTTCCCCTTCACTACCTTCATTAAGTCCTCGATTACTGCTCCAAAGCTAGAAAGTCCCAAATCTCACCGCTTCATCTAAACTAAAACTTTGAAACCTAGGATTGAAGGATGGCAAGACCTTGTTACTTGCAAAGATTGAGAGAATTTACCGCAGAGGAGGCTGGATTTACTACTATTAATCTCTCAAAAACGGATCCTACACAAAAACAAAAGAAACAAACTAGTTTTTAAGGGGTGGATCCAGCCCCTAAAAACCCATAAAACTAACAGAAAACAAAGAAAAGAGGAAGAAAGAGAGAAGAAAACACGAAAAGAGCAACTAGATTTGCTAAAGCTAGCAAAATCTCTCTATTTGTCTTCTCCTTCTCTCTACAGAAGGATGTAGAATCCCCTCCCTTGGGCAGTAAGTCTCTCAATGTAGAGAAAGAAGAGTCACTTCTATTATCCCTTCCAGAAATGTCAACTATCTCCTAACCACCCAAACCTTATATCCCATCTCTTGGAACTAATATCGACAAGGTACCCCCTAGTATGTAGATTATTGATCTCATCTCAACCCCTTCACCCCGACTCAAACCCCTTAATCCCCACCATGACCCACCTACAGAAAACGAGCACACCTCACTTCCTCTCATAGGATGAAAACAGAAATAGATCTTATACTAATTCAGTAGCCGTAACCTAACCACTCTCTAGTTTTTAGGCCCTCTAGCGCTAGCTTATTCCCCTTCACTTGTCCTTTCCCTATCCATCTCTAACCATCTCAAAAATTGATCTTCCTATTCTGCCTTCATCTATGGAGGAGATTGCAAAACGTTGTTAGTCTCTAAACATCACAGAGGTAGAGAGTCAGATTTGTAGTCTCTTTGAGGATATCAAGGTGCAAGGGGAGAAGGAGATGTCACAATGTCTGATTGGAAAGGTGTTAGCTGGAAAGAGGATTAACAGAGAGGCTTTTAAGAATGTTATACAGCAATTATGGAGCCCCCATGGCAAAGTAAAGGTGGAAATAGTTGGAGAAAACACCTTTACCTTTCGTTTTGAAAGAAAAGGGGCTAGGGAAGTAATCTTAGTTAAAGAACCGTGGCATTTCAATAACCACTTGATAGTTTTTGAAACACCAAAAGGAGCAGGTGACATATTCAAAATGTCTTTCAAATGGACTAGCTTTTGGGTACAAATACATGAGGTTCCACTAATATGCATGAATCGAAGGATAGCAAGACTCATTGCAGCACACATGGGCTGGGTGGTGCAACTCCCACCAAAATCAAAAGATTGCTGGGGAACCTATTTGAGGGTTAAAATTTGCTTTGATATTACTAAACCACTTATGAGACTCTTGAAACTCAAATTGGACAACTCAGGGGAACTTAAAACAGTTGAGTTCAAGTATAAGAATCTGTTTGAGTTTTGCTATGCCTGCAGCAAGATAGGCTACCCTTTGATGGAATGTCCTAATGAAAAAGCTAAGATAGGTGCTCTGAAAGGTTCAAATTTAGAATACGGGTCATGGCTCCGAGCTGCCCCACCGAAAAAAAAGAAATCTCGCTCTCCGAGCAAACCTTCTCTGAAAGCAAGTGAGAAAGAGAAGGAAAACCCAATCACAGAAACGTCCAAAAATCTAATAGAGAGGTCAACACCAATACCCCCTGGTACCTCTGCCCAGTGCTTTCAGTGATCACAGACAGCAACCTATTCCACCAGACTTCTCAGCAACAAAGACAGTGAAGGAGACTAGTGGACAAATGGAGATGTCAGTAGTCAAAGGTAAAGAGATAATGACCTCTGAAAAGCAGGAAATAGACCCTACAATCCTAATGGAAAACCTGGGCGAGCTAACATGTTCCAACAACCCAGATACCTTAGACAAACAAAACTTCTTCGGCCCAACAAACCTGGAAATAGAGGAACCAACGCTGTTGACCACCTCAGAAAACACTACCTAATAAAAATCCATTACAACCATCCTAAGAAAATGGAAGAAAGTTGCCAGGAACACTAAAACCAAAACCTTATCCAAACCTTTACCTAGCCCAATCCAAAAACTCCTTAACCTCCACAAAGCCTTTAAGAATGTAATAAAAAAGTCCCCCTCATCTGCAAAACAGAAATCACCCAAAACCAGTCCCCTACAAGCCAACAAATCCCCTCATCCTAATCCTATGGACACGGAAACAATAATACCAATACAAAAAAGACCTGGAACAAAAAGGAAAAAGCTTGACTTCCATGAGGAAAAACCTTGCTTGAAAAAATAGAAGGAAGAAGATGCAATCAACCTTCACATACTAGCGATGAAGCCTACAATGCAGGCCCACCGATAACAATGATAGGCATAAGCTGGAATGTTTGAAGGATGGGGAACCCTCGAGCATTTACCACCCTGAAAAGGGTGATCAATCACTTCTCCTCAAGCTTGGTTTTTTTGTCTGAGATTAAGCTTCAAGGTAAAAGGGCAAGTAGTGTGAAGACAAAATTGGGTTTCCATGAAGGCTTTCATGTTGACTACTCAGGAAAAAATGGAGGACTTCTATTGCTATAAACAGAGGAGGTGATAGTAACAGTCCTCTCCTACTCTCTTGGACACATTGATGCTCGTATAGAGATGAAGAATGGGAAAACCTGGCATTTCATAGGTTTCTATGAGAACCTGGACGCAGGACAGAGGAACAACTCATGGGAACTACTAAAAAGACTTAGTAAAATTGATAACCTACCATGGCTGTGTGGAGGTGACTTCAACGAAGTAATAAGCCCATTAGAGAAAAAAAGAGGGTCTGACAAATGAATCCAAGGTATGATTAAATTCAGACAAAGCCTGGATGACTGTAACCTAATAGATATTGGCTTCTCAAGACCACAATTTACCTGAAATAACAAACGAGAAGCTGAAAGAAATATTCAAGAACGTTTGGATAGATTTCTGGTTAATCCAGAATGGTTGGACAGCTTTAACGAGGCCAAAGTCTAGCATCTTAGTTACTACCACTTCGACCACCATCCAATTCTCTTAAAGATGGGAGATACAACAAGCAATTGGAATAAAACAAGAAGAGGGTTCCGATTTGAACCCTTTTGGATTAAAGAGGAAGAATGCAATAAGCTAATCGAAGAAATTGGGCAAGAGACAGTCCAAGTGAACTCTCCTAGAGAACTACAGCTTAAACTCTACAAATGTGCAAGCAAGCTAACTGCATGGAACAAGGAGAAATTTGGATCCATCAACAAGAAGATAACAACTAAACAAAAGATCCTGGAAACTCTTTATCCAATGTCTACAATGCCAAAGGTAACAGAATAGATTAAAAGGATAGAAGTTGAACTAATCAGCTTAATATCTGATGAAGAAGTGTACTGGCGACAAAGGGCCTACTATGAATGGTTAGTTGCTAGCGATAAAAACTCAAAATACTTTCATGCCTGCGCAACAACGAGAAGAAAAAAGTATTTCATTCTAAAACTGAAGAATGAGGATAAAAGTTGTTATCTTACTTTTGAGGAAGAGATGGAAAAACATATTTGTAAGTTCTTCAAGCAAATTTATAATTTAAGTAACCCTACTCCTTAGGACTTACAAAATGCAACTTCCCACCTCTTAATGTGCCTTGATGAAGAAGCAAAAGAAAACTTGCTAAGACCTTTCACAAATGATGAGATTAAGCAAGCGGCCTTTGATCTTGGCTCAACAAAGGCATCAGGGCAGGATGGATTCCAACCGATTTTCTATTAGAAATTTTAGCAAATCTTGAAATGCGATGTGTTAGATATCTGCCACAAAGTTCTCAAGAGACAAACCTCCATCCGAGAGTTTAATGGTATTGATGTGGTTCTAATTCCCAAAACCAAAAATCCAGAATCCCTCAAGGAACTCTGTCCAATCAGCGTATGCAGTACCATTTATAAGATAGTTGCAAAAACGATAGCAAACAAACTTAAGCTATCTCTACCAAGACTTATCTCAAACTACCAGTCAGCTTTTTTTCTGGGTCGACAAATCTTCGACAATGTCCTTGTTGCGTTCGAAATCCTCCATTCAATCGCTAAACGCAAAAAAGGGAAGAACGATCAAATTGCCCTGAAGCTCGACATGAGCAAAGCCTATGACCGTGTGGAATGGAGTTTCATCGAAGAGGTTCTAAAAAATGAGATTTCCACAAAGCTGGATTCACCTCATCTTGGATTGTATCTCTGCAACAAAACTCACATTCATCCTCAACGAAAAAGGGATTGGTTCGATTTACCCTTCAAGAGGATTACGACAAGGGTGCCCCTTATCCCCCTATATTTTCATTATTTGTGCTGAAGCTTTCTCAAAGTTAATTTTGACGGCTAAAGGAAATGGCAGAAGATTGGGGATTAAGTGTTGTGGTGGATGCCCCCGAGTAAGCCACCTCTTCTTTGTAGATGACAGTATTATCTTCAATAAGGCATCTATCGACAATTGTATTAGGTTGAAGCATATCCTCAAAGTCTATGAAAAAGGCGTGGGGCAGTAGATAAACATTAGTAAATCATGTATCTCCCTAAGCCCTAATGTTGGAAAACAACTTAGGGAAGATATTCTGTAGACTTTGGAATTGAAGTCCAACTCTCCCCATGAGAAATATCTGGGTCTACCTTTGCTTGTGGGTCAAAATAAGAGGAATACCTTTGCATCTATTAAAGAAAAAATGTGGAAGAGGATCCGAACCTGGAAAAGCAATCTTTTTTCAACAAGAGGAAAGGAAGTCCTTCTAAAAGCTGTTGCACAAGTCATTCCCACATACACTATGAGCAAATTCAAGCTTCCAGTCAGCCTTTGCAGAGAATTAGGCTCCCTATGCTTAAGATTTTGGTGGGGATCTAATGGTAAAAATCGAAAGATAAGCTGGGTCAATTGGAATACATTATGTACTCCGAAAGTTTGTGGAGGTCTTGGTTTTAAGGACCTCTCTCTCTTCAACCAAGCTCTCTTGGCAAAACAGGCCTGGAGGATCCTAACGAATTAGAACCCGCTTGTAGCAGCCATCCTAAAATCCAAGTACTTTAAAAAATCAACCTTCCTTTCTGTTAACCTTAAACCGGGGACCTCACATGTATGGCAAAACATATTGTGGGGTAGAAATCTACTCATACAAGGTATTAGGAAAAAGATTGGTAATGGTGCTTCCACAAGTGCTTTTAATAATCCATGGCTCCCTCGCCCAACATCTTTCAAGCCCATCACTCAACAAGGAGACCCTTGAGTCAAAGTTGAAGAGTTCATTGATAAACAATCACGGTGCTAGAATGTGAAAAAAATCAACCAAGCGTTCTTAAATATTGATAGAGACATCATTACTTCCATCCCTTTAGGTCTCAGAGAATCAGAGGACACCTGTCTATGGCACTATGAAAAGAATGGCAATTATTCAGTATGAAATGGTTACAAACTTGCTACTCAAATAGCATATCCAACCTCATCCTCAAATAACGTTTCTTCCCAAAGTTGGTGGCGTTAATTCTGGAACCTGGAGATCCCTCCCAAGATAAAAATTTTTGCATGGAGAAGCCAATTGGACGCTCTCCCTACAACTACCAACTTATTCAAAAGGAAGGTTTCCCTTCAGGGAATTGCCTAACCTGTCAAGTGGAAGCAGAAATGATAACTCAGGCCTTGTTTTGATGTAACCAGGCGAAGAAAGTATGGTCCCTCTCCTCTTTTGATTCAATAATTAGAGATATACCTAATTCCACAATCATGGATACTTTGCAAAAGGTATCTCAGCAAATTGGCAAAAAGGGTCTTGGCAATTTTTGTGTGATTATGTGGTGTATATGGAAAAATAGGAATGCTGGAATCCATGAAGGGAAGACTAGAAGTGCCTCAAAATTAGTCAACTGGGGAACCTCTTACTTGGTTGATTATCAGAACTCAAAATTTGCTTTGTTTACTCCAACCCTCAATGCAATTCCTCTTTCTCTCCAATCATGGATCCCTCCACCTCCTAATTGTCTCAAGCTTAATACTGATGCCGCTCTAAAACTAGTTCACCAAAAAATAGGCTTAGAAGCTATCATAAGAAACGGTGATGGTTGGGTAGTAACAGCTCAGTCAAAACCTTTTTTTGGAAACTTTTCGACGGAAATAGGTGAACTCCTTGCCCTCCGTGAAGGACTTCTACTTGCCAAATCTAGGAACTTAAAGATTTGGAGGGTAGAAGTTGATGTGTACAACATTGTATTCTTGATCTCGATTGTCAACCTTAGGAATGATGATGCTAGTTGTATTGTCAAAGATATAAAAGAGTTGTGCTCTGAGCTAGGAAATAGTTCTTGTAGCCATATCTCTAGGAAGAGCAATGTGATTGCTCACAAACTAGCTAATCTAGCTCATTTTTCCTTTCAGGAAAGAGTCTGGTATAATACTAGCATCGAATGTATCTCTTCTACTTGCTAATATACCAGTTTCTTTCTCAAAAAAAAAAAAAAAAAAAAAAAAAAAAAAAAGAGGGAAGAGCTAGACACACCATTTTAACTACGTTTCTTTCTTTAAATAACTCTCTAGAGAAAACTCGTAAATAACGTATTTTATAAGCCCACTAGATTTGTTTTGCTATGAATACTTATTTAAATTGATGTAGAAGAGTATTGTAAGCAACATAATTTAGAGGTATAAGATGAATTAAGATGGTTATATATATAGAGCAAATTGCACAAAGCTCCCATGAGGTTTGGTAAAATTGTACAAATATGACGATGTTTGGAAAAACTCGCACTAACCTCCCATGAGGTTTCAAAAACTCCTCACCAACCTCCCCTGTTGTCAATCAACCATTAGTCAACCACCGTTAAATCAAAATTATGAAGGGTAAAATAGTCAATTTAAAGCTAATAAATATTTTAATTAAAAATAATATTTTTAATTAATAAAATAATAATATAATTTTGTTTTTTTTTTAAAAAACAAATCATGGTCTCCTTTTTCGCATCATCCCTTATCTTCATTTTCATCATCTACCTCTCATCTTCTTGCTCATCTTTTACCTCAATCATCTTTACATTCATTAAAATCATCATCTCCACCATTTTCATTAAGCCATCATCATCCAAATCAAACATCATAATCAAATCAAATATAATCCTAATCAAACCAACATTTTATGAAAATTTAAAAACAAAATGAAAATTAAAAAAAAAGATGGTGATCTGGTCTTCAGTGATAAGACTAGATTTGGTCTCCAGTGATAGAGACCGACGTCTCCAACGATGGAGACAAGTCCATCACTGAAGATGATGTCTTCAACCATGGAGACGTGGAGACCTCCAGCGACAGAGACTCCGTTGCTATTCCAGGACAGAGGTTTTCATCGTTGGAGGGCTTCAACGATGAAGACCTCTCATCTCCATGGCTGGAGATGGTAGACAGTTTTGGTCTCTATGGGAGACCTGATCTGGTCTCTCATGGAGACCAAAATATATATTTATTTTTTTCAAAAGAATATATATTTATTTATATTTTAAATTTTTAAATTTTTAATTAAATTACATATATATTATATTAATTTTAAATTTATTGAAGAGTATTTTAGCCTTTTTGTAATTTTGATCGTTGATCTTAAGAATTTAACGTCTCTTAACTAATGACAGGGGAGATTTGTTATGAGTTTTTAGAATCTCAAGAGAGGTCAATGTGAGTTTCTCAAACATCATCACATTTATGTAATTTCGCAAAACCTCAGGGAAGATTTGTGCAATTTTTCCATTGACAAGACCCGAACCAAGTTCTCTCTAAACTCTTATCTGGAGAGTCTTATCGGGCACTCCAGTGAACCTCTTATAATCCTACTCACGGTCAAGAGACTCGCGGAGTGAACCCCTAAAATACTTTGCCCATTTACTTTACTTTGTTAAATAAATTTTCTATTTCTTTAAAAATAGTTGGGTTGGTGTAAATTTTTTACATTCAATTGAAGAAAATTTTACTAAAAATTCGATAGCATAACGACTGTATTTTGAAGGTTTCCAAAATTTCCCTACAAGAATTTACACTTCTAAATATTCTCAATCACCACCCAACTTCTTTTGTCCACAAACATACATTTTCATAATCAAATTTACAACCATAATGCATAATAATCATGGTAGAATATATATATATCATAAGTGAAATTTTCAAGTTCATCCAACATCGTTTACAAAAGTTACAAGTTTAAAATATATATATATATATATTTTTTCGAAGTTGCAATGTAACACATGCAATTCACTAATTTCACATTCACCAAATGTAACATGATATATATATATATAATGCGTCCTTTGGTTTCGCCCACCTAATTTAATGAGAATTTCTTCAATCGTGATCCCCTACGACAATTTCTTTGAAAAAGTTTGTACACTACAATAAAGAAAACTTGTTAGTTCAATCAATTATAGAAATTAGAGAAATACACAATTACTAATCATAGACTAATTTAAAATATTGATAGTTTTTAATGAACATTTTTCCTTCTAAAAACACCATGTGTAACCCCACATACTCTAACCATTCTCAACGTAGTACGTCACGTGGCAATTTTTCAATTGACACCAACTGTGACACTACTGAGATATCTCAGCCACTACGTGCGGAATTTATTGCATCGCAAATGTAATGTGAAACAATCTCAAATCTGAGCAACTACATGTGGAATTTTTCTGCATCACATAGTATAGTGCTAATAACTATAACTTTTTGCAACTAGAAGTGGAATTTTCTGTGTCGCTTATCATAGTGCAATTTAAGCTATAACTCTTGGTGACTACGAGCGAAATTTTCTACATCGCAACGTAGCACAAATAACTATAAATCTAGACAGCTACGTACGGAATTTTCTGCATCACAACATAGCGCTAAATAGTAAAAAAACTGAGGGAATACACATGATCTTTGAAATTCTTTTTACTAAGGGTATAATAACACAAACTTGTTTATCTTTTAACGTTTTTAATGAAAACTTAACACTCAAGCTTTTTGGGAAGCAACTTGGTTTTCGATTCTCATTTCTAAATCCAATAGAAGGTTCTTTTACAAAAATCCGAGCTTGTATTTAGAAACTCTTTTTATAAATCCTTTAACAATAATAGATACATATTAAAGTAAGATTGAACTAGTGCAAGTAAGATAATACTTACCTTGACTCACGACCCACTAGAAGCTTCAATGGCCTCTTTGTGTTCCCTTTGCTTGCTTGTCACCTGCACATCACATTCTTATTTAGAATGTGCTATAGTGAACTACACACAACTATTCATATGACTTTAAGCACACTTTACTCTTTAACACACTCTTTATACTACAACTTTCTCGCTGAAGTTCTAACTCAACCAAAGCTTCAAAATTATGATTTCTTTGCAAAAGTTTTACTTATATAACTTTAGGGACATCCCCACGCAATTCGTATAATTTTCTTAGGCTCGGAACGAAAGTTAAAATTTTAGGTCCCCCTTTGACAGAATACTGTTCACAGCCTATTCTGTGGGCTGTTTCGCTTCCGTTTTTGTTTGATCATCTCCCTATCTCCCACTTAGGTCACCTATAAAACGGTTTTGAAAAATTTCAACTATAGAAGGGTGAAACATATGAAATACCCTTATTTTTCAACACTTTTTTTATGTCAAAATCTGCTCTTTTCACATTCTAGACTCAATTTGCCTTTTGTTAACATTCTTAGACTTATATATACTTAATTATGATCATTCATTATGCTAAAATGCAAAGATGAAGTGGCATTGCATAATAGCCAACAATGCCCTTCATCTAGCCTCAACAACATTCTTGAACTATCTCTTTTCATTTTTCAATTCTATCATTTTCAAGTGATTTCATAGCATCTAATATTCATTAATTCATGCTCATATGTATCAAAGCTCAAAGGAATCACATATTCTCCCATTATGGCCAAACCACCCTAACACACCCAACAATTTACTTCTTTCACTTTTTCGAGTTTTTCGTTGTTAATTCTCTTAGACAATTTATCAAACACTTAATCTATAAGTAAATTTGCTATAAACATACTTTAATTACTACTTAGGGTTTCATCCATATACATTCTAACTAGCATTTCATGCATAGTTTTTATCAAATCAACTTCCCTTCTTAGTAATTCATGACTATAATCTTGATTTACCTCAAGATTCCATCAACAACATAATAAGAAAAAAAATCAATCCATCATCACATTATACAACCCAACTACTATCATCCATTGAAGAAATCATAATAAATTACCTCAAGCTTCCTTTAATCTTGTTCTTCTAGCTTAAATAACCCTAGGATTTTGATTTAGTATGTCAAAGTAGCTTGTAATTGACTTGATTCTTCCTCTCCTCCTATTGCCATCCAACACAAGGTCTCTCCCTCTCTATATTTTGTTTCATAAAAATGGCTAAGTATTGGAAGACAATCACTTATATATTTATAGACTTCACTTATGAATTTATCCTCAAAGTTTGATACTTATTTACATATCATGCCACTTCCTAAAATTTAACCAAAATGTCCTCCAATTTTACTTAACTTCCATGATATCCTTACTACTTTTATAAATTTCACAATTTCTACACTAGTTTATTTTATTCACACCTATACATACATAGAACTATAATTTAGTACAATAACTATTTTGCCATTCTCTTAAATTTATTTTACTATTTGATTGAAACAATTTCTACTAACACTATAATATCCTTTATAAGAAAAATATTTATGAAATTTAGTGTTTCTATCCCATAATCTATCTTCTAGTATTGGGAAATTGAATATTACGAACGGAGGCTGACACCCATATATAGTGGCCGACCCACCATTGGGTCAAGGGGACATGTGTCCCCTTGAAATTTTGTAAAAATTAATTAAGTTTACTGTATTTGTTATTTAGTGTTTATATGTATAAATGACTACATAATGGCATTGATGGTTAGTGCTTGCCTTTCTCTCTTGATGTCACCTAGGTTAAATCCTTTGCCCCATCTAAACTTTTCGTTTTTAGTCATTTAATATATTATATATAAATAAAATGCCAAATATGCTAAACTTTTCGTTTTTAGTCATTTAATATATTATATATATAATTAAAATGCCAAATACTAGCATAAACATAGAATGGCTTTGCGGGTTGTGCTTCCCTTCCTTTTAGAGCTAACCACTATTCAATTCCCATTTGTTACATAATTTTTTTTTTTTTCACTCATAATGGTTGCTTTTTTTTTTATTTTTAATTTTTGTTGGCATCAATCTTGTTTTTATTTCTTTTATCCATCATGATTAAATCCTTTCCCTATTAAAACATGTTACTTTTTTTTCAATTTGAAACATTTTGACTTTAAAAATTATTATATTTTATTTTAAATTATTTTTGCATCACAAACTATATTATATTTACACAAATTAGAGAATAAAATATATAATATTGTTTAATTTTAATGGGTCTTAGTTTACTCACAATTATTAGTATGAATTATATTTCTTTTACATAAGCTATTTAATATGAGAGAATTCATAAATAAAAAAATCTTATAAATTATAATAGGTTTTATTTTTTTATTTTTACTTTACTTTACTTTGTTATAAATCACATACATTTATTAAATAAAAGACTACCAATGTAGCTTGATTAATAACTTTAATAATAAATATATGTCGTTTGATTACATATATTTATTTGTAACCTGAAAAACAACTCTCATTATAAATGAGATATATCCCTAAAATAAGTTGTTATTTATTTATTTTTTCTTAATAATATGAAATTTAAACTTCTCACTACGAAAAAGAGAGTTGGTGCATAATTAACTTACAATTGGTATGTTTTTGTTTTTATGCTTATATTAAAAATGTTATTTTAAGAAATTTTATTTACAATCTTGTAAGGGGTAAAATTATATATTCTCTATTGGTTATGTATTTTCACTATTTTTATTTCATAGAACGTTTTCTAGCAATTGAAGAAAACATTATAAAAAAAATTTTATATAGTTTAGTTTCTTAATGTTATAATTATTATATAACAGTGTCTTCTCTCACATAGATTTCTAGGTCTATCACTATATATATACATATACTCACACACACTACCACTAGAAGTTCTAAGTTCAAGGCATATTCCCTTCCCAAATCCTGATTGATTTACATATTGAAAGAATTCATAGATAGTATATAAATCATTAAAACAGTAAAATGAGATCGAAAGCGTATTCGTTTATACACAACAAAAATTCTTCTGGATTTCTGAATTATTCAACTGGTTGGATTCAAGTTGACGGGCCGCTCTTCCTTATGCAACTAGGCAACCTGCCCGACAACTCTATAGTAGCCTTCCAATCGAGATCTGCTTTAGCTGAAAGGTTCCCATGAAGCTAAGTCATTTACTCTTACTAAATACCTTTCAAAACTTTTAGAAATTTCTTTTCTAACATAAATGGATGAAAACCTTTTCTTTTTAAAAGTGCATTTGCAAAACATGGTTAATAAAAATTTCGATAGCACAACGACTGTTT
The DNA here is from genome assembly GCA_019925255.1 of Litchi chinensis. NCBI lineage: Eukaryota > Viridiplantae > Streptophyta > Magnoliopsida > Sapindales > Sapindaceae > Litchi > Litchi chinensis. The sequence goes on along the minus strand of CM034467.1, from coordinate 20,984,290 downwards.
TTCTAAAAAATTCCACCCTACAAAAACTTGACTGAAAACCTGTATACTTCTAAAACAACACAATCTCAACTTCTGGGCTTTAGGCTCTCCTTTCTTTTTTTGCAATCAACCACAAACATGCTTTTAATTTAAAAGACAACTTGAAAATTATTTAATTTACACAAAAACATGATGTACCCAAGATTTTAAAACATAAATATAAAAGTATACATATAAATATATATCTTTCAAAATAATATTTACAAAACGTGCATCAAATCTTAAGTGATTATGCATGCACATGATACTTCAAAAGTAGACCAGTGCAGTAGCATCGTGTCCTCAGCTCACCTGGTTGATCGATAGCCAAACCGAGTACTCCTCGAGTACTCTTCGAGAATTTGATCACCACATCTAGTAACCTAGTATTAGCTAAAGACTATTGATGCACTCTTTCATGACCCACACGTAGTTTATATAAATTATTCCACTTACTAAGTTATACTCATATTTTTCTTTAAATGTTTTTCTTAAAAAATTTTTCATAGGTACAAGAGCTAGTTGTCCAGCCGACGAGATTCAGTCAGACGTGCAGGTGGATAGATAGGACGACACCTACTACATGTATATATTTTGCTATTTTGATCATGTGTATGTTTATGTATATAGTTGTAAATATTTTAAAGAAATAGTTGATGCATTAGTTAAAAATGTTTTATTAAAGTTTGTAAAATTCAGTTTTCAGATTTTATTTGCTTGTTTGTAGTTGTGTGGTAAGAAATGAGTCAAAGGCTCTTGAAGTTGAGATATGGATTTCATAGAAGTGTTTTTATAAACTGTATTTCAAACTTTCAAGGTGACAGGCGACGGTGATGCGGTCTCACAGTGGGTTGGAAATGGTTGACGGTTTCTATCATGGAAAATGACACCAACACCAGTGGGTGCGTCGGTGGGAACGTTGGTGTGTTCTGCATCTATGGAGGATTTTTTTTTATCAAAACATGAAAAGAGTGGTAAACATTTATTTCAGTGAGTGGGTAACTTTTTTTAAACTATGATATTTGCTTTTAATATATATATATATATATATCCTTCCAAAATAAGTTGGAAAACTAATAGTTTATTTCTATCTGTTGAAAATTGTAAAACTTGCATAATGCATATAAATACTGCTGCTCGAAATCTAGTAATAAATTTCATAAAGCGTAAATTTTCTTCTATTCTAAATCTCACATCTAATGACGTGCTTTTCCTTCTTTAGCTTACCTTACAAGGTAACCCAGGGAAACTCATTCTTCGTGACGGTACATAAACACGCCACTAGAACTAGGAAAATCTCACTATGTGTAGTCGTAGATGCGGGAATTTTGGGATCGCGATTCCCTTCAATATCAGACAGATCTACATTACCCATACGTGTAGAAGGTGACACACTGACTCAAAGCTCCCAAATTAGTGACTCCTCCCATCTCTTGCCATACATGCATAGGGTACTTCGATCCGGTGTACTGGAGATTAAAGTAAACTAAAGACATTTAAAATTCTTTCAATATATGCTTAAAACTTTTACATTCACTAGGCATGAAAGCATATTGATTTAGCTAGAAAATAATCTTCTCTCTAGTATATGATTTGCAACCAAAATACTATCTTTCTAAGGTAAAAGCCTAAAACTTTACAAATATCCTTAGCATGTCTCTTTATTGCATGTACTTTACTCAAACATACTAAATTACTTTGTTTCTAAAATATATGCATTTATAACATAAATTTAGGAAAACTTACATGCATTATTAAAAAAAAAGTAATGATATGCTAAAAGTTAAATCAATTCAACATAATAATTTAGATACTAAAATAAACATTTGCAAATATCGATAATCAATTTATAAAATTTGTAAAAGCTTTGGAAATAACCACACTCACTACTTGCTACCCAAATTAGCAAACCACTCCTTCAAACTCTTCTTTAGCTCATCACTCCACCTACACTTTAATACAAACATAATTTTCGTTTAGAACTCATACATGCATCAACGCATAAACGTCTAACTACACAAGGATATCAAAATACCATTTTTCAAGCCGTACCAACACCAATTGTTCACATATAATTTTCATTCGAATTTCTTAACATCCAAGCATGTAAAACACTACAATTTAAGTCTAAATTTCATACTAACGTATTAAACGAAATTTTAAATCATCCTACTCATTTTGGCCAAACTTAGACCAACTTTTACATAATCAATCTTATTCAATTTTTCTCATTGTAATTACACTCAAACACACGTAATATGATGTAAATTCAAATCGAATCCATAAAACATCACATTTGTGCAAATATATAAAATTTGGCTGTGAAATGACCATTTGACATTCTAATAAATTTCCTTTCAATTTCATATTAATTCCATCATCAATATAACTTATAAAATCATTCAAAATATTCAAAAATAATTATCCATCACTTTAATGCACTCATGACCGAATATGACAACTTGTTATACCAAAATTTTGCTTTTAATTTCAACATCAAAACTTGACATATTATCACATCTATATGCATGAAAACCACTTAAATAAAACGAACTTAATTTGGACCATTTCAACACTCCTTGGTCGAACTACATACAAGCACAACTTCAACATTTCTTCAAGTTTCACACTTAAATTCATATCAAAATCACACCATATTTCATGGTAAAACAACCAAACTCAATTTGAAGCATTAAAACCCATCTTGGCCGTGGCTTACATGCAAAACCAACATCAACTTTCCTTCAAATTTCACACCAAACTCACATGCAACATAACACCCATACTTTTGAGGTCACAAATCCTTAAACCCAAACATAAAATCACAACCAATCCATTAAAAACCATCAATTCAAATATTTACACAAACTAGTTCATGGAAACTTAAATCTTACATTTTCAATTCAGCTTGCAAGGGATGGTTTTTACTCCTAGGCTTGTGTACACCCTTTGCATGTCTTGAATACACTTAAAAATCATCTCGAATCCACCAAAACCAGCTATTACTGTCCTTGTTTCTGTCTTGGCCGAACATTTTTTTTTCCTTTTGGACCGAATGCTCTCTTTTGTTTCTTTCACTTGTTTATTTCATTTGTTTTCCACCTTATATATCCTTTGCATTTTGATTACACTTGTCAACATTTGCCATGCATGTCTCTATTCCACACGCCACTTGTCATCAATTTTTTTTCACATGCTAACATATGTCACTCATGCATGATCTCTTTTTGCCATTTGTCACGCATGCAAGTTTTCTTTGCCATTTGTCACACATGCATTCTCTCATTCCAATTTCATATTCAAAATCATTTCCGATCCATTTGGAAATTTTACTATAACTCAATTAATACACCCGAAAATTCTACTAAAATTCGATTACACATCCGGTTCCTTTAAATTATTTTATTACTTCATAAATAATCGGAAGGGTATTTTTTGTCCAATAAACTTCGAATCACTTACCATCTATTCGAATTGACTCATTTTTTATCCGTTTAGTTTCTTTAGTCTCTAATACTTATCCTTAAAATTTACAATTTTCAGGGTTCGTTTCCCAAAAATTATTATTCACTCGAAAATACTATTCGCATGAAAATACTATTCATCGAAAAATTTTTATTTCTCAATAAAAGGAAGAAATTCTGGACTTTACGCTAATCACATAAGTGGAAAGAAATTTCAAATCACAGTGTGATTTACTTTGCCATGTGTTTTCAACTCTATATTTACTTACTGTGTGTATTTTGCACGTATGTTATGGAAAGTTAATTTTGCATCAATCTCTAAAAGCAAAACAACATCATATATTTATAGGAATGATGGTTATTTACCAATAACCGCTAGTAATTACCAGCGGTTATTTGTTCTTATCCAAATCTATTTTATTTGGATTGGATCATGGGTTTGGGTCATCTCGAGTGGACCCGACCCAATAACTCAATAACTCAACACATTTATTAGTTAATGGATTCCTCTTATTTATGCTAATGATAATATCTTTATTTTTTATGCATTTGATTTTAATTAACGGTATTATGATAAATTATTTATCTACTTTTAATCTTATTAATTTAATTTCAAAAGAGGCTAACTACTGTTGGAAACTTGCGCATAAAAAATAATCATGGTTATTGTAGTGTCATTACCTACTATAATCAACATGATAATTGAAGAAAGACTTAGTCTATACATGACACATGGATTTGTCTTCGTCAAGGTAAAATGATATATTCCATACTTTACGTGTTTGACGATAAACAAATATATATTATTATCTATTGAACAAAAATAATATTTAACTTTTAATATTCTTTTTAATAGTTCACAACTAATCACTTACTATTGTATAGGAAGTACACCATAAAATATGTACTTAACATATGTTTCTAGCGTAGATAAGTAAATATATAAATACATTCATTTCTAGGTAAATTAAATGACACTAATAAACCATATTTAATTGCTTTATTCATCAATAATGTGAGTTCATTGTTTATCATAGATAAGTATCCTACCAGTAGTTTACTTAGTCAACCTTAATTATTTGACCATCATTTAGATTGAAATGACACAGATGCCTTTATTATAAAACAATAATATAATTAAAAATGATTTAACAAAGAAAGTATTTAAGAATTATAAAAGGATAAGCTCTGGTGTGGCTATCAAATCCAGCAATGCAAATCAACCATCATAAGCCTCATCATCCCTCCCTTATTGCATCTCCATAACTAGATTGAAGCTCTAGGTTTGAGCTAAAGAATCTATTGGCTATGAGTTAAGGTTTCTCTTTTCCTTTTTCCTTTTCATTTAATTTTTTATTTTATTTAAATATGCTATTGATTATTTAAATTATTTTTAAATTTTAGTGTGACATGATAAATGATGAATGGAAATAGTTATTTTTTTAATCATTATTGCTTTTTCATAGGTATAAGGACTAATCTACCATTGAGGCATTAAATATGTCGTTCCAATGTTAGCCAAACATGGTCAAGAGGACTTAGGTGCAATAAACCATGAAGTCGTACTATTTGTGTAATAACGTGATGTGATAGGCTGCTTTAGTGTAATTTACACATACATAAAATTATGTATTAATATATGAAAAGAATAAATATAATTTGCTTAATTATCCTTAACATTATCTAAGGGATACATTTTAACAGAATTTTAATAATTGATTTCCTTTTGTGACAATGACATTAATTAGAAAACTGAGTACAACAGTGTGATTGCGATTGTGGTTAGTTGTAGTTGAACAACTTCTATCCTAGGGCAGTTTTAGCTTTTATTCATTATTTTTTAATTTTACAATTTGAAGGAAGAGAAGAAACTAACTTGAATTTTCAAGAATATATTTGTATTATTTTGCAAATATACTTATAGGATTAGGCTACATCAACTTAAAATTTTGACTTAAAAAGTGACTTCAAACATCCCTCCGTCCAATTTTATTCAATCCAAGGATGGAAAAATGTAAATGAAATCAATGTAAATAACTACCCTTGGATTTAGTAGAATTGGATGGATAAGGTAAATAACTACACTTGGATTTAGTAGAATTGGATGGGTAAATGTTGAAGTAACTTTTTAAGTCAATGTTTTTAATTAGCCAATTGGTAAAATCTACCATCTTTCTATTAATAATTTAGAATCTAAAAGTTTAAATCCCTCTTACATAAATATATGTAAGGAAGAAGAATGTTTATAGATAATGTAATAACTTTTGTTTGGTGCACAACCAAACTCTAATAAGAGGTAAGGTGTCAAAAAGGGAAAAAATAGAATATTGATATGGACTACTTGAAATTGAAAATGTAAAAGTTTTTTTAGAACTATATATATGTAGTCTCGATTCTCTACAATTTTTATTTGCTAATATATGATTTTTTAAACTAATAATATGAAAAGAGGAGGAAAAAAAAAATTAGAGTGAACATCCCACTTGAATTGTTTATGCCACTTGAACAACATCTCACATTAATAAATTAGTCCGTGTAAAAAGGAAAACAAAAACAAAAGAAGAAAAGCTCACAAATGTCCGGAGGCAATATTTCACATTAATAAACTAGTCGGTGCGAGAAGGAAAAGAGAAAACAAAAGAAGAAAAGCTCACAAATGTCTGGAGGCAACAACTCATCCGTTGCATCGATGCTCTTAGATGCCATAAAACACGATGATATCAAGTCTTGGAGGTTCTTACTCTCAGCTAATCCACAAATATTTGATCATGCTGTCTGGTCAGAAAACCCTTTCATTTTGGCCTGCAAGCTGAGAAGATTTAATTTCATTTTGGAGATCGGAAACATTAAACCGGAGTTCGCCTTGGAGAAAATTCAAGATGGAAAAAATATTTTACACGTGGCTTGTATGGAGGGAGATGACGAGTTGGTTAGGGCATTGGTGAGTCTTGGTTTTGATGAACTCTACTTTGATAAAGATAGTGAGTTCTCTATGATCCCTCTCCAGATGGCCGTCGTTCACGGCCACTTGGCTGTGATAAGACTTTTACTCTCCGCTTGTTCAAATTCAATTGAAGAGGTGACCTCCGAGATGAAGACGGTTTTCCATCTTGCTACCGAGTCGTGCCTCTTTGACACTTTCGAGGTTTTGTTGCACGAGGCTCAGGTTCATAACAAAGAGTATCTGCTTGATCAAAGGGACTCCCATGGAAATACTGTTCTTCATATTGCTGTCCCTAGAAAACAACTCCGGGTAATTAAGCTGGCTCACTCTTTTTCTAGAATATATTCACACTCATCTGGTCTGCATTGAGTTTCTGAGCATGTTACGTCTGTTTATGTGATCTCATGTCACAGATTGTGATGATGTGTCTTCGGGATCAGAATTCGACAACTGGCTACGGCTTTGCTAGGAGGGTAAACGTTAAGAACTCGAAAGGTGAATCTGTGATGGACATCTACAACAATATTTCTGATCCTGATTTTGAAACTGCGCGTATTGGCCGCATCCTTCAACTGGCTAGTCCACCTGATACGACACGGGTTCATCACCGAATGGAAACCACTACTAGGCCTCCAAGGCGGAACTTGGATGCAACAAACGTATTGCTGGTGGTCCTTGCAGTATTTGTCGGGTTGGTTTTTACGGTAACTTGTGCCCTCCCCGCTCTCTTTCCAAGATCATATTACTTGGTTGCAATTGCTGTAGTATATGAATTGAAGGATGTCATATATGGACACCTGCCACTCCTCTTCTACATCATCTGCTTCATTACAGTTCTTCTCACCACCAGTACCTGCATTCTTTCTAAGCTGTTGTGCTCACTTCCTTGCGGAAGCTTGATGCTTCTTGGTGGGCTTGCAACTTTCATTCTCTACCTTCTTTTGGCACATAAAATTATGCCAAAATTCACTGTCAAAGCTGGCTCTCATCATATTCCAAGTTATTATTTCATGTTGATTTTAGCCTTAGGCTTCATTGTTGTTGGAGCTATCATGATTCATCTGGGTAACTATTTGGTGTTTCATTTTTATAACCTTGCGAAAAAGTGGCTGACGAGGAAAGTAGTGTCCAAATTTCGCTCACCTAGTGATGAAATGCTGCCACTTCATAATTCATTTCAGGTTCAGATGGTACATATATATAGGCCAAGCTTATCATTTGATTGTGTTTATATAATTTATATTCACTTTGAATTTTCTTTCTCTTCGTGATGCTATTAATTTTATGTCTTTTATGGTCAGTCACAGGTTGGGGCTTCTCTATGAACCACCCGGGAGAGCGTGCTTCAAACAGTTGAATCATAGGAGTGCCATGTATATATATATATATATATATGTATATATGCTGTTCATTGTAGAATAATCTAAAAAACCTCAATGAACAGAAAATGGACCAAATTAAACTGAAGTCAGAGGGGAGAAGGTACTGACAAATAGATTTTGGCAGAACTTGTTGTGTCTGCAACTACATGGCTCCGATTTGGAGTTGCACTAGCAGATGTACATAGGAATCCATAGACAGTGATCTTAGCTGTGTAATTGATCAAATATCAATATTGCATGTCTCTATACAAGTGGACAATCTCATATATCATATAAAAGAAATAGAAGTTATTAATTTCTGGATTCTGATTAATTTATGGACAAATTCAAATATAATTCATATAAGAGCCACTCAAACGCACTTTGCAATTTTATGAATTTTAATCCAATACAAAATATATAAAGTTAAATCATATAGAAATGTTACCTATAATATTACCTATTGCAGTTTTTATTTTATTTTTTAAAAAAGGTATTTCATTGATGTGAAATATACATGGAGAAATTAAGAACAGGTGAAAATGACCTTAAAATAAGTAAACTTTGTCCACCTCCAACAATTATGCTATTTTTTTTCTTTTTTTTCTTTTTTTTTTTAATCATTTCTAGGAAAAAAGTACCCTTAACCACCCCCAAAATGATACATGTATCATTTTTTTAATAAAATTAAGAACTTAAAAAAAAAAAAAGGTGATGTTTGGATGTGTTTTTTAAAATAGTTTTACATTTTTAAAAACAAAAAATGGGAAAAAGTTGTTTGGTTGCACGTTTTTAAAAGTGTGTTTTTGAAAATGGAAAACATATTTTTTAAAATTATAATTAAAAAGTAAAAAATATTTTTCTTTTTTATGTTTTCACCATTTATAAAATAAATCATTACTTTATTATTTCTAAACAACTATTTTACTTATTTTAAAAAAACAATATCAATAGAGTTACATTATTTTCTATTTTAAAAAATAAAATTTAAGAAATCCTACTAAATACATTACATTTTAAAAAACATTATTTTTAAAACATATTTTTTATTTTTAAAACGATTTCAAACTCAGCCTAATTCCTTGGCTTGTGGTCTCCACCACAGGTCGACTCCTTTGACAAGAAGCAAAAGCCCTCCCTCACCAGTTTCTCCTTCTTGTTTTCCCCTTCCTCTTCTTCTATTCTCTGTTTTCTTATTCACTTCTCCCTCTTCTCCTTCTTTCTTTTCTCTTCCTTATTCTTTCAGCGATGACAACAACAACTAGGGTAGGAGTGGGAGGCCCATATGAGCCATGGCCACCTCAGTAAATAAAATTTTTTTAAGGGCGTTGAAAGTGTAATTTATATTATACTTTATAAGCCTAACATTTTTACTTAGATCCCTTCAGCTTTTTTTTTTTTTTTTTTTTGTTAATTAAAAAAAAAAACTTTAGAACATATCACATGCACATAAATAGAAAATAGTTTTTTTTTTTTTTTAACTTAATAGCTCTTTTCCTTTATTTTAATAATATAAATTATTTAAATAATTTATTTTTTCCTTTGGCCAAAATTCTCATATTGTCGCAATTCACCTAATCTCAGGGTGCTTGTGTAACTGTTCCTAAAAAATAATTCTATCTTATTTTCTAGCATTTATTCATTTGAATTTGTATAAAATTTATTAATTTGCCCTCAGTCTGCAAGGAATCATTTAAATTAATTATACATGGGATGTAAATTATCTTAGTTTTAAGGAATTAAATTTGGATCAAACTGGCTCTTGCATATAAGTCTGTGGTCTTGCCAGTCTGTGTATACGCTTGTGATTCCCAAAAAAAAAAAATCTGGAGCTTACCTTGGCATAGAATAATAATTCAGAGTGTTAGTGGAGAACGGAAATTCTATGCAACTTCTTGAGATTATCTGGCCTTTCAAGAGTGTTAGTTGGGAATAAAAATTCTATGCAACTTCTTGATAACATTTGTTTTTTTCTTGAGAACAAAAATTCTATGCAACTTCTTGAGTCATGAATTTGTGTCAATGAACAAGCAAAGCGATCGACTTTATTAACAAAGCGTCGATTTCACAATGCATATAATAATAATATAATATACTTAAGTGAATTTGTATTGCTTTTTACTTGAATAGTCTGTAAGTCAACAAAGCATTGATTTCAAAATAATAATAAAACGACTTTGCTAAATATAATCGCTCAAGACAAACGATATTGTTTCCCCAAGCTGTGAATAGGTTTTAATTAGTCAAAATTCGCTAATTAAATTAAAAACTCATTTTCGCCGACCCAAATCCTCACTTACCAGACTTGTTGGAGGCAATTCAAATATTATGCCAATTATATCATATCAGATTGAAAATTTCAAATATATATATATATATAATATTTTTATAAACAGGTATATCCAATTTTAAAAAGTAAAGATCAACCAATCAAATTTATCAATTATGTTTTTTTTAAAATAAATTTTCTATCATATTTAATTCAAATATAATAAATGAATTTAATTGGTTGACTATTGCTTTTAAAATTGGGTATACCTAATTTTAAAAGCTATATGTATAATAATTTTAACATCAATACTTTCTAACTTTTTAAAGTTAAAATGAATTAATCAAATTCATCTATTATATTCTCTCTCATATTTAATTCAAATACAATGAATGAATTTAATTGATTCGTTTAAAGTTAAGAAGTATTGATAGTAATATATATATAGAGAGAGAGTGTTTTTATAATCAATAGCTTCTAATTTTAAAATATTAAGATGAATCAATCAAATTCATTTATTGCATTCTCTCTCCTAAAATAAATTTTATTTCATATTTAATTCAAATACAATGGATAAATTTTATTGGTTCGTTTACTTTTTAAAGTTAAAAGGTATTGATTATAAAAATATTATATATATAGTATTTTTATTATCAGTACCTCCTAATTTTAAAAGGTTATGACAGATCAATTAATTTTATCCATTACATTTTATCTTCTAAAGCAAATTCTCTCTCATATTTAATTCAAATACAATTGATGAATTTGATTGATTTGTTCTAACTTTTTAAAGTTAAGAGGTACTAATAATAAAAATACTATATATGTATATATCTATATATATGTTGAGGTCTAAACCTACTAACCTAGTAAACTTTCAACAACAATTAAAACATATTAAGTAGTTTGGAAGATAAGACAAATTGTAGGATTGATTTTTTTTTTTTCAAAAGCTGACACCAAATGGTCAGAGGTTTGCAGGATCAACACTAGTACTTATGCGTCTAGATATCTATTTCGAGATTGAATTGCAAGACCTAAGACAACTATGTACTCCTTAAAAAAGGTACTACTTATGTTGTTTAGATATCAAATATACTACTAAAGTTGTCCGAATATCCAATCTCAAGAATAGAAGCAATTGTTTCCACAATAAGAGAGAGAAGGAAAAAAAAAAGGACTATACAAGCCGTAACAAGTGTTTGGTGGGAATTAAACCTCCAACCTTTTAGAGGATAAGAGAATGCACAATCACTTATGCTATAAGGTTGTGTGTGTTTAGAGGACTAGATAGTTTGTGGGACATAAATTATCTCAACTTTTAATTGCCTTTGATAAAGATAGGATACCTTTATCAAAACAATGAAATTGATCGCGCAAACACCAAATATCGAAACCCATTAACAACAAAATCTTAAGTCTTAACCACCCATTTCATGTCTTTTTAATTTCCGTCATAGAATAAGGCTTCAAAACACAAAATGCCTTTATTTATTTATTTATTATTTTCTATTTGTTATCATAGATATATTCATTTACCTGCTATTTACAATATATACAAACAAATAAAATTTTATACCAATAAGGCTTGTTTAATTCCAGAATTAATCATATTCAACTTTTTTTTTTAAGAGCATAGAATTTTCTTTAATAATTTCGGCGAGATGTAACCCAAATCTTCAAAGGGACAAAATTAACTGTTGATTTCCTTATATTAATATACCAAGTCATAACTATAATTCAATTTGAATTGAAACTCATTTGAAATTATTTAACTTGTTTGACGTCTTAGGAGTCTTCTCTTTAGATGATATCTCATGGAACTTTTTGCTTATCGAAAAATCAGGCATAATTCTGTATGGGTTGCACATCAAGTCACGAAGGTGTACAACAGCACATTATTGACATATATTCACGCTTGAAGCAAGAATTTTCTACCATTATTTTCTTTTTTACCAAGTTTTTTATAATCTATTGACACATCAATATAAAAAAAAATAATAATTAACTAAAATTATTATATTTTTTCTCTTTCTACATCATTCAAATTTAAATTTTTTTTATAAAAAGATTAGTATCATGTCAACAATGATAGAGAATTCTTATTCGCTTGCTTGATGATCATGTTGAGTATATGCTTCACTCTATATTTCACGCGGAACTTATAGGATCAGAAGTGAATCTTTAATGTTTTTGTAAAAATAAAAAATGAATATTTAACACAGTGGAATAATTTAATTTTGATCTTTTGACAATTTACTTTGGCCATTTAATCGTTTGTTTGTCCTTTTTTTAGGAAAAAAAAATGCCGACTTTTCCTTTAAATTTGATCACTCAATGACTTTTTATTTTAATTTGGTTACTTTTTTCTAATATAAGTGTGGCCATTTCTCGATTTTCTAACCAAAAAAAAAAAGGACTGTTGGTTGGCTTTTTTGCAAGGCGAAAAATCAAAAGTAGCCATTTAACCATAGCAATTTGTAAATTTATAAAACTCAAAAATTGTTCTATTTTTTATCAAACTTTTTGACTTTTATTGACACAAATATTTTTAATTGTTTTTTATTTTTGAAATTTAAAATTTAGGTCATTATGTGGTCTTGATAAGGAGTGAAAGCAGGAGAAAACAAAAAGACAAAATATCAAAGTTATCAAATATAAAATTGATTAAAAAAAAAAAAAAGAAAAGCCAGGTAAGAGAGGAGAATTGGCTATTGAAATTTGAGAGAGAAGAAGAGTAGAGAGGCGGATAAGAATGGAGAGACAGAGAAGACAGAAAAATTTTGTTAAGTCAAAAGAAAATTTTTAAAACATCCGTCAAATAAAGATTTAAAAAGTGAAATCTTTATATCTCGACCAATATTAATTATTATGTTGGTTCCACGAAAGAATCATTCCCAAAGTCATGTAAATTCTATATTATATGTTGACTTGATTTTAGTGACACACACTGCATCACATTGATATATATAGAAAGGAATTCTAAAATTCAAGTTTTATGATCATCAATCCATTCAAGAAGGAACATTTTATTTGCTGATTAGGAACGTTGGTTCACAGGAGGTTTAGAGCATTTTCAATGCTTTTATAGATTGTATTTTGGAAAAAAATGTCATGTTATCAATGTCAAAACATTTGCTTCCTATATAGCATTATAGTATTAGCATATGTATCATTTAATAAACAATTAAATTGAAAAATTGTCCTTTAATGCTTCTATATATTTTCATTTAATGCTTCCATATTTTCAGTTTAATACTTCTATTTATTTATTTATTTTTTAATTAAATTTGAAATTAGAATTAATTCATTATTAATTTATTGACATGATAGTCTAATACATCATCTACAAATAGATGATCATATTGACAATATTTATTTATTTTTTTTATACTGCTTTATCTTGTTATTGATGAGTGATAATTGTCTTTGAAAGGTTTATCTCAATGTCTATTAATCCAATGTAGCATGTAATTTTTTCACAATATAATGTTTGCCTTTAATCACAAAGCTCTTGTGCATTTATTTGTTTTAGGTTTAGCGCGGCTAGTAGCTACTTGAGAATGAAGAGCAATGAAAATATTACAACAAAAATCTTAGTTAGTGTATAAGATTTATTATTATTATTTTTTGACATCTTGACATTAGATCAGATAACTATCGAAACTTAACTAAAATACAACTCTATCGTACAGTCTGAAATATTGCTTCTGAGATGGGAGAAATTTATCCATATTAGGTGAAAAAATTGTTCGTATTTTTGTGGGCTGGCACTTGAACCTCACCCCTTGCTTTGTTAGAAAGTTGGACAAATAGTTTGGTACCACTGTACCAATACACTTAGGAGCTAGTGCATAAGATTTTATAATTTATCCTGAAATATATGCCCAGAATATCTTCGCAGAAATTTAAACATCAATTTGAGAATTATATGACCTACAACTGTGCATTAGTTGTATGTTCAGTGCTAACGATCAGAAATTTATAGGGGCAAATTATATTGGGAATCTGTCGGAGACATTTAAAAGAAAAATGGATAATAAAATTGGAAAAGAAAGTTAAAAACAGAAAATAGAGACAATCACCATAGTCGAGACAAGAAGTATTAATCATTGGATTGTATTTCTTTTTTATGATATAGATTATTGTCCACTTGTCTAGAGAAAGACAATATTGATATTTGAACAATTACACAGCTAAGATCACCGTCCATGGATTCCTATATACATCCACTAATGCAACACCAAATCGGAACTATGTACATGCAGACACTACAAGTTCTACCAAAATCAATGTCTTTCAGTACCTTCTCCCCTCTGACTTCAGTTTAATTTTGGTCTATTTTCTGTTCATTGAGGTTTTTTAGATTATTCTACAATGAACAACATATATACATATATACATGGCACTCCTATGATTCAACTGTTTGACGCAATCCCAGCTGGTGGTTCATAGAGAAGCCCCAACCTGTGACTGATCACAAAAGACATAAAATTAATAGCATCACGAAGAGAAAGAAAATTCAAAGTGAATATAAATTAAAAACAAACAAATGATACGCTTGGCCTATATATATGTACCATCTGAACCTCAAATGAATTATGAAGTGGCAGCATTTCATCACTAGGTGAGCGAAATTTGGAAACTACTTTCCTCATCAGCCACGTTTTCGCAAGGTTATAAAAATGAAACACCAAATAGTTACCCAGATGAATCATGATAGCTCCAACAACAATGAAGCCTAAGGCTAAAATCAACATGAAATAATAACTTGGAATATGATGAGAGCCAGCTTTGACAGTGAATTTTGGCATAACATAGCGTGCCAAAAGCAGGTAGAGAATAAAAGTTGCAAGGCCACCAAGAAGCACAAAGCTTCCGCAAGGAAGTGAGTACATCAGCTTGGAAAGAATGCAGGTGCTGGTGGTGAGAAGAAGTGTAATGAAGCAGATGATGTAGAAGATGAGTGGCAGGTTTCCATATATGACATCCTTCAATTCATATACTAGAGCAATTGCAACCAATGTTTTTGGTGTTTGAAGGAAACTGGGGAGGGCACAAGCTACCGTAAAAGCCAACCCGACAAATACTGCAACGACCACCAACAAGACGTTTGTTGCCTCCAAGTTCCGCCTTGGAGACCTAGTATTAGTTTCCATATGGTGATGAACCCGTGTCGTATCAGGTGGACTAGCCAGTTGAAGGATGCGGCCAATACGCGCAGTTTCAAAATCAGGATCAGAAATATTATTGTAGAGGTCCATTACAGATTCACCTTTCAAGTTCATAACGTTTACTCGCCTCGCAAAGCCATAGCCAGTTGTCGAATTCTGATCCCGAAAACACATCATCACAATCTGTAACATGAGATCACATAAACAGACGTAACATGCTCAGAAACTCAGTGCAGACCAGATGAGTGTGAATATATTCTAGAAAAAGAGTGAGATGCAGCATAATTACCCGGAGTTGTTTTCTAGGGACTGCAATATGAAGAACAGTATTTCCATGGGAGTCCCTTTGATCAAGCAGATACTCTTTGTTATGAACCTGAGCCTCTCGCAACAAAACCTCGAAAGTGTCAGAGAGGCACAACTCGGTGGCAAGATGGAAAACCGTTTTCATCTCCGAGGTCACCTCTTTAATTGAATTTGGACAAGCGGAGAGTAAAAGTCTTATCACAGCTAAGTGGCCGTGAACGACGGCCATCTGGAGAGGGATCATAGAGAACTCACTATCTCTATCAAAGTAGTGTTCATCAAAACCAAAACCCACCAAAGCCCTAACCAACTCATCATCTCCCTCCATACAAGCCACGTGTAAAATATTTTTTCCATCTTGAATTTTCTCCAAGGCGAACTCCGGTTTAATGTTTCCCATCTCCAAAATGAAATTAAATCTTCTTAGCTTGCAGGCCAAAACAAGAGGGTTTTCAGACCAGACAGCATGATCCAATATCTGTGGATTAGCTGAGAGTAAGGACTTCCATGACTCTATATCATCGTTTTTTATGGCATCTAAGAGCATCGATGCAACCGATGAGTTGTTGCCTCCGGACATTTGTGAGCTTTTCTTCTTTTGTGTTTTCTGTTCCTTTTCTCACGGACTAGTTGATTAATGTGAGTTGTTGCCTTCGGACATCTGTGAACTTTCCTTTTTTGTTTTTCCTTTTCCTTTCCGCACGGACTAGTTTATTAATCTGCAATATTGTTCAAGTGGCATAAACAATTCGAGTGGGAAGTTGTCGATCAATCCCTTTGCCCCTCATTCTTCTAGAATCAGAAAGATCATTTTCAAATTTGAATTTGCTCATTAGGAATCTGAGTTCTTCTACTTCATTTTTATAATGGAACAAATTATATTTATTCTTTTCATATATTAATACACAACTTCATGCATCTCAAAAAAACAAAGTGTAAATTACACTAAGGACCCCATCATATCATGTCATTACACAAATAATGCGACTTTATGGTTTATTGCACCTAAGTATCCTTGATCGTGTTTGGCTAACATTGGAGCAATGACATGTTTAATGCCTCAATGGTAGATTAGTCCTTATAACTATAAAAATAAATAAATGATTAAAAATAATTGTTTCCAATCATCACTTATCATGTCACACTAAAATTTAAAAATAATTTAAATAATCAATAGCAAATTTAAATAAAAATAAAAAATTAAATGAAAAGGAAAAAGGCAAAAAGAAACTCTAACAAATAACCAATGGATTCTTTAGCTACAACCTAGATCTTCAACCTAGTTATGGAGATGCAATGACGGTGGCTGATGGGGATTTGATGATGGCTGATTTGATTGTTGGATTTGCTAGCCATGCCATAGCTTTTCCTTTTTATAATTCTTAAATACTTTCTTTGTTAAATCATTTATAATTACTTAATGCCTACGTTAATTTTTTATAATAAAGGCATTTGTGTCATTTTATTCTAAATGGGGGGTCAAATCATTAAGGTTGACTAAGTAAACTACTGGTAGGATACTTATTTATAATAAACCATATAAACTCATATTATTGGTGTAATAAAGAAATAAGATATTCTCAGTGTCATTTACCTAGAAATGAATGTATTTCTATATTTACCTTATCTGTACTAAGAATATACGTGAACATATTTTATGGTGTAATTCCTATACAATGGTAAGTGATTAGTTGTGAACCATCAAAAATAATATTAAAAGTTAAATGTTATTTTAATTAAATAGAAAATAATATATATTTATTTATCGTCAAACACGTAAAGTATGGAATATATTATCTTTACCATGAAGAAGACAAATCCATGTGACATGTATAGACGAAGTCTTTCTTCAATTAATTGTTGATTAGTAGGTAATGACACAACAATAACCATGATTATTTTTATATGCAATTTTCCAACAATAGTTAGCCTCTTTTAAAATTAAATTAATAAGATTAAAAGTACATAAATAAATTATAATAATATTGTTAATTAAAATCAAATGCTGAAAAAAAAAATAAAGATATTATCGTTAGCTCATATAAGAGGAATCCATAATCCACGTGATGGGCATTGACTAAGCCCCCTCTAGAATTAACTTTTTTGAACTAATATATGTGAATCGATCGGGATTCGGGGAGAGAATATGCCTCGAACTCAATACTATTAGTGTGTGTATAGAGTTTCTATGATCAGTGCGTTATAACTTTTAAATTATTAAGATCACTAACCAAATTTATTTATTGTATTTAAATTGAATAGGAGAGAAATTTTTTTTTTAGGAAAGAGAATACAACAAATGAATTTGATTGATGGTACTAACAATTTAAAAGTTAGGACGCACTGACAATAGAAGTTATATATATGTATATATATAATGAAGTTATATATGTATATATGATGAATTTAACTTGAATATGAGAGAAAAAAAATTTTTAGAAAAGAGAAAGCAATAAATGAATTTGATTGATGATACTAACGATTTAAACGTTAGGACGCACTGACAATAGAAGTTATATATATATATATGTATATATATAATGAATTTATCATTGGACCAACTTCATCTTATACCTCTAAAATTATATTGATTGCAATACTCTTCTCCATCAATTTAAAGTAGTATTACCAAAAAAAAAAAAAACCACATATCCATATTATGTGCATTGACTAATAAGTCTTTTCTTCAATTGTTTAGTGAATTCGTGACTTATCCAAACTAAAATAATTTAAGCATAATAAGTTAATTAACTATAGAAAATCGCTAAAGTAACCTTAGCTTAATATAATAGGTTTTTTTTTTCCCTTAATAACTACAACAAACCAAGGAATTCTTCTTCTCATACGCAGTTTTCCAATTAAAGTTAATCACCTTCAAAATTAGTTGATGTGTTGTTAATAGATTGTAATTGGTGATAAGCTATCAGCTTTATTAAATAGATTTGAGTAACAATGTCCAAAATTTTTTTTTCATATTTATTTTATATATATCCAATATCTATCTGACACTTGAGTTGTGAATATTATATAAATTACTACATGATATGAAAGACTTATTTATATATATTATTTGTATAAACATTTGGCTAAAATTTTAAGACAATCTAACATTACTTTAAAAAAAGGATAAATGGGAAGCTTCACTTTTTTTTCTAGTACTGGTAAGCTTCACTTGTAGTTGAATGAAAAAATCAATAATTTAATTATTAATTAAACCAAACATGTCAGCATGGACTGTGTCTTTCGAATTATCTTTTAGTTTGTCTTGACTTGTTTGCAATACTGAGTTTTTAACTCGGGTAGCACTGGCATAGTAAGTTAAGCACCGCAAACTACACAAACAACCTTGTTTTCAGAAGGGGTTTTCCATCTAATGTTAAGTCATTATTGCTTAATTATCGTTGGTGATAAGCTATGAACCATTAATTAACAAATAATGGTAAACATTTTTTTAATTAATAAAAGAAAGATTAAAATATTATTATCAACTATTCAAACCCCGTAAAAATATAAAATGTAGTACAATCAATGAGCATGAAGAAGACAAATCCGCGTGACGTGCTAAATCTAAAAAATTAAATCGATTTAAATTTTTAGATTCTAAATTATTAATAGAAAGATGGTAGATTTTACCAATTGACTAATTGAAAACATTGATTTTAAAAAAGTTACTTCCACATTTCTTTATCCAATTTTACTAAATCCAAGGGTAGTCATTTAGTTTTTTTCATTCATAGATTAAATTAAAAAGGATGGACGGATGTTCAAATAACTTTTATAAACCAAAATTTTAAGATGATATAGCCTAATCTTATGAGTATATTTATAAAATGATAATAATGTATTCTTGCAAATTCAAGTTATTTTCTTTTCCAACTAACCACAATCACAATTACACCTTTTGTAGGTTTTCTGTGTAATGTTACCGTAGCACAAAGAAATCAATGTATTAAAATTCTGTTAATATATACCACTTTATGTTAAGGACTCAAAACTTAATCAAACAAATTACATTTATTCTTTTCATATATCAATACATATTATTACATATCTCAAAAAAAATGTGTGTAAATTGCACTAAAGCACACTATCATATCATATTATTACACAAATATTGCGACTTTATGCTTTATTGCATGTAAGTACCATTGACCATGTTTGGCTAATGTTGGAACGACAACATGTTTAATGCATAAATGGTAGATTAGTTCTTAAACCTACGAAAAATATAAATGATTAAAAAATAACTATTTCCAATCATCATTTATCATGTCACACTAAAATTAAAAAATAATTTAAATAATCAATTTCATGTTTAAATAAAAATAAAAAATTAAATGAAAAAGAAATAGGAAAAAAGAAATTTTGACATATAGCCAATGGATTCTTTAGCTAAAACCTAGATCTTCAACCTAGTTATGGAGATGCAATGAGGGCGGGTGATGGCGATTTGAGGATGGTTGACTTGTATTGCTAGATTTGATAGCTACACCGGAGCTTTTCCTCTTTATAATTCTTAATTACTTTCTTTGTTAAGTCATTTTTAATTACATAATTAATGCTTTTATTAATTTTTTTATAATAAGGGCATTTATGTCATTTCATTCTAAATGAGTGGTCAAATTATTAATGTTTATTAATGTTGACTAAGTAAACTACTGGTTCAATACTAATTATCTATAATAAACCAAAACTTGATATGGGAATATATTCAAGTTTATTAGCTTATTTGAATTCTTATTACCAAGAACTCTCATAAATAATTTAATAAAACCTTTCTTAGATTGCGGTCGATGATGAACTAGAACGAACAAAACAAATCTATGTGATTTGCATAGAAAGTCCATTCTAGAATTATCCTATTAATTTGTCCTAATCTATTATAATACTCTTAGATATTAATTTCAAAATTAAAGAATATAATGCACCAAATAAGATAAGTTTGATACAGTGGTATATTTTTTATATTCACATTAATGATATTGTAATAATATAAAGTTGGAAATTAGATTTGTAAACTCCTATTCTTCACAAATTGTAAAATTAAAAAATAAAAATAAAAGCTATAAAACAGCACTAGCATAAGATGTTATTCAAACACAACTACCCCCAATTATAACCATATGTAGTTTTTCGGTTTATTTTACTACTTCACAAGAAATTAGTACATTAGAATTCTGTTAACACATATCCCTTAGACACATGTTAAGGACTCAAAAATTAATTAAATGAATCATATTTATTATTTTAATAAATCAATGCACTACTCTGTATATCTCAAAAAATAAATTAATAAATGACAAATTACACTAAACTACTATCATATCACGTTATGGCACAAATAGTGCCACTTTATGGTCTATCACACCCAACGATCGGCCAGCGATAGGATAACGACATGTTTAACATGGTAAGGGTAGATTGTTCTTTATACTTATGAAAAAAATTATTAATGATTAAAAGATAATTATGCCCAATCCTCACTTACTAGGTTACACCAAAATTCAAAAATAATTTAATAACCAATAATATATCTAAATAAAACATAACAAATTAAATGATAAAATGATAAAAAGAAAGAGAAACTCTAACACAAAGCCAATGGATTCTTTTGCTAAAACTTAGATCTTGAACCCAGTGATGGAGATGCAATGAGGGTGGGGTGATGGGGATTTAGTGCTTGATTGGTTTGCGCATTGTTGGATCAGTCACAACAGATCTTTTCCTTTTTATAATTTTAAATATTTTGTTTCTTAAATCACTTTCAATTATTTAACGTTTATATTAACTATTTATAATGGGAGCATTTGCGTCATTCCATTCTAAATGAGTGATCAAATTGTTAAGTTTGATTAATTTAATTGATGCTACCATACTTATAGTTATATGTAAGAAACTCACATTATAGGTGTAATAAAGTAATATGAAAGGGTCATCTACGCAGAAATAAATATATTTACTTATTTATCTTATCTGCAATTATGCATTAAGGATAGTACGTCGTTTTATGAACATAAAAAATAGGAAAAAAATCATTTTAGTCCCTAACTTTTGGGAAATGATCAAATTTTTAACTATATTTCAAAAAAAGGACAAAATGGACCATAACTTTTCGAAAAAGTGTCATATTAGTCATTCTCGTTAGTCAACTAACAGTCAAAATTAACGGATGACATGATATACAAGAGTAATTTTATCATTTTAGAGATTAAAATGATCTGATCCCTTAAACTTTTTTCTTAATTTTTTTTCAGATCATTTTAATCCCTAAAATGATAAAATTACCCTTGTACATTATGTCATCCGTTAAGTTTGATCATTAGTTGACTAACGAGAAGATTAATTTGACACTTTTTTGAAAAGTTAAGGTCCATTTTGTCATTTTTTAAAACATAATTAAAAATTTGATCATTTCTCAAAAGTTAGAGACTAAAATGATCTTTCCCCTAAAAAATAATATTAAAAGTTAAACATTATTTTAATTAAGTAAATAATAATTCATATACTTAATTACAGTCATATGCGTAAGGTATAAAATACATTATCTTTAGTATGAAGAAGACAAATCCATGTGACGTGTATAGACTTAGTCTTTCTTGGATTATCTTGTTAATTAATACTTAATCACACTACCATAACCATGATTATTTTTTATACACGATTTTTCAACTATAGTTATCCTCTCATAAAATTAAATTAATAAGATTAAAAAGTAGATAAATAATTTGTCATATATAATATTGTTAATGACAAAGTCTTTATTCAATTATCTTGTTAATTAGTAGGTAATGACACTATAATAATCATGATTAGTTTTTATCCACAACTATAGACATCCTCTCTTAAAATTAAATTATTAAGATTAAAATGTAGATAAATAATTTGTCATAATATTTTAATTAAAATCAGACGCATATAAAAATATGTATAAACAAATCCATTATAGACTAATTAAGTCCCCTCTAAAATTCTTTTTGAACTATTATACTCTAAATGGGGATTTACAGTGGAAAATATACCCCAAATTTATAATATCTAAGATGTAAATATAAAGAATTTATTATTAATTGAGCCAACTTTATCTTATGTCTCTAGAATTATCTTGTTTACAATACTCTTCTACATCAATTTAAAATGGACACAACGTAGCAGATCATGCAACAAGAGAAATCCATGTGATGTGCATGGACTGATAAGTCCTAGCTTGAATTCTCTGGTTAATTTATAACTTATCGAAACTAAAATAATTTAAAAGGTTATTTAACAACAAGGAACCAGTAAGTAACTTTATTATATAAATATAAATATATATATATATATAATAACTACAACGAACCAAGAAATTCTTTTCATACGCGGTTTTCCAAGTTAACCACCTTCAAAGTTAGTTGATGTGTTGTTGTCTTGTGGATAGATTATAGTTAGCAATAAGCTATGAATCATAATAAATAGAGTTATGTTATATTGTGTAAAAATTTTATTTATATCTATTGTATATCCAAAATCAATTATATAATATGTGAATTATGAATATTATGTAAATTATGAAATGATATTGACAATTCATATGTTACTATTACTTGGACATATAATTTAACTTTATTGGTAATTAAATGAAATAATTAATAATATGATTATTAATTTAATTAAACATGTGGTACATCTTGAATTATCTTGTCAGTTTGTCTTGACTGGTTTACAATACTCTTGGATGTCTGAGTTTTTAACTCAGTTAGCACTTGCATTGTAGGATAAGGACAACAAACCACACACAACCACCTTGTTTTATAAGGGAATTTCCAACTAAAGTTACTCGTTTGGTGAACTTTATTAGTAATTAAATGAAAAAATTATTAATATGATTATTAATTAAATAAAAAATGTTGTATATCTTGAATTATCTTGTTAGTTTGTCGTGACTTGTTTACAATACTCTTGGAAATCTAAGTTTTTACTCAGGTACGTAGCACTTGCATTTTAGGATAAGGACAACAAACCACACAGAACAGAGCACCACAACAACCTTGTTTTTATAAGGGAATTTCCAACGGAAGTTACTCGTTATTGCTTAATTATTGTCGGCGACAAGCTATGAACCATTAATTAGCTTCACGTAGCTTCTGATTAATTAACTTTTTCTTAACAACAAGATTTATTGATTTTTAACTGTAGTGTATGATGATTGCTTTAGTTATTTTTTCGTTTTAAACATATATATAGTTGATGATTAAATAGTGAGCTAAAAAAAATCAGACATGAACATTGTTTTCAATTTCAATCATCTAGTAAACCCTTAATATTATTATGAATTAAAATCAAACCTGTAAATAATAACATTTAATTTATTGTAACTAGGATGAACAAGACTTTTTTTGTTTTTAACAAAGCATGAACAAGACCTAGTTCATGTGATTTGCTTAGTCAAATTATTTCTATCTTTCCCCTATAAATAATACTTTTGCCAATTGTTTTATTTATCTACATGTTTGAAAACTATCTTGCCAAATTTTTTAAAATATAATATTCTTCTTGACGTATATATTTTGTTTCTAACTAAACCTACCGACTCTGGCATAAAAGTCATACGGATATAGTCAATCAGGAAAATGTTACAATATTTTACCAGAATTTTTAACTGAAGTGGCCAATCGTTATAAGTAAACCAATAATATTTTTATTATAGAAGTGGATGGGTGAACTGTTAACCATAAAAAATTTTATATATAGATCAATCATTATTTGTTTTAATAATAATTAGAAAGACAAACGTTAAATATGACTTAATGATAGAAAATGTTTGATATGATTTAGTAATACAAAATGCTTATTTCATCTTAACAATATATATGTTATGTTTGAATTGCTCCCACCACATGCAGTACATTAAAAAAATAGAATTTAATGAGATAAATTAATGACATTAGCATTGATGATTAAATAATCTTTAACTTGGGTACATTCCACATCTCCATCTACTTGGTATGGACGATTATGTCCCATTGTAGGCGTGTTTTATAAAAGTGTGTATAACATTTTCTATTTTTATGGGATGTCGTGGTTAATTTATGAGAGTAAAAGTGGATTCAAGATTCATCATACACATTTCATTAATATATATATATATATATATATATATATATATATGAAGAATTTTCTTCTTTTTGTAAGAGTAGTTATTCCTCATTATAGAGGTCACTCAAGAAGTACTTAAAATGGAATATTCGGATAAAGCTTTGCTTCTCTAGCTTAAAAAGAGAATTTTGAAATGTCTGTGTAATTGAACTTGACTAGAAAAATATTTCGAATAGTGAAAGAAGAAAGTACTGTAAGTAGTCGGATATATGGACTGCATCAACGAAAAATTGTGCAAATTTTACAATTTATAAGATTGCATAAAGACAAAATTGGAATATTGAAATTTGGCTGAAGAAGATGCGTTGGGGTGATTGTAAATGAAATTTTTTTTTTTTAATCCTAACATCTTATGGTTAGAGAACTGCCAAGTCCTGTTGAGATGAGTTACCGATAATATATGGTTCGAATGTTTACTCTCACAATTAGGGAAAAAGTAACTCATGACTTACTGAGATGGATCACTGATAGCACAACTTCAATGACTACTTCCACAACCAAGGAGATGACAACTCTTATTAAAAAAAAAAAAAAAATTCATAACCTATACCTTATGTTTTAAAGGATAAATGTAGGATTTAAATTCTAGACCTTTAAAGATCAAAGTAAGTACTTAAAATTATCTTTATTAAAGACTGGTGCGTGATTGGAAAACGGACTTATCATTAAACTTTTCTTTCTTGAAGGGTCCAGAGACTCGAAACCGTGAAGTAATTAACAAATGTTCGGATTATTTGAATTTTTAATAGAAAGGAATTGACCAGTTTGCCCATCCAGACATTTGAAAATAAAGAAATTCGAAAAAAGCAATCTAGAGCATTAAATATCTGAGAAATATGTTTTGCAAACGTTTGGGAAGGAGATTGTAAATTTAGGCAGTGATAATAGTATCAGCTTGCAATCAAAATGGAAGGTCCATTTTTTGTGCAATGGATCCGGCCTATAATTAGTGCTTATAGAGAAGTTGTCAATGCTGTAATTAATCGTTGGGACATAGCAGCCAGACATGGTTCAACAAAAGCAGGCTGGAATGATATTGATGATAATTGTCAGAGTTACAGATTTTCACGAAGACAACCATATCGGAGCCTTAAATTTTTGGAGAATCCATTGCACGTAGCTGTTAAGTTGGGCGACGAAAAAATGGTTGCAAATACACTGAAAGAGAATCAGAAATTATCTCTGGAGTTGGATCATGAAGGCAATACTGCTTTGCACTTGGCTTGTCATACAGGCCGCGTGTCAATAGTCCGATTACTCATCGACACTGATCCTCAACTGTGCCTTGTAAAAGACAGATATGATAGAACTCCTCTGCACACGGCAGCCATCAAAGGCAGGGTTGGAGTAATTGAAGAATTGTTGAGAGCTTGCCCTGACTCTGTTTCTGAGGTCTCTTCTACTGATGAAACGCCTCTTCACGCTGCTGTAAGACACTGGCGAGACAAAGCCTTGGAGTACTTGCTGGAATCCATTCAAGAAAGATGTGATTTTGGTGAAATCATCAATCAAAAGAATTGCAATGGCAACACTGCTCTCCACCTTGCTCTATCGAGAAGAAATGTCAAAGTAATTTTTCTATCTCCCACATGGTTACTATCTATATCATTTTCAATATATTTTTATTGTTTCTAAAAATAAAGGTGGTTGTTCACTTCTTGGGTTGATCTTGTTTCCATAATTTGTTCATGTTTGCAAAAATATGACATACCCTGTTTTCTTTATTATGCAGATCATAAAATTATTGCTAACTGAGAGGCCCAACAGTACTGCTAAGGTTGATATAAATGCCATGAATAACGGTGGTTTCACAGCTTTAGACATCTTAGATGTCTTGCCATACGGAGGCAGAAGAGATATGGAAATCGGAAAGATTCTTCAAAGAGCCGGGGCCTTAAGAGCCAGAGATTTAAATAGGTCGGCCTTAGAGAGTAACAATTGTGACATCTGTAATGAATCTCAGAGAAATTGGGACCAAGCATCACCTCTAGAAGCTAACTGGCCAATGAAGACCAAACATAAAACTTCAAGAGATGCTTATCACGCTTTGTTAATTACGACGGCTGTGTTTTTAGGAATCACCTTCCATGCAGCACTCAATGGAAGCAGGGTGTTTGATAACCTCAAATTCAAACCATACTCAAGTTTGGGGTTACAAGTTGTCAAACCAAGTTCTGATCTATTGAGATTATTCATTTGGTTTGATTCCATAGCCTTCATCACATCAGCAGCCGCAATGATTATAATCCTCATCCATCAAATACCCTTGAAGCCATGGATGTTAATCTCTGTCTTCTCACTATATGGGGCTTATATATGCTCCATAATGGCTGTATCACCTGGAGATGCTTTGCCTGTGTTCTTATTAGGAAGTCCTCCAATGTTGTTGGCATCTATGTCTAAACATCTCGCTCTCCACAGTACATTGCTTGAATTTTTTCAATGGCTATGGATAATCTCCAAAGGGCTTTTTCCAAATATTATCATGTTTGCTTTTGCAGGTTCCTTGTTTCTCATTGTGGGCTTCTTCTGCGCTTCTGGTAAGGGATTGGAGTTCATAAATTTGTTAGAGTAACTCGTATTTTCTTCAACTCTTAAAAAAAAAAAAAAAAAAAAAAAAAAAACCTCTTATTTTCTTTAGGCATCGAAAGGTGATGTTTTGTACTGTTTTATGTATGTATTGCTTGACCTTTAGTAGAAAATCAATCTATTGTAAGAAATAATCGGTTGTAAAATACATCAATTGAAGTTTTATAAACTATGTTTCTAGAAGTGCTTTAATATATTGATGCGGCATGCATGTATTTAGTAAATTAATTTTCCTATTGTAACATTCCAGTAGTAATTATTTTTAAGCAAATTATAGAGGTATATGTGGACTTCCATGCCACAGGTTCACTTCTTAAATTTCTTGCTACTGGGTTAAAAATTGTAGCGCTGAGACTCCAGAAAAAGTTCCTGAATATGCTCTAGAGTTTAATAAAGAAAGCAACAAGTCCTGGATATCATATTCAGGAAAGACACGATTGTGGCATTACGGCTTTGCTCCTTGCAGTGTCAAGAAAACGTCTAGTAATATTTCTTCTCTCTTTCTTCTGTCACCATTTCTTATTATGTATAAGGTAGGAGAATCCAAATCCCCGAGAGAGAAGCTGATGTTGAAGAAATAAACCATACGATCATTTTAAGGTTGTCTGCTCATTTTAAAACTAAATTGGGTGTTCCGGCTGAGATCTTGTTTGCTCTTTACATCTGTCCTGAACATCATCCTAGCGGTTTAAACAACCTTTCCAAGTCTTAAAATTGTTATTAAATCAGATTAAATTATAAAATAATCACATTTAGGATTTTAAATTATTGAAATCCTACAGCAATACCAAAATAAAAGACTTTAAAAGAACTAGAATTTAGATGAATGAAATCATATTTATGATTTTTGGGTTCTAATAATTCTTCTTATAACAAATCAATGCAAACAATATGATTTTTTTTTTTTTTTTAAAAGTAAACAATATGAAGTTAGTCTAGGGGTTAGTCCCAAATTTACATTTGACGTTATGAATTTGTGTTGTGATATCCTCCACCAAATCTTAAATTAACTGTGTTTGTTTGAAAAAGATGAATTTCACATGCCTGTGGCAAGATGATAGCTAGGAAGACTGTGTAGCAAGGTATTTGCTATTGATTCTAAAGTACGCTAAATCATTTGATTGTCTTACGTTCTTTATTCAAATAACAACTGACCAGCAAACCTCTCATGAGCTGTACTCAAGATTCCATTTTTTCCAATAAACAACCAGATGTTTCGCTCTTTGCAATTTTTTTCCTGGGTCAACTTTCGAAAAACCATGGCGTATTGAACAAGCTTCAGGAAGAAATAATAATGATAATATATATCTATGTATACACACATAGAAACTGGACCAAAATCGAATAGAAAAGAGTTAAATTCACAAACATGTCTTCTCGAAAATGGAAGATAACAGCGGCTGCTAACGCAAACAACGACGAT
The DNA here is from genome assembly GCA_019925255.1 of Litchi chinensis. Taxonomy (NCBI): domain Eukaryota; kingdom Viridiplantae; phylum Streptophyta; class Magnoliopsida; order Sapindales; family Sapindaceae; genus Litchi; species Litchi chinensis. The sequence goes on along the minus strand of CM034467.1, from coordinate 20,955,610 downwards.
CTCTTAATAGAAATACTGATTCGTTTGCCAATAAAATCTCTTCTAAAATGGAAATCTGTAACTAAATTTTGGCTCTTTCTCATTTGCAGTCCTCAATTCTCTAGCCGCTTTAAGTTTGATACGCACTCAATCTCAGGCCTTATCTTGCACAGGCCTTGTTACTTTGTTCCAAAAACACGATTTTGTTCCTCTAACGGACAAAACAACTATCCCTCCTTTTAAGTACCTCCCTTATGACTATTCTACTTCAAGTTTGAGAATTTTACACTCTTGTCGTGAGTTGCTACTTTGTTCTAGCTTTCATGGGCATGAGCATTACATTTACAATCCCACTAGTAAGCAATATGTCACCATCCCTCACCGTGGTGCTCAAATTTATGGAACTGTCTCTGGTTTTGTTTTAGCTTATGATCCTGAAAAATCACCTCACTACAAAATTGTTTGCATCCGGCAACCTGATTCATCAGAAGATAGTGCAGATGATGATTATGTAAAATATCACCAAATAGAGATTTACTCGTCCGAGACACGTTCTAGTGGGCTCGCTGGTGATCCTTTTATTGCGAATATTAATGTGCATTGCCATAATGGGGTCTTCAGTAATGGTGTTATTCATTGGCTAAATTGTTATGATGGAGCCTTGTATTTCAATCTTGATGAGGAGCAAGTGCGGGATATGCCAATGCCTTTAACACCAATTCCTGATGATTGGGAAGATGGCAGGAGGTTCAGGTATTTTGGAGTCTCATGAACACTTGCATATTGTTGAGATATATGGCCCTTGCACAACAAAATTTGATGTGTATGAGATGGAAAAAGACTATTCGGGATGGTTTGTAAAGTATCATGTCGATCTCGAAGCGGTAACAATTGCATTTCCAGAGATGATTAGAAGCTACCTTGATCCATCAGACTTACATTACTATAAATTCGCTATAATTGGTATTATCAGGGAAGCAAATGATGAAAAAATAATACACGGTGTTGCACACACCTGGTAAGGCCATCTGTTACAACTTTATTGATAAGACTTTCAATAAGATCTGTGATATTTCTCCAGGCCATGAATATGAGAATCATTCTCTGAAATTTTCGTGGTTTGATGCCGACAAATATATTGTGACTCTTGCTCGCATTTGATGAGATTGCCTCCTCAGCACCACTAGTCCAAATCTGTTTCTACCAATGCCTTGTGTAATATGTATTAACTGTTTCTATATCATTCATAATCACGTTTACAGGCATCATTGTACTGCTTCATATTGTTAGTTTTACTTATATATATCTGATTCTTTGTTGCCAAGACTATTGGCTTTAGACTTGGAATGGACTATGGAGGAAATGAAACAAGTCCATTAGGACTCAACTAAGATGAAAAGTCAACGAATTTGGTTATTTAAACAATATTTCCATCCATCGTTTGTACCTCGTACCAGAATGTTACCACGTAGCAATGAATATAAAACTTACGCAAAAAATGATTTACAACACACTTTTGTGTTTGGATTGGAAACGATTGTAAAAACTATTTATTATAATATATATATATATCACAAACAAATAAACACAAAAATTAAGGTGGTCATAGACGCTTCACAATCTATAACGACGCCCTTTTAGAAAAATTGAGATTTTAAATTCAAATCCCGTTTTCAAGTTAAATAAAAAAATGTTAAATTAAACAATTAGACTACTGTCTAATGATAATAATAGTGAATTATTTTTACTGATGGTAAACTTTAATGACTTACTCTAGTTTGAAATGAGCTAAATTACAAAAGAAAATAGTTAATTTAATATGTAGATTACTTGGTTTAAATACTAGAATAATAATATAAAAAGATTTAAAAAATTAAGTGACAATTTGAAGAAAAGTAAATTTAATTTAAAATGTTAAAAAAGTTGTAAAAGTGAAGTTTCATCAAAATATTTTCTGTAATACTTAATATTGTTGTAAAAATAAATCATAAAACAATAAGTTTAGAATACTAACCACAATAATAGATGAAGATAGAAATGAAAGAAAAAAATAATGAATAGATTCAATTAATGTTGTCTTCTCAATGGTTATAATATATGTCTATTTACAGAAAAATTGGTAGAATTATTTCACAATAAAATAACAATAAAATAAATTATTTTTGTAATGAAATAACAACTAATAAGGTAAATAATATTATCACAAGGAAGTGGTAATAACACTATAATTATAGAATATTATCAAAATGAAAATAGTGATAAAACCATATATTCATGACACTCCTCTTTGAACGTTCACCACTTTATAATATTCTTTAAGATTTTTGGATATGTTCAAATACTATCTCATTAAAAACCTTATTAGGAAAATCTAGTAAAACAAAATCTGATTGAAAAAAAAAAAGTGTAGGACATAAAACTTCAAAAAGAAATAACATATTCCTCGATGACACCACTTAAATTTTGCTAGTAAAAATCTAATGGGACAAAAGCCTAAACAAAAAATATTTCATGATTTGTTGGATTAAAAATACAATAATTTTCTAGATTTAATAGTACTTAAATGTGCTTTCAAGAGATTGTTTCGTTAAAAACGTTGTTAGGAAAATTCATTGAGATAAAATCTGATCGAAGGATAAAAGAGTGCAGTGCATATATGTTTATATTAACTTAATATACTCCACCTGAAGGAATGCTTCGTAATTAATCATATAACGTTCATAATTGACTCATTTTCAATGTCATAAGTCAATTTATCAAATATCCTTACAGCCTCCCTGCTTGGTTCTAATGCCTCCACATCCCTCTTGGCTGTTGTTCAAACTCTCCTTTGGGCTTGTACATTTCCTACTCGTTTCTCCCACGCTTCACCTTGTATATTGCTCTAACACCCACCCTAGTCCTCCCCTTTTCACTTTGCAGCCTGGTGCTTAACACGCACTGGCGGACCCTGTGTTAGTCTAGAAGGGTCACGTGCCCCCCACTAAAATTTTATTAAAAAAGAAAAAACTGATCAGTTTTTCTCTATAAAAATTCCTTTAAGGTACTTTTTCTTTTTTTTTTTTTCCTTTTTTTTTTTTTTTTTTTTTTTTTTTTTTTTTTTTTTTTTTTTTATTTTTTTTTTTAATCTTAACTTTATTAATATTTATTTTTTTAATCTTTATCCCATATATACAATTATCTTCTATTTATTAGAATCTTTGTATTTTATATATAGTAAAAAAATAAATCCCTCTAAGATAAGTAAATATACTTATATTTTTTATTCAATAATTAGAATTCATATTTTAAATATGTATTCTATAATTTAACTTGAAAATTTAATTAATTGAACCCTAAAATTTTATTTCTTAAAAAAAATCCTAAAATTTTAAACTTTAATTTGTTACATAAAATTTCTTAATGTAAAATCATGATTTTTTATTTATCTCTCATGTTTTTATTTGTTTGTATTATTTAACTATGTCTAGAATCAATAATGTGATAAGAATTTTTCTTGATTAGAACGAAATTTATATTATATTTGTTTAAATTACATTTCCTACAAGAACTTAATTTCTTATTTATAAGTGGGATTCACATAATTTAATTGCCAATATTTTTTAGTAAACATTACAATCATAAATCAAGAATTAAGTTTCCATCTAATCGATTGGTAAATATTTCATTTAGTTTTCTTTTTCTTTTCTGATGCTTTAGAGATATTTAAAGTGTAAGACTATATTTGTCCTTAATTAACTATAATATTTCTTTTTCTTATTAGTTACATCTTTATTATGTTGGAGATGAGTAGAAGTCAACCGAAAAGAATATTTAAACTACAATTTTCTTAGGATTATCATTAATTTATTAAAGTGTCCATTCTCACATGAATTTTTAGATCCGTCACTGTTGACACTTTGATTAGTCTACTACGCGAATGATGCAAAGTGCTGCTTGGCAGATGCAGAGGGCCTACTAGTCCAACTAGAATTTTGAAATTATACCAATATATGAGCTAGGCCCACTCCAGAGCGAGCGGATTAGCAACAGAAGGTCCTCTGGTCCTTTTGACCATAATCCCTTCAGATGGCAACGCCCCTTGGTGGCAATACATTCAGAAGGTAATGTCATCCAGTGACCTCCCTAAGCAAAGCCCATCTGATGGTGGGTTTCCTAGTTGAGGCCCACTTATCCTTGCTGGGCTAATTACCTCCAAACACTTTGAATGATATATGAACTGTAGACAAAACTTTATTGCTATGGTTCTGATTAAGGACTTCAATAACATGGTGTCCCAAATGATCTATGAAAATTTTGAACTATTTACAAGTATTGACGTTTGGAAACTGTCAACCCAGAGATTCTGAGGCCCAGACAGCGAACAAGTTAATTAAGGAACAGTTACGGTGTTAGGTATGTGATAAATGAGGTTTTTAAATGAAGTTTTAAGGTTGATGGAGCTTAATTAAGGCGAGGGAATATTGGTCGTGGCGGTTGAGTAAATGCAATCAGATAAACAATGAAGATAGGAGGAAGAAGGATGCAACACACAGGGATTTTTACATGGTTTGGCGACTGCGTCTACATCCACGGCCACTCTCAGGTCAAAATCCAGCAGAATGACAGTTCTCTAGTATTTTCAGTTTGTTCTCTACAGTAATGATCTCCCCTGTTTATATATGGAGGGGAGAGATACAAAGAAAGCAATAAAAAATATCAGAAATAAAGTACAGGTGATGGTCATTTCAACTAATCCTGACACAGCCATGCTGTCTTAAATGTGAAACCATCATTCCTTCTTGCATGCACACGTCTGCATTTAATGCTCCTGGAGAAGTCCTCTCTTCATTAAATGTAGAGCCGTCGCATCGAGTGTATCTTGGTTTGGTGTAAACAGTCTCTGACGGGAAATCATGGGAGTAGGTGACCTTGGCGACTTGCTACACACGATACCTCCTGAGTAGGCTCTCTGGTCAACCAAGTGATGCACACTGGAGGGGCGCCGACGTGACCAGGAGAAGAGGTTAGGCGGTCTGTAGGTTTCTGCGAGCTCGCGACCTGGACGGCCTCGCGAGCTGACGACGCGGGCAAGAAGCATGCGTGGGAGATCTGGGAACTGTTGCTGGCTTGCGACCTGAACGGCCTCACGAGCTGGGTTTGCAACCGCTGGTTCCAATCTTGGGCCTCCTGGGCCCTTGCTTCTGTTCAAATTAATAAGGTCTGTACTGGCCCATTTAGGCCGAACGAGAAAATGAGTATAACAACAAGCCTCAAGAAAAACCTGAACATACTGAAGTTAATTTGTTTATATATTTTACTGCTTGTAGACTTAGTTACTTTCAATGTGTGAATGATAGTAGAGTTTTTTCTCTTTTTAGCAGTTGAAGATTATATCTCAGTTCCAGATTAATATATCGGAAACTGATTTGAGTTAGTTAATGTCATTTCATTACTTGAATGTAAATGAATAAATAAACAAAAAAATTAGCTATATGTTTTATCTTTCATTAATGCCATCGCCCACAGGGATGAAAATTCATCAAAACTATTACAAATGCTATAATCTTGCTTATTTGTATTCATGACCGCAGGCTTTGAAAGAGAGTACAGAAACAAACCAAAAAGAAAAAAAAAAAAAAAAACTTACGATATATTAATTAAGCATTGACTAAAACCTGTCAAGATCGAGAAGAGCAGGCTGAGCAGCTAAAAAGGATCTCAAGGATACAGTACCATATTAGAAATCTGATGTGTGTCCATCAGAAATATATTAAGTATACCCCTATGTTACGATAATATTGATTTATTTAATTGAGCACACTCTACATGTGCATGTCTATCGATTTAGAATGAGCACAAGCTGAAATTCATTGGATCCATCAACGTGCATATGTAGGAACCAATCATTGAGAATACTAAAACTAGCAGCAACGGCCTGAAAGGAAGCTCATTGAAGAGTATCATCAGCATTCCTACTGAAATGAAAAATGCAACAGAATTGAACATAATTAATATGCGGGTTGAGTATGAGCTTTGATTTTCAATCTGGAAAACAGAATCAAGGCTGTACTTGGTTTCGTAGCCTTCTTGAAGTCTGCATCCTGGAAGATAGAATTTCAATGCCATGTGGAAGGTTACAATTGCCGACAACGTAAAAATAAGTAACAGTATATGAACATTGCTCTGTGACTGATTTTTAACTTTCATGGGCCAGGTTTTGTGCAGATATGATCGATTTCGCCACCATTCAGACGCCATCTCAACTAAATTTTTAGCTTTAGGAGCTCTTGTGCATCCTATTGTCTTTTCAATTTCCAAGTTGGTCTTCCCACGTTGTTGTGACACAGATGGGATGTTCAGGGTTGTGAAACCATCAACATTCGTGGCATAATTATTCCATCCGCAACTACTTTTTGTACCCTGCATCACACAAAACAGAGACGGCAAAATCTTCCAACTTACTATAGCTTTTGTTGTTTACAATAAAGGGGAGCATTGAACTAAGCTGGAGTGAGAAACAAAGAAAAACTAACCCTATCAAGCAACATATTGGAGACTTTGAGATCGATCAGAGTATTATTTAACTTGAAGTCTTTACACATATCTTGCTCCTCTGAAACATGGTGAAAAGCCTGGTCTACAACAACTTCTATTGCTATTTTAAGCCGTTTATTACAAGATTCCGGTTCAATGGCAGGATATTCTACAGAATCAACTAATTCAATAGTTAGTGCAAAACGTCGGTGGACATCTGATTTTTATTTGTTTTATTACTATGTAATTCCATCAGTTGCGTACTTACTTGTGAAAAGATGATTTTCCAAGATTCTCTTCTGCATGAATCCACAAACAAGGTTAGAACGACTGAGGTTCCCTACAAAGTCTGGCTGCTGCATAAATTAATGATAAAGGACAACAAATAATTAGCATAAAACAAAAGTGGTCATCTCACCGCTTGTTTTCAAAAGTATGCAATTTATTCATCTATCATTTCTCGTTCAATAGCACTTTCCTTTTGTGCAATTGATTTTATCGTATTTGTCAGATAAAAATTGTATTAATGATTCATTACATGTGTTCAACTAAAACATTTAGATAGTTTAAAGTTCTTTCTTTCATATAATCAAATTCTTAAATTAGAGAATCAGTAATAATTCTTTTGGTCCGTTATCCATATTCAAGGCCAATTATTTGCTCTTGGATATGTTTACTCTGTTAATTATTAAACATAACAAATTTTATAGAGCATAACAAGCCTAAGTTTTTGGATCTTGCTTTAACCTAATACCTATAGAATCTTTAAAAACATATTCAAGTAGCATATGGGAATATGACAATTTTCCTAGTTTAATTGAAGTGTACCTTGTAATGTAGTGCAAAAGCTACCCCTTCCACTTCGTCACAGAAATTGAATTTGAGAAGACCTTCCAACTCACCAAGCTCAGATTTTTGTTTCAGGGACGCAACTTTAACGTGCATGATCCTGTCCTTGCATACTTCAATCGACAAGCGCAGTGAAACTGCAAGCCACTGCCGTATTATTCTTGTTTCAATCAGTCGTGGAAAGTTAATCTTCAGGGGCTTGAAAATTGGAGCCTCTGTGATAGGGAAACCAATTCCATGGCGAAGAAATGATAGGCAACTAGAAAACGTAGGAAGGTCTCTCGTCTGCCAAGTAGCCCGATACTCACTTACCTGGGCCTTTTCCATGTCGGAATCGTTTATTGTATCAATGTTAACCATCCCTTACTTCTATTCAGCTTTCTTCTTGACAAGAAAAATCAAGTCTTCAATATAACCTGTAATTTTTTCGAAACTGTACTTGACAAGAAAATACAGGTCTTCAATATATTGATAAGTTTTCACTGCTTTCCTTGCAGTTTCTTGCAAAAAATAAAGTCAAGATAATTTCTGTGACATCATTAACGGTGACCCCATGGAGGAAAAATTTAGCAAGTTGCATGAAATTTCAGCTGCATTTAAGGGAAGCTTCTCTGAAACTACTCACCAAAGATAGTTTCAGGGTGTCTTCTGAAATTGTGTGGAAACTGAAAAGAAACCACTTTTTAATTACTTAACGCGCAGGGTGTCTTCAGGAAGCTACTCACTTTTAAATTACTTAACGCGCAGAAGTTGGAAAAAGAAACCAGAGATTAAAATACCAAGAAGAGACTTGATGGCTTCTCTGTCGTGTCAATTTTCTCGTAACTTGGAAAATCAATGAACATTTTCCTCATACGAAATTTGAAGCCTTGTCGTGTAATTTTCTCCTAACTTGGAAAATCAGTGAACACTTTCCTGCGAATTTGATCCCCCTTCCCCACAAACAAAAAGAAGAAGAAAAAAAAAAACAACAATAATAATATTATTTATCACTATAAAAATAACGTTGATTCCTCAGATATTGTAGTCCAACTAATACGAGCAAAAGAACCTTTGAAAAAAATTTAAAAAAAAAAAAAAAAAAAAAAAGAAGAGAAAAGAAAGAAAAAGAGCAAAAGAAATGTCTTCGATAGCGCTGACGGGGAGGGTGGAATTGGAAGAGGAAGAGAAAACCAATGGAGGTATTATGTCTTCGAAGGGCAAAGATATCGTCGGAGCAGATGCCACGGAGATAGGAGAAGGAAGGCCTAAACACTCGATTTCTGTGAATCCGAATGGCGACACGGCCATGCACCTTGTTTCTGCTGAGGGGGACGTCAAGATGGTTGACTTCCTGGGGAAACTCAATCCTGGATCTTGCCTTGTGGAGAACAATAATTCAATGATTCCTCTAGATAATGTAGGCATAGCTTCTCGGGAAATCAGCCTGCTCCTTCAAAAGGCCGCTGACGACGAAGTATCTTCCCTGGAATCTCAGCAGAAATCCAGGGTTGCTCACACTAGGTTGCCTGAGGCAACGAGAAACGTCTTACTGGTGGTCCTGTTAATGATTGCTGCGGCAGCTTTCACTGTAACCTGCAGTCTGCCTGATGCTTTACTCAAAGAAATCGATCGTTCGAGTTTAAAGTTACATGCAAGTGCAAGTGATGTTATATCTGGTAGATTGCCCTCAGTCATCTACCTCATGATTTTCAATTCTGCTGGATTTGTGAGTTGCATGCTTGTGATTAGTTACATCTTATGGCCACTACCTCTCAGATCGATCCTTCTTTTCGCTGTGGTCTGCACATGCATTGTTTATTTCATTTTAGTGGACAAGATCACACCTAAATTATCCGTAAGAGTTGGGAACTTCAGCTTTTCCAGCACAGCGTTGGTGTTGTCATCAGCTTCGGCCTTCATTTTCTGCGGACTTACAATTACTAAGATATGTAAGCTTTGCAGTGTTTTCATATTTTCCTCAAATGACTGAAGACGATAGAACGAACTACTAGAGGAACAAGGATTCTTGAAAATAACAGATTTCAGCTTAGTTTAGTGGTTGTTAATTTTTAGGATAATCCCAATTTTCCCCCTGTAATTTAAAGAAATAATCAAAATCCCCCTTGACTTTGAAAAATCATTTAACTGTGAGGAGGGATTTTAACTATTTCTTCAAACTACAGGGGGGAAATTGGGACTATCCCTTAATTTAAGGGAAAAGTTTATTATCCCCCCTGTAGTTTGATGAAATGTCCAAAATCTCCCTTTTCTTTGAAAAATTTTTTGCCTGTGAGGGGGGATTTTGGACATTTCATCAAACTACAGGGGGATAATAGACTTTTCCCTTAATTTTTTGACAAGAGTGTTATTATAGAAGGTAGAGCATATATATATTAGTAAAATTGAATTTGCAATCACATGTTATCCATGTCCAATTGTAATTACTAAGAATCTGTGTAATTGAAACGAAAAGGTAAAATAACATTCCAATAACAGCATCATAGTAATTTTTTTTTTTTTATAAATGTTCATACAGAACTTATTACATGTTCTCCAAGCTCTTTCTTACCTCACTTAATCTCAAGGTATTTAAGCATTAAAATGAGTGAATTGTTAGAATTTTATTGAGTTAAGAAGATAATACCAGTCCCACATAGTTTTGAGTAATAAATATCAGAACTATGGGCAAATGAGATAATACCCTGAGTCACAATATGTAAAAAACACAACATGAAATTGAAATTGAAGTAAATTACACTAATCATCAAAAACTACAAGCAACAACTTGAATATCATGATTGTAGTGGGTTGAATTCTACGGTAGCTAACGTGGGCGTTCGACACTACAATCAATTTCTTTATACTTGACAATATGCAAAAAGTCAAATGACAAAGATGGATTATCTTAACACCGTGTTGATACGATCAAAAACACTCTGACGCTCAAGTTATAATATAAATTGAAAATGGATATTTAAAAAAAAAAAAAAAAGTGCAAATGGGCGTGCGACTATGAATTGTAATGGCGGCATACGACAAGTGAGGAAGATATGATTGCTAAGATTATGGGATGAGTTGGCTGTCACGCGACAGTGTAGACAATGATGTTGGTTGAGTGTCTGCAGAGATTCTGGCAGAGTAACAATATGGAGGAAAAAGATCCTCTCCCTCCTCTCTGGTTGCTCCCACTTTTATAAATGGGGAGAGCGTCGTTGCATGGGTATAACACTAGCTAAGATCAAGGGATCTATTTCCTTGATTCTCATCCCTGCTTAATTAGCGAATCAACCTATTTATTGGGTCAAACCTCATTAATGTTGTATGAGATATCCGAGCATTATTGTTAGACGTGAGCTTCTAAGATTCTGGACTTCAGTTAGGCTGAATTAAATATGGATCCAACACTTGTGCTGCTATATTGGGTCTTACCAATAACCTGACAATTAGACCCGCAAACGAGCTGATTTTTGCTATTACAATGATTAACTAGACCACCCCTCAAAATCATTTATTAAGGCGGAGATGGTGCTCTCTCCTCCGATTGGGGAACATATGGCCAATTCTTTGGCAGCGAAGCATTTCCAATAATTTCCATATTTTATTAATTTTTTTTTTTTAAATTTGTAATTACTTAGTTTAACTTTTAATTAAAAAAAATCAAATTATCTTTCAATTATTGGCGACTAATGATAATCAATCATAAATAGTTAACGTTGTGAGGTATAGTTTGTGTAATTATCATATATAAACCGTGGTGAACAATTTCAAAATATAAGTAGCGTGCAATTTGCCATTGTAATTAATAGTCAACTTCCCTCTCCCCTGGTTTCTTTTAGGCACTTTCATGGTTTTTTCTTAAATTTAGGTTTGTCCTTGAGTCATCGACCGAAGAAATATCTTTATTAATAATGCATTTGGGACCGCACCCTTCATGCAAAGTTCATAGAAAGTATTCATGTCGTCGGTATATAACCCACGGCCTGGACAACGCCCTTCTCCCTTCACTACTCAAACTTGGCATAAATTTCAGGTTTTCGCAGATGATGTTGATTACCTGCAAAGAACTTTCGTTGAAGTTACTAATAGAAGCCATCTCCATTGCTTGACGAACATTATTTTCCACTATTTTCAATAAACCCTAACTACTTTTTTACTCTAAAATTCCATATTCAAAGAAACAAGCTTTAACACTTGCCTTTTGGATTGAAACTTGTCAATCTTCAACCAGTGAAAAAGGTTCTCTAACTCCTGTTTTTTTTTCGTCGTGATATTTGTTCCCTCATTTTTTACTCTTATTTCTATTCCTACAAGGCGGTGTGTCTTGTTGTGTAATTGCTGCTTCCACTGTTGTGGAATCCACTAGATTTTTGTCTTATTTATTAAAAATAAAAATTATTAAAAAAATGAGGTGTTTTAATCTTTATAGTGGTATTTGTTGACAAAAATAATATATAAATTTGAATGGACAAAACCAATAATCTTTCATAATATAAGGCCATTCCTTGGGTATTTACTGAAAAACACTGAATAATTTATTGTAAGTTTATACCTTATGCCAGCTCAATTTGTTTTATAACTTTACATATAATTTCAATAATCCACAACTTGACGTGGTTTACTTTCTTAGTTGTAAGAATAGATTGCCACCATTGTTTAATTTGAATTGGATATATAAAGTGTTTATTTAATTTGATAATATTTCATATTCAAATTGTCACCATCACTTTTGGTTATTAGAAACAAAAAAAAAAAAAGTGAAATTTCATTTTGATCATTATGTTTTCAGGAAACTTATCGTTTTTAAATGCAAATGCATTTATGACTCATAGGGTCCCTATTCAAAAAATAACTCTTCAAATTAATTCATCTGACGTTTATTTTGGCTTTGCTCATTAGCAAAAAGTCCCAAAAGTCTGTTTTTCCTTTCTATATATTAAAACTCTTTAAACAATCAATTAGCAATATGAAGGGCACAAAATAATATGTAAAATGGTAAGTTTAGACATATCTATAAAGTCAACTACTCTTATCTAGAATTATTTTTGTTAATTATGTAAAATCAAAAGATAACATTGCGGATTTGCTAACTAAAGGGTTAAATAGGAAGTTAATTGAAAAATTATCAAAGGAAATGAGACTAAAGCCTATAAAAGAATAAGTCAATATAGAAACTCAACCTAAGTGATTGGAGATCCCAAGATCTAGGTTCAATAGAATAACCTAACCATAAAAACTTAGTTGTATCACTATAAAGGTTATCTTCCTATCCAAGTAGTAATGCCCATAGGAATTAGGATAAATTATGTTTTTAATGATCTTTATACATAAGGAATCTGAGTGAAATAATGTAGATTACTCTAAATTAAGTTATCACCTATGTAAGAGAGAAGTTGGGTCACTTCTTAAGATAATTGTGAGGGCTCAATTCTTTAGAAACTCTCATCGAACCAAACATATGTTCATGGCCAAAACAACCTTAACAATGAGAGCTAAATAGTTCTAGGAAAGATTTCTATGTAAAATATATAATTGTTTACATAAACAGCAAATCAGTTCATGAACATGTGTCTATTGATCAATCAGATATTTTCACAAAGGAAGGTTCAAAGGCCTAAATCTACCTATGTTATGTAGATTTTGACCGTTGGAATATATCACAATGTCATAAGCATTTTTTAAACCTTTTGTTTCCTCTATTAATTTCATTCATGTGGGGGATTGTTAGAAAAATGGGCACAAACACCTTTTTTAAGGAACCATTTTATTGAGTTGGAGATCTTGATTATGGTGGATCAAGATGGATTTACGTTCTCGTCCATGCGAACATTGAAATCATATATTCATATGCAACAAATGGTGTTTAATAAATGAGAATTGAATTGCAGATTTAATTTTCAAAATGTAAATATTGGACTTAAATGTCATGAATTGCAACAATTGAATTTGAAAAACTCAAATCGTAGAATTGAATTGTAGATTTAATTTTACAAGATTTAAGTGTTTTGAATCGTTTGAATTTGAAAATTTGAAACTACAAAATTGAATTGTAGATTTGATTTTCAAAATGTAACTATTGGAATTAAATGTCATAAATTGCAACCTTTTGTGTCGATAACTTTTGAAGGAAAAAAGAGGTGCATGTGGTTTCTATAAATTTGACTGAACTAGTGAGGATTTCTCAAGCAAGCAATAAGTGGGCTTCAAAGTGTACGAGAGTTAGCATTTGTAAAACTTAGAATATTTTTCTCTAGGTTGTTTTTAGTCTGAGGGAGTGTGTAGCTTTCTGTTGACGATCGGAATCGCTTCAAAGTGTACGAGAGTTAGCATTTGTAAAACTTAGAATATTTTTCTCTAGGTTGTTTTTAGTCTGAGGGAGTGTGTAGCTTTCTGTTGACGATCGGAATCGATCAACACCCAGGGGGTCGGAACCTCGCCTACGGAACGATTTGTACAGGGCCGGCGGTGAAGACCGTGCCGAGCCGGGGGTGAAGACCATCCCGGACAACCCCTTTTGGCCTCTTGAGGGTCGCGTCCGGAGTTGAACTCGTAACCTCTTATAAGGTTTTTGAGTGCACAACTCCTACCACCAAGCTGACTCAGCTTGGTGGTAGGAGTTGTGCACTCAAAAACCTTATAAGAGATTACGAGTTCAACTCCGGACGCGACCCTCAAGAGGCCAAAAGGGGTTGTCCGGGATGGTCTTCACCCCCGGTTCGGCACGGTCTTCACCGCCGGCCCCGTACAAATCATTCCGTCGGCGAGGTTCCGACCCCCGACCGGATGTTGACCGATTCCGATCGTCAACACTTTCTAAGTATATTCAGCAACATTAGCTTTTCAAAAGGAAGAGCTGTTTCATCTTCGGGAGGAGGCATCTCAAGGCTTTTGAATAGAGTTCAAAAAGCTAGGGATCCATCAAGTCGAGGAGAGCTCGCTATACTAGATTAATGGAGAAAGTACAATATTTTGTGTCAATTATAAAGAAAAAGTCTTTAATTGAATGAGTCAAGTTACGTGTGTATTATTTAAAACTCATTAATTAAAATAAACATCTAGACATGGTCTCACGGATATAGAATAAAATCGAATCGTATGAAAAATATTATTTTCTTTTTTTGTTTTACGTTACAACACTTATCTTTAAATTGTTGCAACGATTTTTAATTTCTGTCATATCAGCTTTTTTAGTTTAGTTGCAAAAACTTAAATTGTTTATTACAACAACTTGGCAAATTTATTTAATCTGAAAAAATATGGTAATTTCAAAGAAAACCAGATCTTTCACAATACTTCATCTTTTAAATTTCCATCTTATTACAATGCACTATTCACATCAGGTACATAACCCATGGACTTAACCTTCTGCATTAAGTCTTCTATCTTGGCATGAACTTCGTCCTTTTGCAGATGATTTTGTTCACATGCATAGAATTTGTGGACTCTACCTCTGACAGAAATCCAGCTACATCCTGGTTCCTTTCTGACACTTTGCTCTTTCATTAATTCTCTGAGAGTATGCCCATCTTTGAAACTTCCAGTCTCAATGTATGTGTTTGATAGCAGAACATAGGCAGCTGAATCTGGTCTAATGGAAAGGACCTTCTTATTGCTATGGTTCTGATTTAAGAACTTCAATAACATGGTTTCCCAAATGATCTATGAAATTTAGAACTATGTACAAGCCTCAAGAAAAACTTGAACATACCGAAGTTAATTTGTTTAACCCTATATTTTACTGCTTGTAGGCTTTTAGTTATTTTCAATGTGTGAATGATACTCTTTTTATCAGTTGAAAATTACAGCTTAGATTATTCCATATTAATATAACCGAATTGGGTTAATCAATGTCATTTCAATACTTGAATGTAAATGAATAAATAAACAAAAAATTAGCAATATGTTTTATCTTTCATTCATCCCATTGGCCACAGCCATGAAAATTCATCAGGACTCTTACAAATGCTGTGATCTTGTTTATGTGTATTCATGACTGTAGGCTTGGAAAGAGAGTACAGAAACAAACCAAAAAAAAAAAGACCTTTACAACTTATTAATAAAGCAGTGACTAAAACCAGTCAAGATCCAGAAGAGCAGGCTGAGCAGCTAAAAAGGATCTTAAGGATACAGTGCCATATTAGAAATCTGATATATGTCCATCAAAAATATATTAAGTATACCCCTATATTACAATAATATTGATTTATTTGAAGGCACGATAGACAAAATGGAGGTGTGTCGATTTAGGATGAGCACAAGCTGGGGTTCATCGGATTCATCAACGTGCACATGTAGGAACCAATCATTGAGAATAATAAAACTAGCAGCAACGGCCTGAAAGGAAGCTTATTGAAGAGTATCATCAGCATTCCTACTGACAAGAAAAATGCAGCAGAATTTACCATAATTAATATGCGGGTTGAGTATGAGCTCTGATTTTCAGTCGGGAAAACAGAGTAAAGGCTGGAATTGGTGTCATAGCCTTCTTGAAGTCTGCATCCTGGAAGATAGAATTTCAATGCTATGTGGAAAGTTATAGTTGCCAACAATGTGAAAATAAGTAACAATATATGAACATTGCTCCGTGACTCATTTCTAACTTTCATGGGCCAGGTTTTGTGCAGATATGATCGATTTCGCCACCATTCACACGCCATCTCAACTAAATTTTTAGCTTTAGGAGCTACTCTGCATCCTACTGTCTTTTCAATTTCCAAGTTGGTCTTCCCTCGTTGCTGTGACACAGCTGGGATGTTCAGAGTTTTGAAACCATCAGCATTCGTTGCATAATTATGCCGTACGCTAGTACTTTCTGTATTCTGCATCACACAAAGCGGAGACAGCAAAATCTTCCAATTTACTATAGCTTTTGTTGTTTACAATAAAGGAGAGTATTGAACTAAGCTGGGGTGAGAAACAAAGGAAAACTAACCCTATCAAGCAACATATTGGAGACTTTGAGATCAATCAGAATATTTTTTAACTTGAAGTCTTTATACGTATCTTGCTCCTCTAAAACATGATGAAAAGCCAGGTCTCCAACAGCTTCTATTGCTATTTTAAGCCGTTTATTACAATATTCTGGTTCAATGGCAGGATGTTCTACAGAATCAACTAATTCAATAGTTAGTGCAAAGCGTCGGTGGACATCTGATTTTTATTTCTTTTATTTCTATGTAATTCAATCAGTTGGGTACCTACTTGTGAAAAGATGATTTTCCAAGATTCTCTTCTGCATGAATCTACAAACAAGGTTGGTACGAGTAAGGTTCCCTTCAAAGTCTGGCTGCTGCATAAATTAAAGATAAAACGTAACAAATAATTAAAATAAAATTCACTGCTTGATTTCAAAAGTATACAATTTATTCATCTATCGTTTCTCGTTCAATAGCACTTTCTTTTTGTGTAATCGATTTTATTGTATTTGTCAGATAAAAATTATATTAATTACATGTATTTAACTAAAAAATTTAAACAGTTTCAGTCATTTGCTCTTTGAAGCTTTTTCTTTTTTCTAATCAAATTCTTAAATTAGAGATCGGTTTTTTTTTTTTTAGTCCATTATCATTTTCAAGGCCAATTATTTGTTCATGGAGATGTTTACTCTGTTATTGTTAAACAGAAAACAAATTTTATAGTGCATATCAAGCCTAAGTTTTTGGATCTAGCTTTAACTAACACCTATGCAATCTGTAAATATTGAAGTAGCATATGGGAATATGATTATTTTCCCGTAAAAGAAACAGAGTAGTTTAATTGAAGTGTACCTTGTAATGTAGTTCAAAACCAACCCATTCCACTTCTTCACATAAATTCAATTTGAGAAGACCTTCCAACTCACCAAGCTCGGATTTTTGTTTCAGGGAAGCAAGTCTAACGTGCTTGATTCTGTCATTCCATTCTTCAATATATGGGGGCAGTGAAACTGCAAGCCGCTGCTGTATTGTTGTTTCACTTACCTGGGCCTTTTCCATGTCGGAATAGTTTATTGTATCAATGTTAACCATCTCTTACTTCTATTCAGCTTTCTGCTTGACAAGAAAACAGAAGTCTTCAATATATTGGAGGAAGGCCTGAACTCCACTTGAAATTTTTTCGAAACTCTAGTTGACAAGAAAATATAAGTCTTCAATATGTTCGTTATTTTTCTCTTCACTTACGGAATACTTTCCGTGTAGTTTCTTAGAAAGAAAAGTCAATTTCTGTGACCCCATGGAGGGAAAATATAGCAAGTTCCATGAAGTTTCAGCTACATTTAAGGGATGCTTCTCTGACAAAGATAGTTTTCTGCTTAGGCAACTCATAGTGACGAGAAAACACAACAAGACTTCAAAATATTTCTCTTCACTTACAGAATACTTAGTTTGCAGTTTCTTGCAAAGGAAAGTCAAGATAATTTCTGTGACATCCCATGGAGGGGAAATATAGCAATCTCCATGACATTTAAGGGAATCTTCTCTGACACTTGTCACCAAAGATAGCTCAGGGTGTCTTCAGAAATTGTATGGAAACTGAAAAGATACCAGGAATCTACTCACTTTTTAATTACTTAAGACGTAGAAGTTTGAAAAAGAAACCAGAGATCAAAATACCAAGAAGAGAATTGACGGCTTCTATGCCGTGTTAATTTTCCCATAACTTGGAAAATCAATGAACATTTTCCTCGAAATTTGAAGCCTTGTCGTTTAATTTTCTCCTAACTTGGAAAATCAGAGAACAGTTTCCTGTGAAAATCTAATTCCTCTCCCCCACAAACAGAAACTTGTTTATCATACACTATATAACGTTGACTCCTCAGATACATTGGACTACAACTAATACAAGCAAAAGAATCTTAAAAAAAACAAAAAAGGGGTAAAAGATATGTCTTCAATAGCTCCGAAGATGGTGGGGTTGGAACAGGAGGACAAAATTAACATTGGAGGTACCTCGAAGGGTAAAGTTATCATCGGAGCAAAGGCCACGGAGATAGGAGGAAGGCCTAAATTCTCCATTTCTGTGAATCAGAATGCTGGCGCAACCATACATAGTGCTTCTGCTAAGGGGGAAGTCGAGATGGTTGAATTATTGGGGAAACGCAATCCTGGATCTTGCCTTGTTGAGAACAATGATTCAATGATTCCTCTACAGATAGCAGTTGAGAAAGGCCATTGTCGTGTCATTAGAGTGTTAGTTTCTCTCTGCCCAGAATCTCTGCAGAAGGTGACTTCCAAGCAAGAGACAGTTTTTCACCTTGCAGTGAATAAATCCCAGAGTCGCGCTTTTATGGTCTTGGTGGATGAGGCCAAGAAGCTCAATCTTGGGCATATCCTGAATAACAAAGACCATGAGGGCAATACTGTATTGCAAGTGGCTGCACTCAAAAGATTAACCGATGTAAGTTCTACTTCTCCCACTCCCACGCTCACTCTTTAACATGGACTTGGTTTGTAATATCTAGATATACACAATAAAACACATTTATCGCAGATTGTGAAGCTATTGCTCCATGAGAGTTCCAGCAGCAGCAGTCAGATAAAGATACAACTCAACACCATGAATAAATGGGGCTTGACAGCTTTAGACATGTGTACTCCTCATTCTCTAGACATAGCTTCTCGGGAAATCGGCCTGCTCCTTCAAAAGGCCGCTGACGATGAAATAGCTTCCCTGGAATCTCAGCAGAAGAAACCGAGGGTCGCTCTCACTAGGTTGCCTGAGTCAACGAGAAACGTCTTACTAATGGTCCTGGTAATGATTGCTGCGGCAGCTTTCACTGTAACCTGCAGTCTGCCTGATACTTTACTCAAAGAAATCCATCGTTCCAGTTTAAAGTTACATGCAACTGCAAGTGATGTTATATCTGGAAGATTGCCCTCTATCATCTACCTCATGATTTTCAATTCTGCTGGATTTATACTTTGCATGCTTATGATTAGTTACATCTTATGGCCACTACCTCTCAGATCGATTCTTCTTTTCGCTGTGGTCTGCACATGCGTTGTTTATTTCATTTTAGTGGACAAGATCACACCTAAATTATCCATAAGACTTGGCAACTTCAGCTTTTCAAGCACAGCTTTGGTGTTGTCATCAGCTTCAGCGTTCCTTTTCTGTGGACTTACAATTACTATGATATGTAAGCTTTGCAGTGTTTTCAAATTTTCCTCAAATGCTGAAGACGATAGAACGAACTACTAGAGGAACAGGGATTCTTGAGAATAACAGATTTCAGCTTATTTTATTGGTTTGTTAATTTTTTGACTTGAGTGTTATTGTAGAAGGTAGAGCATATATATGTTAGTAAAATTGAATTTGCCAGCACATGTTATCCATGGGACCATGTCCAATTGTAATTACTAAGAATCTCTATGTAATAGAAACGAAAAGGTGAAATAACATTCCTATAAGAGCATCATAGTATTTTTTTTTTTTAATCTTCATACAAAACTTATTCCATTTTCTTCAAGCTCTTTCTCACCTCACTCAATCTTTTTAATGAGTGAATTGTTAGGATTTTATTGAGTTAAGAAGATAATGCAAGTCCCGCATGGTTTTGAGTAACAAATATCAAAACTATAGGCAAATGAGATAATACCCTGAGTCACAATATTTAAACAACCCAAATTGAAATTAAAATTGAAGTAAATTACACTAATCATCAAAAACTACAAGCAACAACTTGAATATAATGATTGTAGTGGGTTGAATTCTACAGTAGCCGAAGTGGAACATTCGATTCTACAATCAACTTCCCTGGACTTGATAATTGTAAAAAGTCGGACAATAAGGATGGGTTATCTTGACACTAGATTGATGCAACCAAAGACATTTTGATGTTCAAGTTATAATATGAATTGAAAATAGACAAAATAAATATATATATTAAAAAAAAAAGTGAAGATGGACGTTATAATATGAATTGAAAATAGACAAAATAAAAATATATATATTAAAAAAAACAAAAAAAGTGAAGATGGACGTGCCACTACAAATTGCAATGGTGGCATACCACAAGTGAGGAAGATATGATTGCTAAAATTATGTAATGAGTTGGCTATCGTGGTGCGACAATGTAGACAATGATGTTAGTTGAGTATCTACAGTGATTTTGGTAGAGTAACGATAAGGAAGAAAAAGATCCTCTCCAGTTGTTGCTCTCTCTTCTTTTTAAGTGGGGAGAGAGCCGTTGAGGGGTATAACACTTGTTGAGATCAAGAGATCTATTTCATTGATCCTCGACCCTACTTAATTAGCGAATTGGCTTATTTAATGGTTCAAACCTCTTTAATGTTGTATGAGTTGTCCGAGCGTGCTGTTGGATGTGAGCTTCTGAGATTCTTGACTTCCATTGGGCTGGATTAAATACGGGTCCAACACTTCGGCTACTATATTGTGTCTTTCCAACAACCTAATAATTGGACCTATAAACAGGCTGATTTTTGCTATCATAATTATTAACCGGACCACGCCTCAAAATCATTTGTTAAGGGGGAGATGGTGCAATCTCCTTCAATTGGGGAACATATGGCCAGTTCTTTGGCAGTGAAGCATTTCCAGTAATTTACATATTTTATTAATTTTTTAAATTTGCAATTACTTAGTTTAACTTTTAATTTAAAAAATAATAACAAAATTATCCTTCAATTATTGGCGACTAACGATAATCAACCATAAATAGTTAGCGTGCAATTTGCCATTGTGATTAATAGTCAACTTCCCTCGCCCCTGCTTTCTTTTACGCACTTTCATGGTTTTTTCTTGAATATATCTTTCTCCTTAAGTCATCGACTGGAGAAATATCTTTATTAATAATGCATTTGGGACCCCACCCTTCATGCAAAGTTCATAGAAAGTATTCATGTCGGTATGTACAACCCACAGCCTTGACAACGCCCTTGTCCCTTCACTACTCAAGCTTGGCATAAATTCCAGTTTTCCCAAGATGATGTTGATTACCTGCAAAGAACTTTCGTTGAAGATACTAATAGAAGCCATCTCCAAGTGGCTTTCCCCGAAACAGCTTATGCATATGCATGGAGAAAAGGAGGGTAGTCTTTCATGAATATTTTTTATTAATAATTTTACTCTTATCATTGCAAACAACAAAATAAAAATTCCAAATGTATTCATCCTCCCCATTGCTTGACGAACATTATTTTCCACTATTTTCAATAAATCCTAACTTCTTTTTTTTTTTTTTGCTCTAAAATTCCATATTCAAAGAAACAAGCTTTAACACTTGTCAATTTAATTTTCAAAATGTAACTGCTGGATTTAAATGTCATGAATTATAGCCATTGAATTTGAAAATTTGAAACTATAGAATTGAATTATAAATTTAATTTTGCTGGATTTAAGTGTTTTGAATTGTTTGAATTTGAAAAATTGAATTGCAGATTTTATTTTTAAAATGTAAACTGCTAGAATTAAGTGTCATGAATTGTAACCTTTTGAGTAGATAACTTTTGAAGAAAAAAAGAGGTGTAAGTGGTTTCTATAAATGCTGACTGAACTAGTGAGGATTTCTCAAGCGAGCAAGCAGTGGGCTTCAAAGTGTATGAGAAGTAGCATTTGTAAAACTTACAATATTTTTCTCTGGCTTGTTTTTAGTCTTATGGAGTGTGTAGCTTTTTAAGCTATTCAGCAGTATTACCTCTTTAGGAGGAAGAGCTATTTCCTCTTCGAGTGAAAGCAAATCTCAAGGCTTTTGAATGGAGTTCAAAAAGTGAGGGATCAATTAAGTCGAAGGAAGCTCGTTATACTAAATTAGTGGAAAGAGTGCAACACTTTGTGTCAACTATAAAGAGGAAGTCTTTAGTTAGTGAGTCAAATTGTGTGTATATTATTTAAACCTTCATTAATTACAATAAACATCTGAAAATGATCTCACAGATATAGAATAAAATCAAATCACGTTAAAAATGTTACTTTCTTTAATTGAGTGAATCAAATTATGTGTGTATTATTTAAACCTTCATTAATTACAATAAACATCTTAACATGATCTCATAGATGTAGGATAAAATCGAATCACGTTAAAAATATTGTTTTCTTTTTTTGTTTTATGTTATAACACTTATCTTTAAATTGTTGCAATGGTTTTTAATTTATGTCATATCAATTTTTTTAGTTTAATTGCAAGAACTTAAACAGTTTGCTACAACAACTTAGTAAATTTATTTAATCTGAAAAAATTTGGTAATCTTAAAGAAAACCGGATCTTTCACAATACATGAATTTTTGAATTTCCATTTTATTACAATGCACTATTCACATCAGGTACATAACCCGTGGACTTAACCTTCTGCATTAAGTCTTCTATCATGGCATGAACTTCGTCCTTTTGTATATGATTTTGTTCGCCTGCATAGAATTTGCGGACTCTACCTTTCACAGAGATCCAGCTACATCCTGGTTCCTTTCTGACACTTTGCTCTTTCATTAATTCTCTGAGAGTATGTCCATCTTCGAAACTTCCAGTCTCAATGTATGTGTTTGATAGCAGAACATAGGTAGCTGAATCTGGTCTAATGGAAAGGACCTTCTTTGCAGCAATTTCTCCTAACTCAATATTGCTATGAACTCTACATGCTCCCAACAAGGTCTTCCATACTATCTCACTGGGCTCTATTGGCATCTTTCTTATGAACTCCATTGCATCATCCAAGTGACCCACACGGCCAAATAGATCAACAATGCAAGCATAATGTTCCATCTCTGGAACCAGACCATATTTTTCCTCCATGACCTGAAAATAATGTAGCCCTTTCTCCACTAATCCTCCATGGCTACAAGCAAACAGAACACAAAGTAAGGTAACAGCATTTGACTTAATACCCAGATACTCCATCCTAGTAAACAGTTGAACTGCATTCTCTGAAAGACCATGTAGAGCATAACCCAATATCATAGCTGTCCATGAAACAGTATCAGGGTTAGAAATCTTATCAAAGACTTTCTCTGCCTCACTTATGCTGCCACATTTGGCATACATGTCCACAAGAGCACTCTCTATGCACTTATCAGAGTCCAAACCAGCTTTGCATATAAGACCATGGACTTGTCGGCCATATTCGAGGAAGCAAAGGCCAGAACAAGATACAAGGACAGTGGAAAATGTAAACTGGTTGGGTTTAAAGCCTTCCTTCCTCATCTGTGAAAAAATAGTAAGAGCTTCTTCCCACTGGGAACATTGAGAGTGAGCAGTCACCAAGGTTGTCCAAGACACTATATTTCTTTCCTCCATCCTATCAAAAATCTTTTTCACTTGTACAAGAGCTCCACATTTGGCATACGCATCAGCAATTGCATTGTAAACACTGATAATCATCATAGCCGATCCAGACTTCAAAACCATCCCATGAACTTGATTTCCAAACGGCAAATACTTCAAAGAGGCAATTGCATTAAACACACTACAGTATGTATAAACATCCGGTTTTACATCATTCTGACACATTCTTATGAAGAGTTCCAACGCTTCTTCACTACACCGGTTTCGTGAATAACCAGAAATCATTGCATTCCATGGCAAGTTCACTCCACAATCCAAGAAATTTAAGTCAAAAACAGCTCTTGCATCTTGCAAAGACCCACATTTCGAGTACATATCAATGATAGCAGTTCCCACTTGCACGTTGGACATCATACCCAATTCAGAGGCAAAAGCCTCAACATCTTTCCCCCTAGCAACATCACCAAGCTGCCCAACTGCTTTTGAAACGCTAATAAGTGTATACATATTTGGCACAACTCCTTCGTTCTTCATGCGAAGAAAATGATCAAATGTTTCCAAATGAAAACCATTCAATGTAAACCCCGAAATCATTGCATTCCAAGAAACTTCAGTACATTCTGTCATGGTTTCAAACACCTTATACGAATCCTCTACCATCGCCAACTTCGCATACATGTTAACAAGAGACGTAGCAACAACAGTATGAGAAGCAAAACCTCTCACAACAATCTGTGCATGCACCGTTTTACCCAAGTCAACACAATCTAACCCAATACACGTCTGCGTAATCGCAGAAAACGCAAAACTATCAGGCAAGATTCCATCAATAAGCATTTGAGAAAAGAAATTAAACCCATCGACGAAAAAGCCATTCTCTGTTGACCCAACAATCATGACAGTCCAAGAGAATCTGTTTCGTTGAGACATTTTATCAAACACCCTACAAGAGACATCAAAATCTGAGCATTTTGAGTATGAATTAGCTAGGTGATTCAACAACAACAACTCCTGTTTCTCTGAAAAACTGGATTTCAACACAAATCCATGAACTGTCTTGGCTTGTGTCAAGGACCCTTTACTTTCAGAGTCACGTAGGAGGTCGATTAAGGGTTGGATATGGTAGTTTTTGTAAGGTTCATTAGCTTGTGTTGAAATGGTTTTGATGGTTGAAGTTGTTTTCCTGGTAGATTGAGAGGGTATAGTTATAGTTGTTGAAGTTCTACTCTGCAAGAAAATTTGGTGTTAGATTGATATTGTTGCAATGATGTTAAGTTGACAAAAAAGTTACTAGAAAAACTAGCAACCAAAGAAGAAAAGTAGAAGAGAGATTTTATTACTTTGTAGTTGGAAACTGGAGTTGGTGGTTCGGCAAAATGAGAAGGTTGAGATAAATCAAGAGCGACAGTGAGGCTCATTGTTGGTTGCTGTCTGTCAAATATAAAATGGCTGTGCAGCTACTCAGAGCTATCAATTTCAATAGCACAACTTGAAAGGCTAAAATGGCTCCAAAGGTAGTTACAACGTTCCAGAGTAAGTTTAACCTTTTTTGTATAAGTGGACTCTTTTGTATAATAAGTTAAAATTTTTCACAAAACATAAATTTAACCTTTCTTCAAATTATTTTTATAAATCAATTACTACTATTTCACTTTTTGGGAAAAAAAAAAAAACTATTTTATTTTAAATTATAAAACCTAAAATGGGTATTTTGCTGTATAACAAGCTTTTAATCGATCTTTTAAATTTAATAATATTTATTGTATATATATATATATATATATATATATCTTTTTCTTTTTAAGAACATATATCATCTTCTCCAGTTTTTTCTTTTTCCATCAAAATATATTTAGCTCTTTAAATTCTATTTGAAGCGTAAGCTATTAATACACGTAACAATCAAAATATTGAGTCCGCACACATTATATTTAGATCATTTTTCTTTGTTGCATGACCATTCTATAACTTTGAAGATTCTTTTTGAACTAAGATTTAACAAATTGATCAAGAGTGAGCAAGGTTTTGTGAGATCAAATATTAGGGGCTTACTATAATCCAGCATCAAAGATCAAGGACCTACTGAAATCCAATAGGATCAATTACTACAATTACACATCCAGTTTAGAAATTCACTGAGACCTACTAATTTAAAGATCCATTGAAACCTACCAAAATCAAATAATACTACTACATGTGCATGTATAGGGTCTAGTGAGACTTATTAATATCAAATATTATGTATTGCCATCCACATATTTACTCCTATAACATAAGGATATATCCGCTCTTTACTCTTTGCAGCCGAGGGTATATCTCCCCTCATAATACCAAGACAAAATTTCCTTAAACATAATAATGAGTGTGATGGAAGCTAAATCACTACTACAAATACAAAAAGAGATATGTCTCTCCACATACCATTGTAATGATACTTGAAGGAAGCGTACACCAGTGAAGAATTGATATACAGTAAAAACTGCTTTTGGCCACAACGGCTAAGATTTGATATCATAATCTAATCTTTCTCTCATTCCATTTACAAAATAATAATAACAATAATATTAATATTAATATTAACAATAATATTATAATTATGTAAACAGTTGATGATATGACCAAGTGTCATTTATTCACGGGAGACAAAACTGAAAATATTCTCTCAAAACTGTACCACCAGTCCATCACTCCCTACAAATAGTATGTTATAAATCAGGGCAATCCACAGGGCACAGTAAAGACGCACCATTTTTGAGTCTTGCGGGCAAATGAACGCTGTGTTAGTGCTACTGCCACCGCAAAGAATTACTTGTTGGGAGTACGAACTGATTAAAATCATGTCCAAAAGCAATTTGAGTTACAAGAAAATTCAGTTATCAAGTCGATACAATACAGTCTTCACAATGTTCGCAACCATGGTTCCCTATTACGATAAGCTTTTAGTAACTTCATTTCTTACTATGAGCAGTAGATTGAGTACACCTCAATTTCTGGAATCTTAACTAAAAATGAAACAACCAAAGCCAGAAAAAGGGGGAAAAATGCAGAAGAGTGAACAGAGGGTATTTGGCCGTGTTTCAAATACCTAATATAATTTGGCATAAATGACATTAATTAACTGCACTATTACTCCAGCTTCTTGTAGAATTTTATTGTTACAGAGTCAAGTATGTTCAAACAATAATGAACAGATTGATAAATACGGTTACCTAGCCCAATCTTTTTTTTGGTAAAATTAAATGACAACAAAATAAACAAAAATATCACGTGCAACGCTGTTGCGCCTGCTGTACAATGGTGAACTATGACAAAAGAGATTACAATCTCATTTTTCTTTTGGGAGATAAGTAATGCTGATATTAGATCTCCAGTATATCAATAAATTCTGAGTAAGAATCTTCATAATGCACCATCTCACTGATTAGATGCATTCTCCAATGGGGTGAACATGAAATTCCCAGAAAACATAGCATCTTTGTCTGCCCAACAAATACCCAACTTGGTCAAATTAATATATCAAGCAAAGTCCAGCAGTTAAAATAGGATCGTATTTTTAAACATCAAAAATTCAAAATCAACAAAAAACCCAGAAAGCAGTTGTTAACAAGTCACTCAAATGATTCAGAGTTTACTGACCCCATAAAGAAGAATATTAAAGAAACAATGAAATGTTTAACAAGTAACCTTTTTTTCCTGATCACATACTTAAGGCTGGTTTACAGCACCACTCAAACAAATAAAATATGATAAATTAACCAAAATTAGACATTGACATTTTAAATAATGAAAAATACAACTATGAGTCATACGAATCATCAAACAACAAATACAAAAGCAATAATTATGTATGATTTTAGAGTCTTAAGTTTAGGTCAGCCAAATTGATCGCAGTAGGAATTATTCAATAATCTCTTTTTTTGTTTGCAGGAATCACATTGGGAACAAGAGAAAAAGGCTAAGAATGTTTGTCACATTCTAGGCCACAGTGAAAGCATTTTTTCAGTTCGATATTCATCACAAGTTCTAACATGCTGCAAAATACTATAATTTAACCACATTATCAACAATTAAGCCTCAAGAGATGCACAACTCATATGGATCAAATCATATCGGGTAAAAGAAAAATGGTGACCCACCTGTTA
This sequence comes from Litchi chinensis, assembly GCA_019925255.1. Classification (NCBI taxonomy): domain Eukaryota; kingdom Viridiplantae; phylum Streptophyta; class Magnoliopsida; order Sapindales; family Sapindaceae; genus Litchi; species Litchi chinensis. The sequence continues at coordinate 20,927,929 of CM034467.1, read as the reverse complement.
AGGCAAGACAACTGACTTCCCGACGAACATACCTTGTCATAGCCTGCACATATATTCAAAACACGATTCAGTGATACAACAGTTTGATCTGGGCATGGACCTGGCAATTAACATGATTGGCCACCATGGAAAAAAACAAATGTTGAAAACACCTGTACTGCCCGTAATGCAGCATCATCTGGCTTTGATGTACCATCATCACAAAAGACATTCCTGCGACACAAAAAAGACCAGAACAAAGAATTAAAGCAAGTAAATTCAGTACACAAGGTCAAGTAAGGGTCTCCAAGATAGTGTATAAAATTAAATTGGGCTAAAGCAAGTCTGCGCTTCTAAATGATTGCATGAGCTTAGCACAGGAAATACTCAGCCAAAGCCTACGTTCCTAACCTTAGACCAAGGGATCCCAGGTACGTCAAGTTACTAATCTAATCATGAACATTAACCTTTGTTTGGGACAGCTCTTAACCAGAGATCTATTTAGCAAAAATAAATCAATCAATAATATTTCCCTCCATGATAATTAATTTGTTAAACAGTGTGATCAAAGTCCCAATGCTGTCAGAGCAATGCTTAGACCCACTAAGATAAAATTCATACCTCCATATCACATTTTGCAGCTCATCCTTTTTAACCTCTAGACGAATAGCTGCATCATAAGCAACGATATTTCCATAGAATATCTTCTCCAACTCCTTCATCCATTTCAACAACAGTAAGTTAACCTGCCATTGCAAACATCAGTAGGCGATCAGCACAAGTAGCAGTGATTCATCAACCAACAATATATATTCATTTGGTATTTCTCCAACAAAAGCTAATGATGTTTTCACATGTGCTCTTTAGAATACAGTTATATTCACAACTTCCTCCTCCTATATGTCCAAGCAATATTAGCTCACTTACAACTGAAATGAGAGATGGAAACATTGGATAAGGTTTGTGGTCTGTTTGGAAACTAAAAGTCACCCTAACAGCAACAAAAGATGAAGCCTACATACAAACAGATTGCCCGTGGCCTTATCTGTCAAATATCAATGCTAAAGAATCCACAGCACACAACCTAGGGAGTTAGATTACTCATGTTTTCAAGAATGACCACTTAAGTTTTAAATTACAGACAATAGAAGAGTCGAAAATTAACTAGAAAGAGAATAATCGAGTTTATGGAATCAATCAAGTGCAAGTGATATTAAATTAAACCCCAAAGTAAAATATGTCAAAAATACAAGTAATAATACTGATAACGAACCCCAGCTTTAGACACTCTCAGCTCCACATCATGATTATATATCTCATACAAATATTGCCCAAGCTCAACGCCTTCTTTTCCCTCTTCTTTCAAGCGACGCAAACAAAACCACATATGAAGTACAAGCAACGAGAACGTCATTTTAAAGGTCTTCTCCAAGTTAAAAACTGCACAAGAGAAAAAAATAAAATAAAATAACAATATAATACATACCATTACACAAATCACCAAATAAGATAATTATACTAAACCACACCAAGTTTTGACATATTTGAAGATTGAACATGTAATGTAGGATAGACTGACCATCATAAATGGGTGGCTTATCGACTTGGGAAACGATTCGCCTGTATATGACATTGGCGCCACGAATATACTTGCTTTGTTTGCTATAAAAGAGCATGAGCTTCAACATTATACGCTTGAAGCCCTGGTAGTTGGGCTCTTCAGCTCTCAGAGGAGAATCTGCAGGCAAGGCCAACGAACTAGGCTTTGACCAAAACATTTTATCCAAATTCACCTGCCATATCAAACACACACAACACCGATTTTGAATCCAAAATGACAAACGAATAAATCTGAAAGCTGTAAATTAATTGGTGGAAGAATTGGATACCGTAGATTTGGGAGGAGCTGGTGACACGTCAGCAGCAGCAGCAGAAGTGGCCATTGCGTAGGTGTGACGTGGAAGGGGGCAAACATGGCTGCCGTATTTGAGCGATGAAAGTGATCTGGTCCATCTCCACAACATTTTTCAGTGACCTAATGGATTCGAGACGGTTTCGTTTTGGAGAATGAAAAGACGAGGAAATTTGAGTAAGTGAGTGAGAGGTGTGTTGTGGTTTCAGTGATTGAATAGTGGAGCTCCAAAGCTCTCGTAAACCCAGGGGTCTTGCTCGGGAAAGCGAAGACGGTAAACTTAACGGAATCGAAATAATCAGGCTGTGAGAATCTGTTTCCTATGGATTCGTCCACGTAAGCCTAGTTAAACCAAGCGAGACTGGGCCTTCTTCTCAATACACCCACTACCACCCAATCAGGCCTTTTTTCACTTCAATGTATACCATGACACAAAGTAATCGCCCACCATCATTCTATCTAGTTTAGTTATACGAAGCCCTCATTCCATGTGATAATAATTCAGATTCTAAGTAACTATCATAAATCATATTAAAAAATTATATATCACCTAAAATCAATAAAGATATATATTTTTTAATAAAAATCATACAAGTAGAAGAAAAGATTAGATATTAATGGGTAGTAAGATTTGCATATTTATATTTTTTATACTGTTAGCTTAGAGGCTACAGCAATATGCAAACTTTCCTTATTTGAGCATTGTAAAGAAACTGGTCTACCATGTTGAGAAATGATGATAATTGTATAACATTTATACATACATATATATATATATATCTTTTGCAAACATTTCTACGAACAAGAAAAATATTTTAATGAAGTAATGAGCCTCACACCCAAGAAAATACATAAAACTATTACATAATCTCAAAATATGAGAAAAATGTACGTAAGAAATGCAACAAATTATCAACTGAACCTCTAACTAGGAAAACCATTAATGTCATGATGAAAACAGGTGTTAAGATCTATGAAGGATTGTTCCATCAATTAAATTGGCACATTCAAGACCAATATTTGCCACCTCATTGTTTCCTCTGTAAGTGAGTAAAATGAAAACTCTGAAGTTTAGTTCAACAGTTAGCACAACGATTATTCAATCAATTACAAAGGATCCAAACGAACTGGTGATTATGCAAAAAGTTCACGACCAACGTAGAATCACTCTCTAACCAAAGATTATGTTGTTTCCTTTCGAAACAAGAGGCTTACCTAGTGATGCAAAACCGTAAATCTTCAATAGAATTAGCATGCTCATGGAATACGGATAGATTCATGTTCATGTGTATATAAATTACTTTTATCTTGGAGAAAACGTTCAAAATGTGGCGATATTACACATACTTCTCTCCAATCGGTCTCTCTGCCACTGTTGCTTAACCTAGAGCTACAAAATTGTGTAACCACACATTTACATTTCCCTCAAAAACTCAAACTAAGTACACTGGCTCTGCTATCTCATTTTGGTACTGGCTGAATACTAAAAAGAGCATCATGGCAATTAAAAAAATTCAATCTGTGTAGAAAATACATCAGAGGTACTGTTGAAGGCTTTCTCCACTCATAGATTCCATTTCTTTGATGATATCTTGTGCTAGAGATTTAACAGGTAACTCTACATCCTCCAGCAGTTCACCAAGGAAGGGAATGGTTTCAGCCAGCAAAACCAGATATTCTTCCTTCAAGTTCTCAAGAAGATACTTGACAATTCTGAGTCCCAAAATTCGAGACCGCACCTTCTCACTCCGAGTTTGCATTAATACCTGCAATGTTCCGAAATTTGCAAATTGAATTCGTTTGAACAGTCCTTTCAAGACTTAGAACATTCCAAGCAAACCAAAACTTAAATTTGAATGCTTAAAGACAAGGCCAACAAACAAGTACTTAGAACATCTTAAATGTAAGCACAAAGGTTTCTCTCTATAACAGTTTTCAAACTCTTATTTTCTTTGTGAAGATAATATATGGGAAGATAAGATGCATCAAGCTTGACAAATGAGAACATGAATGTGTACAAAAAGGGTAAATGCAGAGATGAATTAAATGTGAATTGTGCAACATGTGCATGCAAATTTATATACGGGTGTACCTGTAAAAGAAGAAACTTGAAATGTCGGACCAAAAATGAGCAACATGGAAACTATTTAAGAGAGAGATTATTACAAAATATAATAATATCCTGTCATACCTCATCTCTGGTTTCCTATATTATTTTACATTCACAAATCGAGATAAAATATCAGCCTGGGAAATTGTACAACACCTCATGCGAATGAAGATCATTGGGGAAAATTGTATGACTGGTAGAAAGTAATGGAAATTTAAGAGCAAAGATCAAGTTGGAGAAATCTCAAGGAAAAACCACCCAAATGTGATCCCAATAATCACCCAACAATTGGCCAGCTATTTCAACATTCTTGGACATTAAGGATCTATCTAGCCTCTTCAAATTAGAGCCACGAAATTTTTTTGCATTTGTAGTCAAATTAGATTATTAACTCAAAAACACAATGCAGACAGGAGAGTCTAAGATTATAAAACTCACCTCATGGTTCAAGGGCTTCCAAAGAAGGTCAGTTCCAGCAGTAACAGCCATTTGACCAATACAAACAACCAATAAGTCATCAACTTCCTTCACAGAAGGAACATTCAAATGCTCTTCCAGATCAGCTGGTGGTTCTGCCACAAGCTGTGATACAATGGGTTTCAATAGAACCTGCAAAACATCCAGACATATATCAATAAAAGCAAAACAACAATCAATGAATAAATAGACCAAAGAATTAAGACAAGCAACAAGAAATTTTCATTTCAATCCACAGGTTCAGTGGGTGAGCATCACAAAACACAACCAACGAAATTTCAAATGGCAATAACAGTTGTTCATAGTATAACAATTCTGAGAGAAATAAGCAAAAAAATCCGAACCTTCAATAATGCCATATAAGAATCAAGAATGCCCCACCAAAGAAACATTTGGATGAACCCTAAGATGTAAAAGCCTAATAAATATAAATCACCCCACCTTTTATGAAACGCAGTTTGTCATAGATTTACCTCAATTTTGTACAAACCAAGAAGGATATATAAGTCTGGATCTTAATGTCCATTTACTAACCACAAGATCATAAGATTCATCACAGCAAGCAATTAAATGATTAAACTTGCCATTGAATGAATCAAAAGTCAGCTCACCAATATTCTGTTAGTACTAGCATTTCAACTGGGCCATATATAGTCCAGCTGAAGCTCATTGGTTCTTTCATGTAACAATTAATATCTAAATTGAATTTATACTGGTCTAATCTTTCAGAATTTGTGAAAAAAAAAATGCAAACCAAATCAGGTCATGAATACAACTCCAAATATGATGCTGCTGCTCCAAGTACAATAATGAAGCAAAGGCAAACCTTCTTGGATTTAGATTACAGTTTACAGAGCTGCGAGATAACTCAGGACAAAAAGCATGTAGCTGAAAGGCAGAGTTATTGGTTTACCTGAAAACTCGAGGATTCAAGAAACTTCACGCTCCCAGTATCATAGAGGAAACATTTATGTAATGATGAAACAACCAACGCTCTGAGTTGCCAGTTTTTAACTGATAAAGAACTGTTCTGTTCTTTTAAATCAGTGCCCACTTCCTGCATCCTGGCCTTCTTTTTCTTTCGAGTCAAATTAGCAGTTTTCAAATCTCCAGCATCAGTAAGATGCCGGACACAATCCTCAAGCAAGTACTTGAAGTAAGGAACAAACAGAGAGCTGCATTTCAGAACAATTGCATTCAGAATTTCAGACGAAAATGCTATGAATGGAAAAGACATGGTCAATAAAAAAATTAGAAAAAAGGATAAAAGAAACTACTACGTGACAGGAAAATTTTATTATTAGATTGTACCACAGTAAGGGAAACTAAATATACTGAAAAACAGAGGAATTGTAGACAATGTATTGTCAGATCCTTATCACAAGATGCCAAGGTCACAAAAATATCAACTCCAATCCAACAAAAATAGTCCAAATTTAAGATACATGTACCCATTAATACAGAATTATGTTTAAATCAACATGATCTAGGGCCATAGCTCTGCAACAGACAACATGCGACTCAGCTACATCATATAAGTTAAAGAAGTAGACCATCCATGAAGTAAAATTGACAAATAATAAATCCAAAGCACCTTAAAGATCTAAAAAGTTAACATATATAGAGTAATTACACATTATAAACACACCGACTTACCAATGGTTCTCAGCAAGTTTATTATCCAAGCAGTTAAAGGTGACAAAATAAATACAAAGCACCTTAAATTCTGAAAAGCTAAACATACGTAGGGTAATTACACATTACAAACAAGGTGACTTACCGATGGCTCTCAGCAAGCTTATTTACAAGGCTATAGAAAGTTATAGCCCTATTAAGACTTTTGCTTCCAATTGAGACACTATCTTCCACATCTGACTCTGCCCATTCAATACTTCTGATAAAAAGAGGCCTAAACATAGTCTCGGTTAGTTTCATTGTAAGAGCAATCATTGTACTAATGACACTCTTCTCAACAATATCAATGTTTTGGACTGAAACACGATGTTGACGGCGAAGATCAAGAGCAAGCAAGCAGTGATCAAAAATCTTTCCATGGACACCACCAACAGATAATCTATCCATTCTACAAACAATATTTCCTAGCATTTCAAAAGCAATTACCAAGCTTGAATCCCCAGTATCAACAGCACCAGAGTATATGTTCAGCAAAGGTAGCAGAGCAAGTCGAACCTAGAGAACAAAGACCAAGTTTTATAATGATATGGCAGACAAAGAAAGTATAAAACAGGTATTAGAACATAATCAGATATCGACATTCTAATAAGGACACTTACAGGAATTTTCTCGGTAAGGAGCCTCCGCACTGCATCAGCTTTCACTTTCCGCTTTAAATCTGATCCTACCACATATTCAGGACGAAGAACCAAAAGTTCTGTAACATCTCCAAGATATGGATTTAAGAAACCACCAAGCTTGTCTATAACCGCTTCTAAAGTGACAAGAATAGATGCCATTAGAGATTCTTTTACACTGTTATCTTCATCTTTGTTTCTCAGATCAATACATGTAGAGATTTCATTTGACTTTTTAATCACATTCTCCATTATACGAGGCAGCTCAACCAATGCCTTCGGCCCAAGCACATTTATCAAAGCACCAGTGGTTCGAAGACAGCTGGAAGAGATTGCCAAGTTCTCTGAACTAATGTTGTTCGTAATAGATGCAAGGGACGTGTTGAAGACAGAATGATAAGAAGGGAACCTATTGGCCAAAACTTCCAGTGTTGAAACCGCTGCCAGTTTTAATGAAGTATTTGATTCTTCATTGGTATTATCTATTAGCTTAACAACTTCCAAACACATTGAGCGGAAAGATTCAAAATCACTCTCCTCCAAATGAAGCCAACGGCTACTTGAATTTAGTTTACGTTCTCTTTGCCCCTTATGCTTTGACTTAACTGAGTCAAGTTCCTTAATCGTTTCACATAGGAGCCCAAGAGCCTGCTCGAAAGTATAAGTTTCCACGTAAATAAGCCAAAAATCAGATATACAGGTAATATAAAGGGACTTGTAACAAAAGCTTAGAACTACAATCCATTAGTGGAGCTTAACACTTACAATTTCAAAGAAATAGCATGCATCACATCAAAAACATAAAAAGGAAATAACAACTATGACACTTCTACTGAAGTCACTATTAGATACTTGACGGGACACACCCATATCCACTAGTATTGACAGGCATACGAACCATTTCTCACGTCTCTTAGGAGCCATGATTAACTTTACAACTTAATTCTTAGAAGGTCCAACACCCTCCAATAATACACAAAGAAAGAGAGGACAAAGTAAAAAGGAATAGCACTTGTGCATATTCTATCAGAAACTTAACTTAGAAATTAAATTTTTAAAGTCCAAAAGACAAGATAGATACACTCTAAAGGAGCACCACTACCTCTACTATGCATAACACATATAAAAAAGGTACATTATGATAGGAGATTACATACCTTCTTTCTCACATAGTCATCTGCATTGCTAATCAAATTAATGATGCCTCTAAAGTATGCAGAGGGGACAATGGACACTGTTATAGTCCTCAACACAGCATGCATAGACTCCTTTACTTCTTTCCTGATAGCAACAGGAACATTTATCTGCTTTCTTCTTGTATCAACAACTTGCACAAGAGAAACAACTTGCTCCATAAGCTCTTCAAGTTTTCTCTGCAAATTCAAAGCATTCATAAAATTAATATAATAAATTTAGGCAGATTCTGGCAACTGATAGTGAGATATACCACGCCTACTGGTTGGACAGGTCCAAAAATAAAAGCAAAAATAAAATTATTCACCCCACTTTCCATTAGTCCAGTGGAACTTTGATCCTAGAGGTGCAAGAGAAAAGCTATATTAACCATACCTCTGTCCAGAATGACAAACTTTACAGAGAATGAAAAAAGAAGAAGAAAACAAAAAAGCAGAAGTGAGAGAGAGAGAAACATAGACTTCCAAACTCTAGATTTCATAGATCACGTTATGTGGAAAAGAAAAGTTGTATTTCATATAACAATTATACTAGAACTTAAAACACTATTGTTGAGCCCTTTCCTAATAACTTAACCCTTTGAGTAGAGTGTTTAATAACACATACATGGCATTAAGGTCTATATTAACAAGAGTGCCTGATTTTGATTTCTCCCACACAAATATATTTAAATCTTTTACCTAGTGTTTTGAATTTAATATATGTCAGTGGGCTTGAGTGACAAGCCATTTTTTTTTTTTTTAATAATGCAAAAATCCCTTGAAATCACTTAACGAATTTGAGTTCAAAACTGGAGCCCCCACTGAACCCTATAATCTTTGGAAAACAACAAATTATAACCTTTGACCATGCAGACACCCATGAGAGTTTGAACCTTAGATCTTGAGGAAGCAAACCCCAAGGTCCAACCATTCTTATTAACCACTCATGGGTACTGACGAGCCAAGTGATCGTGTAGGAAGTGTGTTAGTGTGCTTAAATACTACTTATTGAATCCTTTTCTAACTTAAGCTTTTGGCTTGAATGGTTATTAACAACCGTAAATGGCATTAGAGTGATAGGCAAAGCTTACGGAGCCTCTTATAGATTTCTCACCTATGTCCTAATGTTTTGATGATTCATAAAATATTGCTAGACATTGGAAGATATAGTACCTGCTTCTACCATGTCCTTTTGTAGTAATAACTTAATTTTCAATTGCCCAAATATTGAACAATGTCTGTCGATGTTTATATCAATGTTTGAAAATTGGCCTAAGTGGCCACCTATGGGCCGGCCAGGAGCGAGGCAGGCGCCGGTGCACTGCTGCTAGGCAATTTCCATGGTAACTTAAAAAATGAAAAAAAAAAAGGCGCACTGTTTTGGTGTTCCTCTTTTTAACCTAGACACCCAAAATGGCACAAGTTTGCATAAAAAAATAATAACAATTAAAAGCACCCACAGAACAACGGGTGGGTGCTTTCATTTGGCTACTCTACCAACTGAACCCCCATCAAACTGTCTCCTCCACAAAACCCTAAGTTCACCATCACTAATCACCTCTTCTCGCGACCGTCCTTGAATTCCAACAATGACTACGCAATTCTAGTGGCTTGCTTGAGTTGATTTGTTTGTTTAATTTTTTGGTCCTTTTTTTTTTTTTTTTTGTGTGTGTTTTGACCAAATGTGTTCAGGCAATCAACGCATCTGCCGTTGACCGCCCAGGAATTTCCTAGGCAACACCCTAGGCATTAGGCGATGGGCCACCGCCTGACTAGGGCCTTTTGGAACACTGGTATATATAAAATTAAACTTTAGTATTATGACTGGACACTTCTATCAATAACTTTATTACTCTGACTTAATATTTCTATCAATAACTTTATTTTCTTCAACCAACAAAGACGCAAGCAACCCTTATGCTGTTTAGAAAGCGTAATAGTTTCCTATTTATTGAGTCCTGATTGGTTATGATCACTATTCCTCTTGTTCCATAACTTTAATAATCAATGCAATTAGGATCATTATTTGACACCACCTAGCAAAAGGGAAAGTAGGAACAAAATATAGGAACCACATGGGCTGCATTTGAACTATTACCTCATGGAAACAATTCCCTAGTGGCCACCTACCTAAGACATAATATCCTACAAATTTGCAGGAGGGCTGTAGGATCAGGTGGGAGTTGCCAATTTAGAGTCTAGTGCACAAAACTCAAGTTATCCAAAAATATAAGATTGATAGGATGAAACACGGTTTACCAAGTTCAGTACAAAGTGTATTCCATTATCAACTATACCATCCATGTCACAGTTTCCCACAAAGACCAGTAGACAGTGGAAGCAATCAGTTGATATTTTTGTCATCTGATCAAGTTCATTCTGGAAATTTGTATTTTAAAATAAACAAATTTCACTGGCACAGTATTGTAAAATTTCTTTGGCAGATTATCAACAAAATTATGGACACTAATAGCAAACAAAGCAATTCTGAAAATCATCTTAAAATCTTCTACCGGAATTCCCAAAAAAAAAAAAAAAACCACAAACTTCTGCAAATGTTTATCCACCAATAATAAATTTGCAGATAAAGAAAAATGATCTAGTCTACAAGGTACTAAAATTTACTTGAAAGCCTTCCAGAACGTAATCAAAATGTGTAGCATGTTTTTGAAATAAATGAACTCTTACCTGAATCTTATCGGAATCTTCTTTTGATTCAAGCTTGAATGCAAATTCTGGATCTTGCAGTTTTTGCAAAATGAATTTCATTGCAAACAGCAATTCCACAAATGTTTCTTGGTTCAAATTTCCAATCCCAATACGTTGAAGCAGCTTAACAAGAGAAGGAAGCCATATGATGCATGAATATTGCTCACATACTTGCACTGCAAACGCATATTCCCATTCTCTTTGCACAAAAGATGTAAATCCATCTGAAGTGTGTAAATCATCAAGGGAAGATAATCCTCTTTCTAAAACCAATGAACGGAATAGAAGGACAAGTAGTGAAGCCAAGCTATCAGATTCTCCCAAAGTCCTACAGAGAGAGATGTCAACTTAAGCATAGCTATATAACAAAAAGACTAATAAAATTTAAGTGCAAACAATACCTTAATAAGTATACGACAATTGACAGCCTTCTGTGCTCAGCAACTTCAGGCAACACGTTCACAAAAATCTGATCTCAAATGTAAATAAGTCAGAATACAAACTAACAAGACTGGTGAGCGAAGCTTGCAGAAGCAACACCATTTGATAGATTACCTGAAGTAGGCTTTCCTGCTTGTCATTTTTTTTCAGCCAACATGGGACAATTGAGGATATAAGATCCTCAAAAACACGTTGTGAATGACTGTCATTCTATATACACCAGCATAATCAGTAATAAAAATCATATAAGATGAGCTTTAAAAATTTCTTTTACAATCCACATCCAACAACTGGAAACTGAGCCCTTGATGGTGCTTGATGTGAACTGAAAATCTTTTATCAAAATGTTGCAAAATCAAAGAAATATAAACATTAACATACCTGAGCGACTGTTGATTCTCCAATAATAGTAAGTATGTCTATTATATGCTCCAATATCTTGTCCGGAACAACCTTCACAGTTGAGGAAAATAGCGAAAATACATGGTTGCGGGTAACCACATCCTTTGCAGAGCGAGCACAATCAATCAACATTTTCATGTCAATTGTATTAACTATGTCATCCTGACATGAAATATGTGTCAAACAAAGTTGAATCTAACAAAAATTCAAAATGAAACAGCAAATCTGTAGACATGTTAGAGCATTTTGATCAAATATTTTCAGGCTACATTAAATGGGAGGAATACCTTTAAAGGAATTACAAGTGAAGCAATAATGTCTTCCAGAACTATTAACAGTGTCTGTTGAATCAAAATCAATGTGCTGGGAATGGTCTGGGAGATACCAGATGAAGTTTGGATCCAGTTTTCATTGCCAAGAACACCATGTAGCCAGTCCTTCGAAAAAACTTTTCCAAGAAGCTTAAATAAAGGCCCAAGAAAAAACTCCCTGAGAACAATTAAATAAAGATAATCTGATAAGTATCAACTACAGCTTGATAAAATTATAGTCCAGTACCAAACAACTAACCTGTCTGCTATGTCTTTCTTAAGTAGAAGTATATCAAGGAGAGAGCTAAGGAAAGTGAGAGCATTTTCTCCTTTAGAATAAACATCAACATACAGGTCGGACTTCTGATGTTCAACAGATTTCTTTTTCTTCTTCCCACATGTTGGACCAATTATAAGAATTTCCTGCTTCAAGATAGGATCAAGTATCTGAACGACCGTTGAGCAACTAATCTGCAACATCCAGGGCAGTGCCAATGGATTATATATACTTGAAACAAACTACATGAATATTATCTCCAACACAAACGTCATTTAAGATGCAGATCAGTAGTTCATTTTCGTTAAATCACAACTGCCACAAACATATCTGAGACTTGTCTAGCATTTCTTGTTTTAGTCAACAACTTCAGTTTCCCTTTTTGATTTTTTTTATAGGTAACAATCAACTCAAAGAGAAAGAATGCAAGTACAGAAGTTACCCACTAGAGACAAAAAATATATAAATAAATTTAATTGCAACCTTCCAATCAAGCATGGTGGAAAATTGAGAACTGTCTTCTTCAATATTTCACAAAAAGAATTAACAATCCATTTGAAACAGTTATGTAATACAAACACTAATTACTGGACTCTAAAATATTCATGAACGACAAACTCCAAAACAATAAGAAAAAAATAAGCAGCCAAAAATTTCCTAGAAAAAGAAAACAAATATATATACATATAGCGAGCCTTTCATTCCATGCAGTTAATCCATATTTACCACGTAGGATGATGGCAAAAACAAAATTGAACTACTCATGATCTTTTGCTGCAACAGAATTCTCTTAAGAACAAAAGGAGAACATCAGAACATGTAAGAATAAGGAACAAACATTTAATCGCAGCAACGCCTCTCTAGTTGCTTGTTGTATATCACCATTAGCATACCGAAGCAGAAGTACAAGCTGGCGAAACAGACACTCCTGCTTAACACAAGAAAATCAATTAGGTACCACCCATGGAACAAGAAGCATAAGATAATGTAAACTACTGTTTTAAGTTCTACTGAACTGATTATACCAACAGCAGAAAACAGGTAAGAGAACATCCAATCTCCTAACTTATTGTCTAATCCCCTTTCGTTTCTTACATCTAGAAAATGGTATCCAAAATGAAAAAGAAAAAACAAAAACAAATTATCCAGTGATTTTTTTTTTTTTATAGGAAACGGAAACTTTATTAATAAGAGAAAGAAAAAATTACAACTGTGGACTAGATGTCCAACCACAAACAAACAAAACAAACAAAAACTAAACTGTAGATTGAAATGAAAAACATCAGCAAACAGCAGCCTTCCAATCTAGCAAAATAAGAGATAAAGATAAATCTTTAAATTCTTCACTCGACGATGCCCAAAGAGACGCCAAATAAAATGCTTTATCCCTTAAAAAGATTCCTTCCTCTTCTACTTCTTCAAAGATTCTCTTGTTTCTTTCCTCTCAAATAACCCATAAATTAGCAAAAACTCCACAATTCCAAAGAATACTAGCCTTTTTTCCCCCTCCTAAGACTGAAAACTCTTCCAATAAAAACGAACGTAAAGATTTAGGAGCTACCCATTTCAAGCCTACTAAAGAAAACAATTTATTCCATAATAAGCGAACCACAGGACAATGAAAAAAAAGATGATCCAAGTTTTCCCCCCACCCTTTGCACAAGACACACCGAAAGGGAGAAAGACAAATACTAGGAAATCTTTTTTTGATGACATCACAAGTACTTAATTTTCCCTGAGCCAAAAGCCACACTAAAAGCTTGATCTTGTTTGGAGCCTTAGACTTCCAAATAAGATTAGCGAAGTCAAACTTAGGAAGCAAATCATCTTTGACCAACTTTTCAAAAAAAGACTTGCATTAAAAGATACCATTAGAACTTACCCTCCACACTCTATAATCGGCCGATCCAAAATCGAAAAAAACCCCCTCAAGCAAAGAAATAAGAGAAGAAAATTCTTCAATCTCCCTATCGTTCAAATTTCTTCTGAAGTCGAAGAGCCAACCTCTGTGACTAGAAGAACTCTCCAATCTACTTAACATCGAAACATTTTGGGAAGAAGAGAGTTTGTACAATCTTGGAAACATTGAGCATAAAGGTTGAGAATCCAACCACCAATCCTCCCAAAAACACGAACTCGAGCACCATTTCCCACTACAAACTTCAAATTTCTTGAGAAAGAGTCGAAGCCTTGCATAATAACTTTCCATGGACATCTGCTAAATCCTTTAAGAACCATGTTGGAATCCCAACCGTTTTCTTGGACTCCATACTTACTTTTAATCACTTTATGCCACAAAGAGTTGGATTCCACAGGGAACCTCCATAACCATTTGCCGAGCAAAGCATAATTTTTCATTACAATATTCCCAATCCCCAAACCACCTTTGTACTTAGGCCAAGAAACAACATTCCATCTCACAAAATAGGTCTTCCTTCCTTCTCCAACACCTTCCCACAAGAAATTTCTCATAATCTTCTCAATTCTTTTTGCCACCCCAATAGGAATTCTAAACAAAGATAAATAATACAAAGGAATGCTATGTAACACCGCTTGAATTAGGACCATTCTTCCTCCCCTGGAAAGGAAAGCATTTTTCCATCCCTCTAATCTCCTCTCAACTTTCCACCACCGGGGCCCAAAACTCAAAAGATCTCGGATTACCTCCTAACGGCAACCCTAAATATTTCAAAGGCCATTTCCCTACCTCACACCTAAAAGCATTGGCCAAGTCAACTAGCTTCCTTTCATCGCAATTAATTCCCGCTATTACACTCTTAGCCAAGTTTACCTTAAGCCCTGACACCCAACAAAACAAACGAATCACTGCCACCAACGAACTAAAATTCTCCTCGTCCCCAAAAGAAAAGAAGACGGTATCATCAGCAAATTGTAGGTGGGAAACTGTAATATTCTCCTTACCAACACAAAACCCTTCCACCAAATGACAATCCTTAGCTCTATCAATTAGTCTTCCCAAACAATCCGCCACAAGAATAAACAAAAAGGGGGAAAGAGGATCCCCTTACCTAAGTCCTCTAGAAGCAGAAAACTTTCCCCTAGGCCTCCCATTTATCATGATCGAAAAATTTGCAGACTTTACGCACCCCATGATCCAGCTTCTCCATTTTAACCCAAAACCTTTTGCTTCCAATACGAAATCCAAAAAGTCCCAATCCACATGATCGTAGGCTTTTTCAAAGTCAATCTTGAAAACAATCCCTTCTTTCTTTTTCATTCTGAAATCCTCCACCACCTCATTAGCCACCAAGACTGCATCCAAAATTTGTCTGCCTTTAACAAAAGCAGACTGGCAATTTGAGATAGTACTGTCCAAAACCTCTTTTAGCCTAAGAGATACAACTTTTGCAATGATTTTATACAGACTAGAAACCAAGCTAATTGGTCTAAAATCGCCAATCTTTAAAGAGTTCGATTTTTTTGGAGTGAGGCAAATATACGTTGCATTGGTAATTCTATTAACAATCCCATTCTCAAAAAATTCCACGAATACCTCCATTAAATCATCTTTAATAATCTCCCAACAAGCATGAAAGAAATCAAAATTAAAACCATCCGAACCAGGAGCCTTTTCTTTGCTACAATCAACCACCGCCTTCTTTATTTCTTCTTCTTCAAAAGGTCTCTCCAACCTCTTAGCCTTATCTCTATCAATACATCCCCAGTTTAAACCTTGAATAATTGGTCTTTCCACCTCTTCTTTAGCATACAACTTCTTAAAGAATTGAATAATTTCTTGTTCAATGGCTCCCTCTTCTTCGATAATCGTCCCATCTTCTAATTCAAGCTTATCAATGAAATTCCTCCCCCTTCTCCCATTAACTACTTTATGAAAGAATTTTGAGTTGCAATCTCCTTCTTTAACCCATTTAACTTTAGCCTTTTGCCTCCATAACATTTCCTCTTTGGTCACCATCTTTTCAAGCTTCAATTTCAACTCTGATCTTTCCGCTCTTAAAGGTTCACATAGTAATCCTTCAGCTTCCAGTCTATCCAACTCAGAGATTCTAAACTCAATCTCTTTCTTCTCCTTCAGTATGTCTCCAAAAACTTCCTTGTTCCAATCTTTTAACTTGTTTTTGACCCATTCAAGCTTCTTCATAAACCTATAACCTTTCCAACCCTGAAAATCCACTTCCCTCCACCACTCCCCCATATTTCTATCAAAAGAATGGTGATCCAACCAAATATTCTCAAATCTAAAAGGAGTCGGACCCCAAATCTTGTGTGAAGCATCCAACAAAATAGGGCAATGATCAGAAATAAATCTCACTAATGCATTTTGTCTAACCTTCCCCCCGACCAACTCTTCCCACTCGCTCAAAAATAAAATCTGTCAAGTCTGCAACAAACCGCATTTTGTCTAAAATTAGACCAAGTGAAATTCGAGTAGTTCAAAACAGGATCAACGAGATTTGTGTCACGAATAAAACTATTAAAGTCCTTCATGCTTCTAGTCTCCCTTCCCCCAGTGGATTTTTCCGAAAGAAATCTAACCACGTTAAAATCTCCGCCAATACACCATCTCGGAGAACATAACCCGAATAAACCTGATAACTCCTCCCAAAACGCCCCCCTTTCTTTTTTCTTGTTCGGACCATACACCCCTGACAGCCACCAATCTCCACCATCTGCACCTAAAATATTAACAGAAACCGAAAACTCTCCCAAAACTGAACCTAAAACCTTAACAATCTTGGAATTCCATATCACTACAATTCCGCCCGATTAGATACCTTCTGAAGGTAAGAAAACCCACTGTTTAAATCTCGCTCCCCAAACACTTCTGATGATACTATAATCCACTACCTGTTTTTTTGATTCGATTAAAATAACTACATCCGGATTGGCCTTTCTAATTGTCTCCTTAATCATTCTTCTTTTTTTCCAACACCCCAAACCCCTCACGTTCCAACTCAAAATCTTCATGATATCGCAAGATGACCCTTATTACTGCTGCCTCCTTCTCTCTCATAATTCAAACCCCATTGAAGTTTCTGCACCTCTCTGCTTCTTGTCTTCTTTAAGCCCGACTCCTCAAAAGAAGAGTTTTGATGGGAGAGAGATAGATTCATCTTCCTTAAAACTGACCTGCACATTTCTCCATTATCTGAATCTACCAACCCCTTTACGCCTTTAATTCTTACAGCCTTCAAACTCTCATTTTCTGCCTTTTCTTCCTGAATCTCTGCCTTCTTCCTCCTTTGGTATTGAAAAGAAAATCTATCCTTCTCTTCTTTTTGTATGCATTTCAATCTGCCAGCATTTGTCAGCCCCAATCTCTGCTCGTCGAACAGCAAAGACAAATTCGGCTCTTCTTCGCTGCTGCTCTCTTCTTTCTTAGAAACATCTTCTTCTGCTCGGCTTTCTACCGACTCACTATCTGAGTCCACCCCAACAAATAAGCTCTCTTGATTAAAGTCCAGCTCCTTACCTTCCTCTTCTGCAAACTCTAGAGGAAAATCCGACCCAGCCCCTTGATCGGCGATTCCATCTTCTCCCCCCATTCTCAAGCAGTTCGAACTACTACATCTGATGAAGCTAGATCGCTGGGTTTCCTTCTCCTCGTCATCCGAGACCTTTCCTCCCCTGCTGTCGTCTCCTGTCGACTTCTCTTCTTCAAGATCTGAGTCGGCTGTTTGCAGAACTGACGCTCCACCAGCAACGTGACCCGAAGACTGATCTGTGGAGCAGCCCGACTCAAACTTTTTAAAAGAGAAAAGGTGCCATGGCTTCGGGCTGAAATGTCCAACTTTGGGCTACTCTTGAAGCCCAATCTTCTTTTTAATTGAAGACCCCATCTGTTCTCTTTCCGTTAAAACTGCAGCCCAAAGCCCACACACCTTTTTAGGCCCAGGATCACTAAATGACTCTTTTCCTTTTTCCTTGAGATGGGCCCGGTCCCTCAGCTCCTCCAATCCGCTCAGCCCACCTAGTACACAACCTTTATCATTGATTTTCACCTTTAAAGACCGACCATTATCCTCAGCCACATGCAAACTCTGAATTTTTTCCTTTTGAGTACCTGCGAGTACTGCGACACCTCCCGACCAGTCCCCATTTCGTGATAGCTTCTGCATA
This sequence comes from Litchi chinensis, assembly GCA_019925255.1. Taxonomy (NCBI): domain Eukaryota; kingdom Viridiplantae; phylum Streptophyta; class Magnoliopsida; order Sapindales; family Sapindaceae; genus Litchi; species Litchi chinensis. The sequence goes on along the minus strand of CM034467.1, from coordinate 20,909,722 downwards.
CCAATCCGACAGCTGTTGCTTCCTTAAAATGGCTCTTATCATGTTCACCACCTTGCTTCTGCTTCAACTCTCCCTAGAAATCCCTCTCTTCTCGAATACCACCAAACTCCCCTGTCATCCCCTCTGCCCTATCACTGCATCTGTTATCTCTTTTCACCCTCCATCTCCCTTTTGTTTGGTAGTGAACTTTAGAATTTTCCCACCTCCATCTACTGCCATGTGCACCGTCTTCAACCTTGCACCAGTGTGCTGTGCTCGAGCTGCCTGTAGATTGATTAAAGTAATTTGACAAAGGTCTGATCCTGATGTCAATAGTGTTATCACCATCCTTAATACCTATTACGGCAGGAACAAGACCATCTTCCATCTTTCCCACTTTGATCCTTGCCTCACGCAAATAATGAAGAAACTCTGTTCGTTTATCAATCTGAATGAGTCCCCCACAAAATTCTGCAATTTTGCATAAAGCCTTCCTATTCCATAAATGAAATGGAAGCCCTTCAATGGCTATCCATCCTCTCCTAAAAGCCAATCTCTCCTTGACACAATTACAATCAGGACTCCATTTCTATAAAGAGACACAACCAGCTCCTAGTAACTAACATTTTCCCAACTTCTCAACTCTGTCAGCTTCCCTCTCATCCTTGCAAAAGAAGATAGCTTTATCATCATAAAAAGGTTTCAACTCCACCAAGAAACCTAAGAATTTCGACAAAGCCTTCTGGATACTATTCCATTCAACCCATCCATTCACTTTGTTACATACCACTGCTTTTATCCATTCCCCATACACAAGGCACTCAGCGAAGCTAGCTCCTCTCTTACCTATCTTTGTCTTCCTTATCCCACTGTCCTTTTTGCTAGCCATTCTAGAAGCAAATTCACTCTTCCTCCAACTGGTCCTATCAAACTTATCTTCCTCCACCGGGCCTAACTTTCTGCCTGTAGTGAAAATCAGACCATCCAACGGCATTGAATCCCATTGGAATAATGATATTCTTCAGACCCGATTTGTCAACAACTAAGGAGACTTTTAAGAAAACTCCTTTGTTGTTTTCAAATCGGTTAATCCATAGCTGATGCCTATTGAATCTACAAATGCGGAAGAAATTCCTATCAGTGACAGATCGAGCTGCTTCTAACACTTTGTTCCCTAACCAGAACGCACTCTCCAATCCCATCTTCAACTCAAAAACACCATGACTATTCCTCTCCACAAGCTTGATAACACTACTAGCCGACAGCTCATCAAACTCTAAGGAAAACAACTTGCTCTCAATCCTAATTTGCTTAGCTAAATGAGAAAAACGACCAGTCCTTCCCATCTTTTCAGAAGAGGATTGACAGTGGTAAATGACATCTAATTTTAGAATTATCTCAAAGATTAAAGAACAATTCTAGAGAGAAGAGAGAGCATTTTCTCTCACTTGCTGCAATCAAACTAGGCTAATTGATAAATTATCCAGTGATTTTAGCTTCAAGGGTGCTAAAAGCTTGCAAAGAAAAGATTAAAACTACAGAATTGCTAATTGTGAGTATAATAGCGAAAGCACAAAACGATTATATAGTTGATAGAGATACATCTAACTGTCAGTCTATGAAGCAACATAAATAACAAATAAAATTTAATGTTTTCTGCAATTCAAGTACAAAATCAATTTTTTATCATAGCCAGCATATTGAAGGACAATGAAATTTTGGAAGATGAATTGAAAACAAGTACAATGCATCAATAGTACGGTTGAGAAGATAAATAGAAGAGATATGTCCAATTATTAGCTATTAAGTTAATGGAAAACATTGTAGTCATTTAGTTCCACAATTCTTCTCACTTGAGAGGTTCCAAAGTACTAATATATATAACAAGGTATATAAAGTTCAAGTGGTATCACTTTCTTCTTACAAGAATATCACTACCTTTCTTTAATTAAATTGCTCACCTGATTTGAATCATTTACTATTGGAAAGATAAATTTATTGAAGAGAACTCTTATTTTTTGAGAAAATATTGTAATCGGACTCTCTGATAAATCACCTTCACAGTAATTCATTAATATACATAGAGACAGTCTCTTCTTCAGTGTAGTTTTACTTATTCAATAGTAGTCAGAACTTGACAATTTTTAGACAAACAAATGCTAGCAATATAACATGTATTTTTCAACATGTAGTATACTTAATCAATAACCTAAAAATCAATCATTTGACACCACTCACAAGAAATGCGAGGATGGATGCTGACTAATCTGTGATTTATATGATATACAACTGATTAACAAATAAATGTGATTTATTTAAATTGTAAGGTAGGGGTATCGTCACGTGAAGGTTATAACAAGACTTCAGCTCCAGCATCATGCCAAGCACTATCAGTTGACTACATAGAGAACAATAACCTAAATTACATTAAATTTATTAAAAATGAAGAAGAATCATTAAATCAAATCCTTTTATCCCTTTTGTCTTCGTCTGAATCCTAGAAAGACAAGCAGATAATTCTTTTCCAAAGCATTTTTATTATTTTCTGTCTTTGTTTCCTACCTCCCTTAAGGTTCAATCCTCAAATTTTAATATATAACGATCCATGTCCATCAATGCAAAAAACACATGCTTACAAGCTGCCATGATTCACCAGCGTTGTGTACTACACACAAAGGTAGATATAGCAGTCATGGAGACTCAAGAATTCTAAAGCAATAAATTGCATATGATATATCACTATATAAATTACTGCACCTGAAACTCAGCTGTCAGTCCATTGTAAACCTGACTGCTTAACTTTTGCAAAACAGTAATGCAAGGATCAACAACAGCAGGGTCTGTTGGCAACATAAAATCCACCTGGACGGAAGATATCAAAAACTTGTGTCAATACACACAAAGTAAATCATTAAGTACAAAAAGACCAGAACTGACAAACAGTCAACACAATTCACAAACAAATTCTTACTTGCAAAGCCTTCAACAATTGGCCCTCAAAATCATGCCGGTGAGCAGAAAGCATCATACAGCTCTAGTACAGGCAAAGAACGGAAATCTCATCAAACACAAGAAGATAAGATTTAAGTGTGTGTTACTGAAAATTAGAACAAGTAAACTACCTCCAAAAGGAGGCACAAGATCCTGATCTCAGTTTGTGACAATTTCGAGGACGAATGAGTTGACTCAAAATAATATTGCCTACGCCTTTCCAGAAGCAGAGACAAAAATGATCTGACATCTTTAAGTTGCAGAATTGTACCGCCTAGTCCTTTAAGCAATGTCAAAATCATGAGCTGCCAAAAACACCAGCATTTCCAATCAACCAGTTTCCCAATTCATAAGTACAAGAAATAATGAAAAGAACCTATAGCATAATATAATTCCCCATAAGTACAAACAAAAAGTTATGTTTGCGCAAGAGAAGATCCAAGCGAGCACCTTTCCAAATGGAGAAAGATGTAGAACAGAACCCAATACAAAGGCAAGAATCTTTTCTTTTGTGGGTTGGTCAAATCTGAAACAATAGAGGCAAGATCATTATGCATGTTCATAAAAGAAACTACAGCAATTTGAAGAACTTCAGAAACAAATAAGAAATGTATTAAACAATAAGCTAACTTGGATAACTTTACATCTAACATAAGTGAATAGGCATGAGAAATCAATATCACACAACTGAAACGTTCTAACCAAATACCATCAAATTTGTAAAAGAAGAAACATCTTGTTATTATAAGCCTTAATAGCCTGGAACAATAGGAAGATATATAGGGACATTCAAAAAAAGTAAATGGACGCAGTAAAATTTAGGTCAACATATGCAACTCAAGAAACAACCTAATACATATGAAGTTTCTACATGCCCAAGATGACCACCCAAAAAATGTTGGAACCCCACAATTCTTGGTTAGCCATGATAATAGAAAAATATCCCAGATATGGCTTGCATACATTATCATCAACAAGCAGTGACACCAAGCATCATTTTGAAGGGGAAGGCTGATAAAGAATTCTAGTTAGGATCACCTATACTATAAGAGTGGGGACAGTCTCCAAGTTCAATATGACAATGTGTGTTACTGGCTTGCCAACGACTGGGTGTGAAGCATCCATATTACTCACCACAGCCTTCCAGTACATTCATAAATTTCTTGTTTCTTATTTAAAGCGAGAAAAAAAATTGATCCACAAAAAGTGCATATCACATAAAACTTTTAGGAGCAGCATCAACAACAAAATGAACTTGATCAGTTAAAAAGATATTAAGAATCACACAAACATCAGTAAATTTATAGCACTTATGGTATGCCTGCAATGAAATAATTAATTGAAAAACCTGAATCATAACTTTGTCACTTCGCTCAATAAAAAGCTCATAAAAACTATAATCAGTCCAACCATTTTAAGATATGTTCAATATATGCTGTTTTATGCTTGTTCACCCATTTATATGGTTTCTTATTGTTTATAAAATTTTGTTTCCTATCAAAAGAAAAAGTTAACACAACATAACAGCATTAGCTGAATACCTTTGTACAATATTTTGTGGCACTAAAAGACCATTGCAGGATGAGCTAAGCAAAGATGTCATAAACGACGCAAGAAACTCTTTGTCTGATAATATAAGCCTTTTTTGCTGAACAATCAAGCCCAAAAGTTCATCAAGGAAGTGACCCCACAGTGCAGTGTGTCCTGTCATTTGACCCATTGAAACTTGAACAATATGTAGCATAATTTATACGTATATATAAAAGATACACGAGGTGATACCATTTTTCTTGCTAGAGAAGTCAACACGACGCGATAGTGTATATAGTCCCTCAATGCAGCCCATGGCAGCTACTCTAATATCCTAAAAAAATAAATAAATATCATATTAAAATAAGCATAAACGGCAGTAAATTAAACCACGGTCCTCTTCATACCCAAAACTGAATATTAATAATTCTGAAATTCAGCATTTTCAAAGAAATAAATAGGCAATTTTGCAACTGAATTAAAGCCTCAAGATTATTGTCGTGAGCATAGACAAAGTTTTCATAAAGAAAAAGGGCCAGATACAATGGTAGCACCTGGTCATCACCTGCTAGTGGAACCAACACTGAAGGAAGTTCAGCCAGAAGTTCAAAGAGCAATCTGTTTTCTGTCTGAAAACAGAGAAAAGCAAAAGAGTGGAGACTCTCAATCTGGACAGCAATGGGAACATCTGCAAAAAGGAGATTACCATTAAAAGAAGAGTAGCAGTCAGTTAAACCTTCAATGCGATAAACACATTCAGGGCATTGGCAAAACATTTATAATAGTCTAAACTACAACGCGCAAATCAAATCGTCACTTTGATTCCACCTATATCAAGCATGTCATGTTTTAGCCAGCTTGAGTACAAACCTTTCGTTTGTACTTTATTTTACTTTGCACCAAAGACAAGAAATTATAATTTTTCATTCATGTCTCAGTTCAACCAATAAACAAAAGCAGGAGCTTAGACACAAATTACTTCCTAAGAATATAATAATATTTATAAAAATTAAGCTATTAAGTAATTAAGAAAGCCAATTTTCTGACTATGGAAGAAATCGAACTGCAATTTCTCAATGCTGTGAAACTTTAAACTTGTGGGGGAAAAAAGGAATAATCTAATACTAGAAAACAATAAACAGACATAATTGCAATAATATCAGCCTCAAATATCATTAGCAGAATGAGTGGGAGATTGATAATTCATAGTTCCATATCCCTATCCTACGTCAATCATTCATTCACATGAAGAAATGGAAAAAAAAAAAAAAAATTAAGATTAAAAAAAAAATTTCTCAAAGGTTTGGATTGATATAAAATGCTCTCGTGGATACGAAGTGAAACACAAGAAGATACATTGGCATACTTACCTTTTAATAGAATTACAATAACAATTATGAAATATTATTGTTTTTCTAATATGATGATAAAAAATTAGTAAGAATCGAAGAAAACAAAAACAAGCACCTTCTTCTGTGAAAAACCTGGACAAGAAACGAACAAGAGAGGTTTTGCATTTTGCAAAAAGACGGTGGTGGTGTTCCTTGAAAATATCTTTCAAACGTGAATTTGCAATAAAAATAAACAAATCCTGAAGCCTACCAAACCATCTTTCATTAGCATCCTGAAAGAGTTAGACAAGTCATCAGTAACAACAATACGGACACATAAAAACCTGCAGCAGTAATGACCATCACCAGGCCAATCTTAGAGGACAAGAAACCAATAAATCAGCTAAGAAAACAAACCAGTAACGCATCTGCAGGCACTTTTGATATAAATGCCTCAAGTAATCTCCAAAACGTGCATATCAGGAGTCTTGTATTGTAAGCCTTAAGATCAGTATCATAAGGTCGATCTAGAAAATTTTTCAACTCCCAAGACAGCATGTCTGTGTTGAACTATCAAAGGAAAAAAATATATGACATCATTTATAAAGAAAGCAGAAATGAAGGTCATGAACATACATAGAACTTGAATATCTGAGGAGAAATACATCTGCCAATGCTTCCTCTTTTACCTCTTTCACAGAATCATAGCCAGCAAACTCAAAAGCCTCCCACTCAGTCTTCAGAATAGAAAAGCAAGCTTCAAAGACTTCCAAAAAGTGACCACTCTCTGATGTGCAAGAACAAGAAAATAACCCCCATTAGAACAAAATTAGCAGAAGGAACATTGTGCTAAAACTGAGCAGTCTGACAAAGTTTTAAAAAATAAATTGCCTTCAATTAGAAGGTCCAACAATACATGCACAAAAAGTTAGGAAGGAAAAAGAAGTTGCCGTAAAATGACCAAAAAGGGTACAACATCTGCACGTTTTTAGTAAAGAATGGTGAAGGGAGAACATACTATTTTCATTCAGCAACGAATGCATCAGAACCAATAAGAACAGTGTCTGTGACAAGTTATAATCTCTACAACTATCAGTGAGCAATGATAAATATTCATCAGGATCCTTCAAGAATGTTTCCGCCAATCTGCTGACAATCTCCACATTAATTGAAGATATGCTTTCAGGTTTAGATTCCTGCAATTTTGCCAATAACCAGAATTACTTTGCTAACATAGAAACTATTAAACAAATGCAATTACAACTAAGCAGTAAAATGTAGAGAAGAAGGCAACAGCCGCAACACAAGAGAGTTTCACCTCTTCTGCTCTTTGTATTTAGCTTCATAGCACTCTGTGTGTGTGAGAGTGTGTGTGATAACCACAACAAATGTGTAATCTTAAATTAGCAACGTTACCAAACATATCAAGCTAGTAAAAACCACCATGAGTACGTAAGAAGCAACATGAGGTTAAAACCAATGACTTATTTCATTGAGAGACTGTTATTCCACAAGATATAGTTGCGAGATATTTACACCATTGCTTTTTGGAGCAAGCCCAGAAAACTCAATTAACAAAGTTCCAGAACTTTGACAGAGAACTGCAAGATTTGTCTTTTGAATATTATACCATGTGCAGAAAACCTTTGAAGTGAACTGGCTCAGTCAATTTAAGGCGCAGAAACCCTTATAAACCAAACAATAAGCATCTTAAGAATTAAATATAGGATATTTACCTTCTCCTTCCAGGAAACAGAAGCAAGGTTCTTGTAAAAGGGTAACTTTATCTCCTTGACTAATTCCAAAGCTTTCAAATTTGTCCTCTGTGTCTGCACAGCACAGGATCACAAAATCAAAGATTAACAACAGAAATATACATGATGCCTGATTGGTGACAACAAGGCAACTTTAGAAACCACACATCAATGGCACAAGAGCAAGAAACCTTTGGCAGAATAAGCAGTAACGGAAATATCATGGTTGAAAGTTTCTTGGAGAAATCACTTTGGTCATGGAAGATTGAGATGGCAATCTTAAGACAGGAAATAGCAACATCACCAGCTAGATTAATTTTGTCTGATGAACCTGCAAGTTAAAATTATAAGCAATAAATTAGAGAGAAAGCTTAAGTGTATGACTAGTAGCATGTAAGTCAAACATCTGCAATAAAATAAGAGAAATATGTATCAACAAAAAGTGTTGCAAGACATGGGCAGCCAAATATAAAAAGGTAACCCAGAAGTATTCTCTAATTTAATGAATGTGTACCCAACTCACTCTTTAAGTCTTGGGTTAAGATGGTAATGAATATAAAGCAGACCAAATCTAGTCATAAATATCAGAGTTGTCAAGAATGAAACAATCTAAAACAAAAAGAGCATGCATTATATAATTATCAGCAAGTCACTAATGAAAGTTTATTATGCCACGTCACTATATGTCTTAGGCTAAGATGATGATGAATATAAACCAAGCCAACTCTAATAATCAACATCGCAAAGTTGACAAGCATGTCACAATTCAAACCAAAGAGAGTGTGGAATATATCATTATTAGTAAGTCATCAATAACTGTTATATTGTTGAATTATGTGATAGTTAGAGTAATTACTGTGTTACTATCCTTATGACAGTAATTATGTGATAGTTAGAGTAATTACTGTGTTACTGTCCTAATGACAGATTGACAGTAATATTTTAAATAAAGATGAGATTAGGAACTTTTAGAGTTATCTTAATCTCATCCTAATCTTTTTTTTTTTTTTTTTTTAATTTCTGGTGATAAGCTTTGTATTTCTAGTGATAAGCTCTACATTTAAGGAAGTTTGTTTTCCTTAAATGAAATAAATATGTATTGCTAGTTGAATAAAAAATGAGACGTTCTTTCTACCCGATCAGTTTTCATGGTATCAGAGCAGGTTATTTTGAACCCTAAAGTATTTGTATGACTAAATACGGGATGGCTACGCCTAGTGCTCCTCCTGCCAGTTCAATATCTTCTTCTTTCGATGTCGAGCTACCTGTTCAGAATAACAATGCAGGTTTTGGTAATGGAAACGATGAAAATGTTACTCATATGCCCATTACTGGACACAAGCTGAATGGACACAACTATTTGCAGTGGTCACAGTCAATATACATCTTTATCTGTGGAAAAGGGAAAGATGATTATCTTACAAGAACAATACAAGCACCAGAGGAAAATGATTCAAAGTAGAAGCAATGGAAGATAGAAAACAGTATGGTTGTGTCTTGGCTTCTCAACTCAATGACTAATGAAATTTGTGAGAATTTTCTCTTATACAAAACTGCAAAATAGATTTGGGATGCAGCCAAGCGACAATACTCTAGTAGTGATAATGTAGCTAAGTTATTTGGAGTAGAAAGCACTCTTTATAGACTGCAGCAAGAGGACATGAATGTCACTCAATATTTCAGCAAACTAAATCGTTATGGCAACAGCTTGACTTGTTTGAGAAGTACAAATGGGATACTACAAATGACAGCAACTTATATAGGGAGATTATCGAACAAAAAAGGGTTTTCATGTTCGTACTTGGACTAAATCCTCAGTTAGACGACGTGCAAGGAAGAATCCTTGGAATCAAGCCACTACCTGACATTCAAGAGGTTTTTTCAGTGGTGAGAAAGGAGGAAAGCCGGAACAAGATTATCATTGGAAGTTCAAGTACAGAGGCAAAATCAGAAGCATCAAGTACTGACAGTTCAGCACTTATCGTCTAGAGCAGTTCTCAACAAACTTCGAAGGAAAATCAACCAAGAAAAGGGAGACCTTGGTGTGACCATTGTAAAAAAACTGGTCATCTAAGGAAACGTGCTGGAAACTAGTTGGAAAACTAGTTGACTGGAAGCCAAAGTACAACAGAGAGAGCAAAGGAAATCTGGTGACAAGAAGTGAAGGTAATACAGCAGCAGATCAGAACTTGTTTAGTAAAGAACAAATGAGTCTCTTGCAGCGTTTATTTGCTCCACAATCTGCTATGATCGGAACCAGATCAGTGGCCAAAAGAGGTAATTTCTTTATTGCTCTAAATGTTAAAAACAGAATGCAAAAGTTTTGGTTTGTGGATTCTTGAGCCTCTGATCATATGACAGGGGATAAATCATTATTTAATGAATTTGAGCCAAATAACAGCAACTCCATGGTTAAAATTGCAAATAGATCCCTATCAAAAGTTATTGAAACAAGTTCTATTGTTATTTCACCTGATATTACACTTAAATCAGTGTTGTTAGTACCCATATTAGACTGCAATCTGTTATCAGTAGGTAGATTAACAGCAGATTTGAAGTGTAGTGCTAAGTTTACTGCCAATCAATATGTTTTTCAGGACTCAAACTCGGGGAGGACGATTGGCAATGCTGATTTGCACAGAGGACTCTATTTGCTTCAGGTTGGAATTGACTTTAGCAAGCAAACTTTTTCAGCTAGAAATGTATCTTCTTCTAGTTTGTTGAATAAATCTGTTAGTCTCAATAAAGACAGTGATGTTTTCTTATGGCATTTTAGGCTAGGACATCCTAGTTTTGTGTATTTGGAAAAGTTGTTTCCAGCTTTGTTTCGAAATAAAAGTGCTCAATCTCTTCAATGTGAGGTGTGTTCTTTGTCTAAACAAACCCATCAAAATTATCTCATTCAAGGCCATAGTTCTGAAAGGCGCAAGGTGCACCGAGGGGCAAAGAGGCTGTGGAGCCCGAGGCGCAAGGCACAAGGCGCGCCTTTTTAACATGAGGCGCAAAAAAAAAAAAAAAACTTAAAATATTATAAAAACATAAAATTGGAGTCTTATTTATATATGCATATATAATTATAGAGATTTTTTATTTATTTTTCAAATAAAAAGGTTTAATTGAGTATTTTACTATAGCTTAGGGGTTATTTATAATTTTTTCTGATCATTGGAATATTTTATCATAAATTAAGGAGTTTTTTATAATTTTTTGGGTTCAATTAGGTATTTTATCATAAATGAGGGGTTATTTTCAATTTTTGTATATATATTTTAGTGTTGACATGTTAGAGATTAGGTTTAGCCGACAACTTTTTTCCCCACCCACCCTCACTGCCTCACACGTTCCTGTTCCTCACCCTCTCCCTTCACTGTAACTTTCTCCCTCTTCTCTCTCTCCTCTCGTCTTTACTGCTCTCTCTCTCCCTCTCTCCTTGTCTTTACTTCCTTTACTCTCTTCATTTTTGCCATTTTTTCTGCTCAATTCTCGGCGGCCAAAAGAGGCCGATCAGTGGCCGGACGGTGGCTGGAACACACAGTCGGCAGCTTGGGGTCCGGAGGAGAGAGAGAGAGTGGAAAACGAAGAGCTGTAGTCTGGTGGGGACTGTGATTTTGCAAGGCGCGCCTAGGCGTGCCTATCGCCTCCTCGCCTAGGCAGAAGAGGCGAACGCCTAATGAACACAAGCGCGCCTCAGGTGATGCCAGGCGCCGGAACAGCGCCCTAAGCAGCCTAGCACCTAGGCGCGCCTTTGATAACTATGTTCAAGGCTATAAAAAATCTCACCCATTTGCTTTAATTCATAGTGATGTTTGGGGCCCTTCTAGAGTTCCTAATGTCACTAAAGCCAAGTGGTTTGTCACTTTCATTGATGATCATACTAGACTCACATGGGTTTATTTAATTAAAGAAAAAACAGAAATGCATCAAATATTTCAGAATTTTGTTAAAATAATCCAGAATTAGTTTAACACAAAAATTAAAATCTTTAGAACTAATAATGGCAGAGAATTTATTAATAATAACTTAAATAAGTTTTTATAACAAAAAGGAATAATTCATCAAAACTCTTATGCTGAGACACTTCAACAAAATGCTGTCTCAGAGAGGAAGAATAGACATATTTTGAAAGTTTCAAGATCTCTTATATTTACTTGCAATATTCCAAAGCATTTTTAGGGAGCGGCTGTGTTAACAGCAACATATTTAATTAACAAACTTCCATCTAGAGTTTTGAACTTTGAAACTCCACGCCATGTTTTTTTAAAAATTTTTCCAAGAACAAGACTTATTTCTGATCTTCCTATCAAAGTCTTTGGATGCACTGTTTTGTTCATGTTAACCAATCTCATAAAAATAAACTTGACCCCAAATCTTTTAAATGTTTGCTTGTTGGATATTCACCAACTCAAAAGGGATTTAAATGCTATTCTCCCATCATAAGAAGATTTTATGTTTCAAAAGATGTCACATTTTTAGAAACTCAACCATTTTTCAAAAATAAAGATGGAAAAGAGTCAGTATTTGATCATCATAAGGAGTGATTTGATAAGCCCTGTAGTGAGTTATCCAGTTTCTTTGAAAGTCAATCTTATCCATTACTAGATATAGCCAAAGTCCCTTCCAAGAGTTTACCTTATCAAGATAATCATTTAGAAACTCTTGATAATATCACGTCAGGTTTAGAGTCTCCTACCAGAACCATTCTGCCTCATACAGAAAATATTCTATCCACTGAAAACAGTCCTAACAGCCCAAGTCAATAACAGATTCCGGTTGAAAAAGAATTACTTGTATATACCAAAAAGCGAAAAGGCCAAGAGCAGACCAAACCAAAATTCCACTGTAAGTTGAGCAAAACCAAGAGTCCAATCCGGGTGAGTCAGTCCAAAATGAGCTCATAAATACAAGTGAAGAGAATGTTGCAACAAAACAGGTTGATAGCCCAGTAATAAATACTGACAATGATGATAGTGAGTTGTCTATTGCATTAAGGAAAAGGGTTAAGGAGTGTCGCAACAGACCCTTATACCTTATCTACAATTACATGTCATATGATAGTCTTTCCTCATGTTTTCGGTTTTTTTCAACTAATATTATGAAGGCTACAGTACCTAGAAATGTTGAGGAAGCTTTGCAAATACCAAAATGGAGAGCAACGATAAATGATAAGGTTAAGGCACTTGAGAAGAACCAGACATGGGAGATAACAAAACTGCCAAAAGGGAAAAAATCCGGTCGGCAATAAGTGGGTATTCACTATAAAATACAAGGCAGATGGAAGCATTGACAAGTACAAAGCGAGATTAGTCGCTAAGGGATTTACACAATCACAAGGATCGATAATAAAGAGACCTTTGCACCAATCGCGAAGCTAAACACAGTTCAAATTTTGCTTTCCTTAGCAGCAAACCATGACTGGAAACTTCATCAACTAGATGTTAAAAGAATGCTTTCTTGAATGGAAAGCTAGAAGAGGAGTTGTATATGGGCATTCCACTAGGTTTAGAGAGTCCAGCAAACAGGGATAAAGTCTGCAACTAAGGAAGTCATTATATAGACTGAAACAGTCCCCACGAGCTTGGTTTGAACGCTTTACCAAAGCAGTAAAACAGAGTGGTTTTATGCAGTACTAATCAGATCATACTATGTTTGTTAAACATGCACCTACAGGTAAAATAACAGTTTTCATTGTTTATGTTGATGACATAATTCTCATTGGAAATTGTGAGGAGGAAATCAGGCAGCTGAAATCTTTTTTGGCAAATGAATTTGAAATAAAAGATTTAGGAAGTTTGCGATACTTCGTTGGTATAAAGGAGCAAGGTCAAAAGAAGGGATTGTCATTTCTCAACGCAAGTATATTCTTGACCTTCTAAAAGAGACTAGAATGACGGATTGCAAACCAACTGAGACTCCAATGGATTATACTATCAAATTAGGACAACTTAAAGGGAGCACTCCTGTTGATAAAGAATAGTATAAAAGGTTGGTTGGGAAACTAATCTATCTCTCACACACTAGACCAAATATAAGGTTCCCTGTTAGTTGTGTGAGTCAGTTCATGAATAGACCCACCGAAGAGCACATGCAAGCTGTTTTTAAGATCCTAAAATCCCTGAAGTTTTCACCTGGCAAGGGACTGTTTTTAAGAAGAATTCAAGCAGAAAAATAGAAGTTTTCACAGAGACGGACTGGGCAGGTTCGATTTCTGATAAGAGGTCCACATCTGGTTATTGTAGCTATGTGTGGGGAAACTTAGTTACTTGGAGAAGTAAAAAACAGTCCGTGGTAGCTAGAAGCAGTGCAAAGGTCGAGTTTCGTGCAATGGCACATGGAATTTGTGAAGAAGTTTAGTTAAGAAGAGTATTGACCGCGCTGCAAGTATCAATAGAAGGTTCATTGTTGCTACGCTGTGACATTCAGTCAACTATAAAATTTGCCAAGAACCCTGTGTTACATGACAGAACAAAACATGTAGAAATTGACTAGCATTTTATCAAAGAGAAGATTGAAGAAGGGAGTGTCAACTTGCTCTACATACCCATTATGTCTCAAACAGCTGATGTTCTAACCAAACCCGTGACTAGGACAACATTTGAAAATTTATGTAACAAGCTAGGAATCATTAATATTTATCATCCAGCTTGAGGGGAGGTGTAGAATTATGTGATAGTTAGAGTAATTACAATGTTACTGTCCTTATGACAGTAATTATGTGATAGTTAGAGTAATTACTGTGTTATTGTCCTTATGACAATAATATTTTGAATAAAGATGAGATTAGGAACTATTAGAGTTATCTTAATCTCATCCTAATCTATTTTTTTTTTAAAAAAATTCTACCGATCAGCTTCGTATTTCTAGTGATAAGCTCTACATTTAAGGAAGTTTGTTTTCCTTGAATGAAATAAATATGTACTGCTAGTTGAATAAAAAATGAGACGTTCTTTCTACCCAAAACAGTTTTCATATATGAAAAGGAAATGACAAGCATTTATTCAATATCAACAACTAAAGACAGAATTCTGAATAAGTCATACTCACTTGACATAAGAATAATAATACATCTTTTAAGCACATCATCCAATGCTTCCAGAAGATCAGAGAAACAGATCACTTCAGACAATCCATCAACAGACAGAGCCGCCTCAACAACAGTTAGATCATCATCATAAAGCTGGCGCAGTATTGCATCTTGAATAGTCACAAGCCTCTGACAACAGAAAATAGAAAAACCATATAAGTCCAAAAATCAGAAGGGATTAAAGCCACACATAGCAGCTTCAAAACAAATCTTCAATCAGCTGCCTAGGCTGATTTTACAAAATTTGCTGATATCCAATGTACATGAGAACCAGCAATTTAGTTCAACACAAATGACTGCAGAAGAAAAAATTGACCATAGTATCAAAGTCTTATGAAGCCAGATAGCAGAAAGAAATTTGACAAAGGCACCCAATCTTATACATATCTTTTTATAAGATTGATCGAGGATTCAACAAAGTGAGAGGAGAGATTTGGATTGCGATTGATCTGATGTCCTCTATGTAGACTAACAATGGTAAATATAACTTATAAGCATACAAATAGCTATTATAAGCTTGTTGAAAGTTGATAAATTGACCATGAGATTATTCCTACTGCAGGATTGCTAACAACAAACAAAAAAGAAAAAAGAAAGCATAACGAAGTGAACCAAAAATACCTGCGAGTCAGCAGTTGTTGTTTCTAGAATTCCAGATGGCTTTAAACCAGAGAGGGTAGCTCGTCGTACCTCAGCCTATTTCAGATTACATCATCATAAGATAACTCGAGCATACCTAGATGAGAAACAACTCTTATGGAATTCTGTGCAATATACCTTCGGGTGGTGCAATGCAAACCAAAGTTTTGAATCTGAAATTGCCTCCGACATATCAATATCCCCATCCAACATTTTACACAAAATTTCAAATACTGTGTCTTCTTTCTTAGATTGCACTTTGGTATCCTACAAGATAAGAAAGATCATAAGCTAACAATCCAAAATCAAAGAAAGAAAGAGAGAGATCGTCTCAAACCTCCAGAAATTTGCAAACCGCTCTGCCTAGTTCAGATGGATATTTCTTATTAATAACAACCAAGATTTTCTTGGCCCATGTTCCTATAGAACAATCAGAACGATGTTAATAACTATTTTTAATGGTTAAATGATAGTAGACAAATGTTTGCATGTAGATCTTCAATTTAATGTTGAGAATATAAGGACTAAACAACTGAAGGTGGAAATTGTATTATGAACACAACAAGACTAAAAGCCAATGAAAAACATGAATATGCATGAACAGCTAAAGAAACATCATATGTAAAGTAATGAGTAATGACTACCTGATAAAGTTGAATTGCTATCCTTCTGTGACAACCTCAGACAGGAGAGGAGAACCTTTGAGATCACATGATCAACTAAATTCTTGATTGGAACTTTCTCTAATATTGATACCAAAGCAAGAAGGCACGAGTCATCAGACGAACTGCATGTTTACAAACAGATTCAAGTGATGAGTGAAAGGCAGATATATATTTGCTGAGACAAATGGAAAATTTAATCAGGTTCATACCTGTAGTCAACTAGAGATTCCAGAAGCATTGCAAGGAATCTATCAATATTGAACTCCTTAGAAAGATCCAAAAGAATCCCAGCTATATCCCTTTAAAGAAACACAAAAGAAACTTACAGATGCAAATGGAAAAATTAGCCAGTACATAAGGATGCGGAAATATTGAAGCACCTTAAGATATACCTAAGTTCCTTCAAAATGTCTAAGGCCTTCCTTGGGAACGTATCTACAGGTTGCAGCTGAAAATTGAATGCACCCAAAGTAAGCAGAAATGAAGAAAATAAATGCAGTTATGAAGAGCTAAAATTCATATAAAGTGGCTCCAACCACTACAGTACATAGAGAAATTATTTGTATAACAAATTATACATCAACAAAAATTATAAGTCTAAACAACCACATGATTATAAAGGTCAGATTGAAGAATTAGGAGGCATTAGAAATATCAGCATTAGCATCATAATTGCTATCATTACTAAAACGATTTACTAACTTGATTACTGCGAGTAAGATATAAAATTCTGCAGAATAATCGCAAATGGATTATCTTTATTACACAATTATTCCCTTGAAAGGAAGAAACAGAACAGGCAGGAGCATCAAGGCCTCTTTATGTAAGATGTTACCATGATTAACCTGCTTAAATTAGCTTGTAACATATTTTATTTGTTTGAATAATTATTTACAAACAATATCTGAATTCAACTTAGTCTTTTCAACTCCACCAAAAATGTTTTTGCTACGATAACCATCCACATTTCAACAAATAATTTGATACATTTCAAAAACCTTTTTTTTTTTGTGTGTGTGTTTGTGTGTTCCAACCGGGCTGTAAAGAGTTGGAAGAGCAACAGGAATAAGAATTTATTTGCAATATGAAAAATATATGGAAAAGAGGATAACTCCCAGTCCAAGATATGAAATACAAAAGATCAAAAAAATGGTACAGAAAGCATCACTATATATTTTTCAAAATATATAAATACATAATACTCCAACACCTCATCTTAACAGAAAAAAAAAGATATATATATATATATATATATAAGTAATTCTTAATTGTCAACATCCAATTAAATTCCCTCAAGCTATTGAGTTGCAAGAACATCAATCAGTCAATTGATTGATTGTAACCATAGTATACATAAATTTATTTCATCAAATCAACACACACAAGTGCATATTGCAATAACTTAATACTGATTGTTAAAAACTCCAACCAAACAAAGTAATACCAACTATCAAGATATATTTCCAAATGAAAAAAGAAAAAAAGTAACAAGATATGGTCAAAAAGACAAAATAAAGTCCGCTTTTGCCAAACTTATCCTATTTATTGTTTTTGCTTCCTTGTAAGTAAACTTGCGCTAGTGACACAAATTGAATCAACTAAATTACAGAAGTACCTGGACAAGGTTTATTAAAGCCATAAATGACAACCGAAACCAATGTAGGTCAGTTGACTCCTTTACATTTTCCCGAGCTATCTCAGCAATTGACCTTATCAAACTATTGACAAGTTTTGGGGATAATGATACTTTATTTGCCAGTAAAGCCACAATCATCAAAGCACCAGCCTACATACAGAGTCAAATTTTACATTAGAAATGATGAAATGCCAGAGAATAAACCCCACAAGGAAAAAAAAAATGCAACAAAACAATCAGGAATCAACTTCAAGGTCACCACACCTGTTGACTTCCAACAATAATGCAGTCAATTTTAAGGAAGCCTAGATAAGCTAAGTACCATTACAACTTATAGTCCTCAAACACACAAAAACGAAATATATCAACATTAATAAGACTTTTCAATACACATATGTATCAGCCATCAGGTTCATCACTCACTAATTAATTCAAAAAGTACACCTCATCATCTCCTAGAATGATCACAGTCGAGCGAATATCACCTTTCATGAAGCCTCGTGGCAAAATCAGTTATATCAAGATGTCCCAAAATTCTAGTGACAATGTAAATTTTCAACCTCACCTTATGATCTGAACCTCCTTTGGCACCTGGCTGGATTCCAGAAACTACAAATGGAAGTATTCTCTTCACAGTATCACTATCAACAGTCGAAGCAGAACCCAAAGCCTCAATAACAACTGCTGTACAAAAGTTGACTGTTGTCCTTGAAGGCATATACTTCTTTGTAGGAGATGCCTGAGTCATAACAAAAATAATTAATACATTCATAACAAGATAGAGACCGAACTACTAATCAATTATAAAGCAAACACTCACATAGTTGCATACTGCCTCCAAAACCCCCATATCCCGAATGCATTGCTGCACTATGACCGTCCTAGGTGGTGCTGCACCTGAGACTTTAACACCTTCCAGAAATTTCCACTTATTATTTCTACAACACAAAAACACATAAATCAAAATCCAACAAACATCACCAAATCACTCCATTAATCAACCTCAATAACATATAAAAACAACAAACTCCTTACCCAATATTCAATAACTGCACTATTCGAACAAACACGTGGGTGTCATGGTATGGCATAGCACATAAAATCAACTCCTCAGTATTGTACACATGAATCCTGAAAGTCCAACCAATACCACATAATAACCAAAACTAATAACACCACCAAAATCAGAAAACAAACTAACCAACACCAAAACGTAAAGCTTACTTATATCTGCGTATTAAGTACTCCAAAGTCTTGTGCGATGCAGGTAACTGAAGCTGCCCTGAGAGTAACCGTAAATACGAACTGATAGTAGCGTTTATCTTATTATTCTCATCCACACTCATCAATTCCCTATCTAAATCCTTGCTTTTATGACTAAACAAATCATGCCTATAGTTCCTGAACCGTTCGTCTACACTTACAAGAACCTCCAGACCTGAAATTCAAACAACAAAATTGCTTTATTATTCAAACCTCAACTACAATTAATCAGTAAAGCACAAACAACCAAGCTAAGCTGTATATAAATTGCATTTTCCCGTAAAATGAAAAACTGGAACAGACCAGAGAGTGCAATGTTGAGAATGGTGTCGACGTCGATATCGGCGGCTTCTTTTGGATTGAACAAGACGGAAGGACGAGTGAATGGTCTCTTGAGAGGCTCGTCGTCGGCTTGTACTAGAGACTTGATGGCCTGTAACTGTGAAGCTATCGACGACGCCATGACAATCAACGTTGGAAGACAAGTTTGAGTTTGGAGGTTTTTTTCAGGGTTTTAGGAGTGTGTAGTTTGTTTTGTAGATGAGTTTCTTCGTCGATTCGGGAGAGGGGTTAGGGCTTTACAAGTAGGCGGAAGACAACGATTAAACAAACTTTTAAGAGAAAATTTCATGTAGCCCTTAAAGTTTTGAAAAATATCAAATTTTAAAAGCTTTTTATAAAAATAATTCTTTTCATCCTTAACTTTTTCAAAATTCTTTAAAAATTCAAATCATCAGTCAACTAACGATCAATAATGGTAGATTATTTGAATGGGAAGGGTAAGATAATCTTTTCTTATGAGAAGCTAAGATTATGATAATGGATGACTAGGATTTTAAAAATATAAAAGAAAATATTTTTACTTCTTAAAAAAGGAAAAAAAAAAACAAATTAAATTATGATAAAAATAAAAGAAGAATTAACTCACCTTCTCCATCTCTTTATTCATCTTGGAAGAAACCATCCATTAATAAAATTGAGACACATCTTCAACCTTTTAACTTATCTTCAAAACACCAACCATCCATTAACAATAGAAATTGAAAACATATAACCAATAAAAATTGAAAATAAATATCACCAATAGAAATTGAAAAGATCCAACATCTTCATTTAAAACCTAGATTTAAAAACCCAACTTCCAGCTCAAAACAAACCTTACCCAAATTGAAAAACCCAATTGTTATTGTAGAGGAGGGAGGAAGATGGAGCATCGGACATAAAGCGAGTTAACGATGGAGCACTAAAATCATTTCAAAAAAAAAAAAATTGCATGAATGGAGCAATTCGCTCCATCTCTCCATCGAGGATGAAGCCGATCTATTCCATCTCCGATGGGTCTCCATCTTGGCTCCATTTTCCTTGAATTTTTTTTTTTTTTTTTTTGAAAATGAGAGATTTAGATTGAACCCAGATCTTCAAATTTTGATTCAATCCAAATCTTTTTTTTAAAAAAAAAAATTTTGTTTTGATTCAACTTTAATTTTATTTTATTTTTTTTTAATTTTATTCAACCCATATTTTTTTAACTTTTCTTTTTCAATTTTGTTTTGTTGAAAGATGAATATGTATCTTCATCTTTTATTTTTATATATCTTTACGTTTTTTTTTTTTTTTGGATTTTTAACTTTTTTCTCAAATTAATCACACTATTCATCTAATGGAGATCTCATTAAATTTATTTTTCATTTATTTAAAATTTTCAAAAAAAATAAAAAATAACAAATTTATTCGGGAAAAATTTTGTCTTTCAATATTTTTTTAATGGTATAAAATATTCATAAATGATCAATATCAGTTAACTGTTAGTTTAGGGAAGTTACTATAAATAAATTAAAAAGCTATATATTTATTTATAAATATTAAAGTTTTGGATAGGTTGGGGGTAATTTCCCCTATTTTAAATCACAATTCATAAAGACATAAACAAAACTTGCATGAACAAATGGCCTGTGTGTGGGCCTCAGAAAACATACCGGAGCCCAATTAAAAGAACCCATACCCGCCCACACTTACCGGCTCTCGTCTGGAATCACAACCAAAACACCGTTAAACGGATTTTCGCCTCACTTTATTTCAAAATCTTTCTCTCGGGTTTCGATCTTCACTTGGCTCTTCAAAACCCACATTCGAAATTTTCGAATCCCACTTTCAAGTCTCCACTCTCCAACAAATCCAACAAGTTTCCCGCAGATCTAGCTCAACCAGCTCGCATCACTCTTTCGAGATTTCGTCATCATTTGGCAACATGAAATGGTCTGTTTCATGACCCCTTTTAGTTGTCTCATCGTTCTCTCCTCCACTCTCTGTAAATGGAGTTTACCGAAGCCTACAAACAGACCGGCCCCTGTTGTTTCTCCCCCAACTCACGTTTCATAGCCGTTGCCGTCGATTACCGTTTAGTCATCCGCGACACTCACACTTTCAAGGTACCTATTTCTCGTAAATTAACATCAAACAATCACTCAAGTGGTCTCCTGATCTGATTTATATATCTTGTTTTCAATGATTTAGGTCGTGCAGTTGTTTTCATGCTTAGATAAGATAAGCTATATAGAATGGGCGGTTGACTCAGAGTACATTCTATGTGGATTATACAAGAGGCCAATGATACAGGCGTGGTCGTTGAGCCAACCGGAATGGACCTGCAAAATAGATGAGGGGCCTGCTGGTATCGCGTATGCCAGGTGGAGTCCTGATAGCCGTCACATTCTGACCACATCGGATTTTCAGTTGCGGTTAACGGTTTGGTCGTTATTGAACACGGCGTGTGTTCATGTCCAGTGGCCCAAACATGCTTCCAAAGGGGTCTCTTTCACCCAAGATGGGAAATTTGCTGCTGTCTGTACGAGGCGTGATTGCAAGGACTATATAAATCTGCTCTCTTGTCATACGTGGGAGATCATGGGTGTTTTCGCTGTTGATACTCTCGATTTGGCTGATATTCAATGGTCACCAGATGATAGTGCTATAGTGATATGGGACTCACCTCTCGAATATAAGGTACGTAACTTATATTTACTATCATGAAGTTAACGTATCATTTTCTATTAATTTAAGTTTTTGGATCTGGTTATAACTAACATGGTATTAAACCTTAGAGATCCTCTCTGAAATTCATTCTTTTTGTTACACATATTATACGGTAGAAGAAGTTTAGTGTGTGTCCGTTATCTATCATCCGTCTATGTTATATGTGAAAGTGCATGTTAATATATCATAATCTCATGTCTTAATTATTATAGTTTGATCATTTTCTATTAGTTTAAGTTTTTAGGTCCGGTAACTAACACATGCTATCTTATGTTTGGCGTACAGGTTCTTATTTACTCTCCGGATGGGAGGTGTCTATTTAAGTATCAGGCGTATGAAAGTGGACTTGGTGTAAAAAGTGTTTCGTGGTCTCCATGTGGTCAGTTTCTGGCAGTGGGTAGCTATGATCAGATGTTGCGGGTTTTGAATCACCTGACTTGGAAAACATTTGCTGAGTTTATTCACCTATCTACCGTTCGTGGTCCTTGTTTTGCTTCTGTTTTCAAGGTAGCTGGTTTTCATTTATGTTCCTAAGTTAATAGATATTGTAACGATGATTTGATGTCTAGGACTATAGTATTTTAACTATTGTTTCTTTAAATCACAGGAGGTAGACGAACCTCTGCAACTTGATATGTCTGAATTGTGTTTACATGATGATTTCATGCAAGGCAATTCTGGTACGCAAGATTCTCTGTTGTCTTTGACAAATGACACGCATGACATTCTTAACACATGCTATGCTTAAACTATCAATCTATGCTAAACTATATTGTTTTGGTCTTGCTTGACTAGCTTCTGCTTATGTATGATGCCATTTCAGTAGGATTGAATTTGTCATGTTTGCTATTGTTGTTCACTGATGCACTGTGGTCTTGTTACTCAGTCATATCGATCAGTTATTTGTACGTATATTTTTGTCTTTCAATCATTTGATCTGTATTTTTTTTCCGCTGAAAAGATTCTCCAGAGAGACATTTCAGAGTTAGATATGAGGTTATGGAAGTACCGATTACTTTGCCTTCTCAGAAGCCTCCTGCTGACAAACCAAACCCTAAACAAGGAATTGGTAAATGCTGCTTTCTTGTTTACAATTACTATGCTATAATAGACATTGATTCATATATAATGTGTTTGTTTAAAGCAGAGTTGACCATTTTTACTTTTTTTCCTTTGACAAACTGAGATGTGAACTTAATTGGCAGGCCTTTTGTCATGGAGCAGAGATAGTCAGTATATCTGTACTCGTAATGACAGCATGCCAACAGCTCTATGGATATGGGACATACACCGTCTCGAGCTTGCTGCCATCTTGGTGCAGAAGGATCCTATTCGAGCAGCAGCATGGGATCCAACTGGTGCACGCCTTGTTTTATGCACTGGAAGTTCTCACTTGTATATGTGGACACCTTCAGGTGCCTACTGTGTGAACAGTCCTTTACCTCAATTTTACATAACTGATCTGAAATGGAATTCAGATGGAAGCTGTCTTGTCCTCAAAGACAAAGAGTCATTCTGCTGCGCTGCTGTGGATGTATTGCCAGAATCTAGTGATTATAGCTCAGATGATTAAGGCAAAAATTCTTATGCTCTTGATAGCATGTGATCATTTGACAGAAATTAAACATGTGATTCTCTCCCCCTCTTCCCCTCTCTCATTGTAGTTGGAATTGTACCAATAGCTCTGTTGTAAACTAACATCATATTCCAGTTGTTGCCGAATGAATTAGCTCAAATTACAAATATAGCCATGAAGAGTGTAATAGCTTTCTTGCATTGTCTGCCAATACTGAAGATGGGAATTGAATCAGGCAATTTGACGAGTGATGGAAATTCATCGTACTCTGTGGAATGCAAAGTTGGTCACATTGACAACAGGGTTCATATATATCTATTTTAATTGCAGGAATGCTTTTTGCCTGCAAAAGAAGAAAAAAAAAAAAATAGTATAATAGCTTTCCTGCATTGTCTGTTGAAACTGCTTCAAATGCTTGTTTGATTGCGAGAACAGAAAGTATGATTTTGTGGGGTGTGCATGTTTTGTGGTGGTGAGTACATGGCATACATAAAAATGTGACCGGTTATCAACTTATCTTCACTTTTGTCCTTGCACGAGAGTGGCATGCAAAACAGAGAAGCGAACTCAATTGAGCCTCATACACCTTTTTCAGTGGCATCAATTTTTTTTTTTTTTAATTTTTTCCCAATACAAACACATTTATCAAACTCTATGGTTTCAAGTTACTTGTAATTGGCGATTGAATGTTCTTCTTTGTGACCATAAAATTGACAATAAATCTAATAGAATCTATTTACATTAAATTATCTAATATACTTAAATATTTGGAGTGATTTCAGTAACCATCATTCAATTCTCAATTTAATTTCAGAACCGCACAAAAAGGCAATAATCTATCTAATTTAATATTACGATTTGATCCTATTTTTTATAAAAAAAATTAGGACAAGTAGAGTTTGTTTAAAGTGAGGGATTTTATTCTTCATAAATGTGAGTGACGGTGAGTCTAATCTATGTTATTTATAATTTGTAATGTTGATCGAAAGGTTTGCACATTTTGTCACATGCAAGATAAAAAAGGATAATTTGACAAAAAAAAAAAAGAAGGGAAAAACTCTTTTTGATTTAATAACACATCTAATATAAGGTTTTGTCCTCAATTTAATCTTAAACTTTATTAATTTTACTAGTTAACGTACAACGTCACATGTTATATAATTATTAGTAAAAATTTAGCACAATATATAAAATATATCATAAAGTTTTATTCAACTTTATGAATTTTACGTGACCAACGTGTTCTTTATTTTTAGAAATATCACTTATGGTGTAATAATTTGAATTTAAGACACTGACAAGCAGAAGTAGCCGACTTTACTATCAAGTCCCATTAGACAGTGCACATTTTTATTGATCCAAGCAAAAGCTTTGAAATTATATTTTTCTCATTGTGCCAACAATATTATTCAAAATCCGATTTGTCCCAACTGTACTTTTCAAAATTTGATTTAACTCAATCAAGCTATTCCAAATTAAGCTTGTAAATTCAATTTATATTACTAAAATCCTACTTGTTCTGACCACATTTTCCTAAATTTAACTTAATTCAATCCAACCATTCTCAAATTAAGCTTATAAATTCAACTTATACAACTAAATCAAATTGATAACCAAATCAGTATCAAATAAAATTGACCTTTTGGACTAGTTCTATGTTCAATTTACTTAAGAGAATTCTTTTAAAATTATCATTTACAATGAAACAACTCATTTAGTAACGAAGCCAGATTTGTATAACATTTATAAACCCAGAGTTTAGCTCACATATTGTGCAAATTTTAGTTAAAACTTAAACCTTTGCTAAGTTCATAAAATTTATCGTTTATTTAGTATTTAATTTCATAAATTTTACATGATTGATAAAGTATAGAAGAATATTGCAAATTTCATTGTAAACTACAATGAACATACTAGAACCTATTTATAGGTCAAAGAGGAAAACAAAAGAGGCAATTGAATAATCTATACAAGTCAATTGGAATTATATATATATATATATATATATGAAAATGAAATATATCACAATAATGAGTAATAATAATGTGATATATATGGTGAGGACAAATATGGTAACATGCCCTCGCAAACTCAAGATGGCAAAATGGATGTAAACTTGAGTTTTCATCTCGCCATCTGGAGTTTGGAATCTAATTCATGAAAACGTCCAGGATGATGAACTTTTGTAAATATATCAACGGTTGATCAATAGAAGAGATCGAGTGAAGTTTAATAGTACCCTAACGAATATGTTACCAAACAAAATGACAATAAATTTCAATATATTTGGTACGTTCATAAAAGACATCATTATGAGCAATTTAAATAGCACAATGATTGTTAGAACAAAGAGGAGTATCCGTGTTGTGATGAACTCTAATGTCTATAAGTGGCCAACGTAGCCAAACAGTTCTTGAGTAGTATTGGCGAGCGCTAGATATTCAATCTAAGTATTGGATCGGGCTATAACAATCTATTCTTACTATATCATAAGATGAGTGAATCATCAAGAAAGGAGTAGAAAACCAACGATAGATCATTGATCAGTAGGATTGTCAGCTTAATCAGCATGTAAAAAAAAAAAAAAAAAAAAAAGAACATGTAACTCTAAAGAAGGCTTAGTAGAAAAGTGAAGGCCATAAAACATTATTCTTTTGAAATATTGTAGAAGATGACGAATAACAACAAAATGAGTGGAATATGGAGCAAACATATGACATACACAACATAAGTAATATCAAGCTAAGTCATAGCTAGATAAACAAGATTACTAACAAGCTGTCAAGAAAGAGTAGGATCGTTGAGTGGTGTGCTTTCGAAAGGCGTGATCTTAACATTAGCTTCCAACAGACTAACACTAGTTTTACTATTAGTTAAGCCAACACGAGTAAAAAGATCCAAAATATATTTAGTTCATAAGAGATAATAACCATAAGAGACAGTTGAGACCTTAAAACCAAGAAAGTAATTGAGAGAGTCAAGATCTTTCATCTTGAAATGTTGTTAGAGAAAACTTTTAAGTTCAGAGATGCCAACAATATCATTACTGATAATGATCATGTCATCCATATAAAGTGACAAGAAAATAAAACCACGACTGGTCTTGCAAAGAAACAATGTAGAATCATAAGAGTTGGAGGTAAAGCCAAATTGCATGATGGTAAAGGAGAATTTGACAAACCAAGCTTTAGGAGTCTGTTTTAGTCTATATAGTGCTCGATGGAAATAACAAACCTTGTGTGGAGGCTATAGATACCTTGCAGATAGTGTTATGTATACTTTTTCAATAAGATCCCAATTAAGAAAGATATTTTTCATGTCTATTTGAAACAAGTTTCACCGTTTGATTACAATGATTGTCAGTAAACTATGGACAAATGTAAGTCTAGCAATTAGTACAAATGTCTCCTTATAATCAATTCTATACTTCTGGGTAAAACCTTTGGCCACGAGATGAGCTTTACATTGTTCAATAGACCCATTTGATTTTATTTTGATTTTATATACTCATTTGCACCTGATGATAGATTTATTAGAAAGAAGATCAACCATGTCCTAAGTGTGAGTCTTCTCAAGAGCTTGCAATAATTGGAAATAAGTTTCTTCATGTTAGATTGTTTAGAATAAGTCACAAGAACGGAGTTTGTTCATGAAGGTTGCAATGTGGCAAGTCTAGTCTTCTAAGATATTAATTTAGAGATAACCTATTCAAGTGTGGGTAAAGGATGACGATGAAGGAGGGATGCATGAGTGGGTTAAAAAGTATCAGTGAGAGTCATGAGAAATTGGATCCAGTGTTGATGATCTCCATTAGTAACGGATTTTTTAGCATCAGCGTGATTAGTAAAGGTAGGCTTAGAAAGTGCTAGTTGAACATAGAGAAATTGCAGCTTTAGGTGAAAATCAGCAATGGACTAACCAAGTTCCTATCGTGATCGATGAAGATTACGTAATAAATTATATTAATAAGAAAGAATTGAGATAGTATACTTGTGAGCCGAAAAATCCTAAAGGGATTGAATAGTTTCAAAGCGATCAAATTGAAGATTAATAGACTAAATAGAGATATTACGAATCCAAGTGATGATTTGATGATGTTTACTGTCCTAATCATTAGGTTGTTCATTGCATTTGATGATGATAATTTCATCCTTAAGTTTTTTGGGCCATTTATTGTCCTTAGTAATGTACCGATATAATTTTCCGTCTTTAAGAAACTGGATATTGCTTGAGCTAATAAGATATAATTGGGACTATCTAAAATAATTTGAATGGGCTGAGACACATCTAACTCCCATGAATTCTCCATCACAAAGTAAATAAGCCAAATAAAAGAAGAAACAGATAAACCAATAAAAGAACAATCAATAAAAGAAGCCCAATAAAAGAAACAAAATGATAAGCCTAATAGATTTGTGATAGGCAACCCAAATATGGAGGAAGCAAACACACTAGGCCAGAGGCAGCAGCAAACTAGAGACAAGGTGTGACACAGTAGTGATAGTGGCAGCAAACCAGAGATAAGGTGCGACGCAATAGTAATATAAAGTGCATGCGACAACGGAAAGAACAACGCACGCAACGGAAATAGTGGTTCGATGATGCGAACACAAAGCAACCAGTGAAGCTACTCTTAAGATAGTAACTTGAGATATTAGCAGATTAGACCGGGTGCGGAAAGACAGACAATGACGTGATGGTGCAACTGTAGTGTGGCAAATGGTGTCAAACATATACAGCGAAAAAAAGAGACGAACCGACAACAAAAGGATGCTGGTTTGACAGTGCTGGTGGTTTGATAGAGATGGTGGTTCAATAGAGGCAATGAAATAGAGATAGATGCATTGCGATAGTGCAGCGAGACTAGAACTTGGTACGATAGTGTAGTGCGATGGTGTGGTGGTGCAGCGACACTAGGCCGAGTTGATAGACTAGCGAGTGGAGGATACAGAGCTAGCATAACGCATAATGATTTTACACATTTGTTTGACAATGAAAAAAAAAAAAAAAAAAACCCTAAAGAACATAAATTTGATACCATGATAAAGTATAGAAGAATATTAAGTATTTCATTATAAATTATAATATATATTAAAACCTATTTATAGGTTAAAGCGGAAAACAAAAGCGGCAAGTGAATAATCTATATATGTCAACTAAATTATATATTATATACATGGAAACTAAATATATCACAATAATGAGCAATAATAGTGTGACATATATGATAAGGATTAATATGGTAACAATGAAAATTAAGTTTTTTTTTTTAATAACATATATTATGTGGTCACTCAAACTTGAAACATTGTTAGACGAAATGAATATTTTTTTGCTACCAAACCATATTATGGATTGTACAGTATCACACAAGCAAAACTTTTGAAACTTTATTTTTCTCATTTGTGCCAACCGTATTATTTAAAATCCGATGTGTCTTGACTATAGTTTTCTAAATTTGATTTAATCTAATTGAAGTATTCTCATATGAAGCTTGTAAATTCAATTTGTATTACTCAAATTCTATTTGTCCCGACCACATTTTTCTAAATTTGATTTAACTCAATCAAACCATTCTCAAATTAAGCTTGTAACTTCAATTTATACAACTAAATCAAATTTATAACAAATCAAGTTCAAATAACATTGACTTTTGGACTAGTATCCTGTTTAATTGACTTAAAGAGAATTTTTTTTAACTATAATGTAATCCAGCTAAATTTGTCCAACATTTATAAGCCTAGTTTCATTACATACATGTAGAATTATTAGTTAAAACTTAAAACTTTGCTATGTTTATAAAATGTATCATTTAACTTCACAAACTTTACATGATAATCAAATTGTTTTTCACTATTAAGCTACGTTGTGCATCATGTAGTGTCACATCATTTATTGATCCAAGCAAAACATTTGAAACCATATTTTTCTGATTTGTGCCAGCCATATTATTCAAAATCCGATTTGTCCTAACTCCCAACTATATGGTTCTAAATTAGGTTTAACTTAATCAAGTATTCCCTAAATAAGCTTGTTTATCACCCAAATCCTATTCGTCCTGACCATATTTTTCTAAATTTGATTTAACTCAATCAAACCATTCTCAAATTAAACTTGTAAATTCAATTTATGCAACTAAATCTAATTGAAAACCGAACAAGATCAAATAAGATTTGACTTTTGGACCAATACCTTGTTCAATTCACTTAGAGAGAATTTGTTTTAAAAATAATATCATCATGGTGGAATAATTCCTATATTTTCCTAACTAAAATTGTACAACATTTATAGACCTACATTTCATTTTACATATATATAATTTTTAGTTAAAACTAAAAATTTGCTAAACCTAAGTGTATAAAATATTTCATAAATTCAATATATAACTTCACAAATTTTACGTGATAGTCAAGTCATTTATTTTTTGAAATAATACTTGTCTTACAATTACTTAAACCTGAAACATTATAAAGTTAAATAAGCAATTTTTACTATTAAGCCACATTGTGCTTTGTGCGGTGCCACGCCCTTTATTGATCCAAGCAAGACCTTCAAAACTATATTTTTCTCATTTGTGCCAATGATATTATTCAAAATTCTATTCGTGTCAACTAAATTTTTCTAAATTTGTTTTAACTTAATCAAACTATAATTAAGCTTGTACGGTCAATTTATATTACTCAAATCCTACTCATCCCAACCTTATTTTTCTAAATTTGATTTACTTAATCAAACCATTGTCAAATTAAGCTTGTATATTCAATTTATATGCCTAAATCAATTGATAACCAAATCAAGATCAAATAACATGGAGCTTTAGACTAGTATCCTATTCAATTGGCTTATAAGTAATTCTTCTATAAATATCAGTTACGGTGGAACAACTTATAGAGTAATCAAGTTAGATTTGTTCAACATTTACAAGCCTAGATTTTGTTTCCCATATTACATAATTTTCAGTTAAAACTTAAAACTTTACTAAATTTACATAACATACCATAAATTTAGTATTTAACTTCACAAAATTTGTATCGCGTTATTTGTTTGTTTGTTTTTTTTGAAATAACATATGCAGTATTCCCGACCTGAAGTATTATTAGACTAGATAAATACTTGTTACTACCAAATCATAGTATGCATTGTGTAATATCACACTGTTTATTGATCGAAGCACAACCTTGGATTCTTATTTGTTCCAATCCCATTAATTCGGACTTGATATATTCTAAGTTCATAGAATGTATCATAAATTTAGTATTTAACTTCACAAAATTTGTATCACATCATTTTTTTTTTTTTGTTTTTTGAAATAACACGTGTAGTAATTCCGACCTAAAACATTATCATACTAAATAATTGCTTGTTTTTTTTTTTTTTTTGGTTTAAAAACCAAACAATATTTCATTCAACCAAACAGGAAAAAATACATTTGAGGCTAACAGTCTCCTAGAGCAAATCTCTTCTTGAGGAGAGAGCCTACGTTGCCAGACGATGTGTGACGGTGTTCCCTTTACAGAAAATTGCCTAACACTTATAATTATCTATAGCTTTACAGAGGACTATAATGTCTTCTCGAATGAAACTAGCAGTGTTGTTTGATGGGGAACTTGCGTGCAACCCTACAGTTGTGTGCATTGCGCAATATCCTATCCTTTTATTGATCCAAGCACAACCTTTAATTCTTATTTGTTCCAATACCATTAATCAAAATCCGAATTGTCCCGACCATATTTATCTATTTGGTTTAACTAAATCATCCTACCAAATCACAATATGCATTGCACAATATCACACCCTTTATCGATCCAAGCACAACCTTTTATTCTTATTTGTTCCAGTCCCATTAATCAAAATCCAACTTGTCGCCAATCACATTTATCTAAATTTGGTTTAACTAAATCAAAGCTATTCCAAAATTAAGCTTGTAAATACAATCTACATCACTCTAAATCCTGTTCATCCAACCACATTTTTCTAAATTTGATTTAACTCAATCAAACCATTCCTAAATCAAGCTTGTAAATTCAATTTATACAACTAAGTCACTTAAATAACTTGACTTTTTGAATAGTATCGTATTCAATTACCTTAAAAATACACACATTTTAAGATACCATTTATTTACGGTGGAGAAAGTAACCTAATAATCAAGCTGCGTTCATGCGATATCAACGCCCCTGGATTTCATTTCAAATCCAAGTGAAAAAAATATAAATATAATAGCAAACTCACTATTAAATATATATTTTTTTTTACAAGGCTACGCCACCACATCACACACACCCACCCATATAAGCAGACATAAGTGTCACTACAGCCCAATTCTGCTCATCATTTGCGTCTTCTTTTACTTCTAACCATCAAACAGAAGTAAAACACACAGAGAGACAAATGATTCCTCAAAACATTTCTTTGTAACTGCCATTGTCTTTAAAGTCTTATTTTCAACGCCAACTTTACTCTCAGACATAATCTGTGTCTTGCAAACCAATCCCAAAGGTATCAGATATCACTTGTAGACGCTTTCAGGTTTTACTGATTCTGTGTCTGTGATTGAATTCTCGTCTTGTACAACATATGGATTTTTTTTTGATTGTCTGTGTGGTTTGTTTGGATTGAATAGTCTTTTTGCGTTGTGGGTATGTGGTGTTTTGCGGATTGATATTGGTTTTATTGGATTCTCGAATGCTTGTTGAATTTGAGATTGGTTTGTCACTGGTTTTTTGATTTTGAATGGGATAGGAGCTTGTTTTAGTGTATACTAGAGAATCTGTCGGTTTTTAGGGAAATTAGAGCCTTTGATATCTATACTTGTATTTGTTTCTTGAATTTGCAAATTGATCTTTAGTGAGTTTTTAGTTGGAGAGAAAATGGGGTGCTGTTTATTTTATATCTGGTGTTCTTTTTATTGATTTTGAATGTTGTTCATTTCTGGGTATGTAGTGTTGAATATATTGGAGCTTGTTTGATTGAATGAATTTGAAGTAATGTTCTTGATGGGTTTGAGGTTATATAAATTATTTGGTTCTGACTAGTGTAGGAGTTGATTGTCTGGATTTTTTGATGGAACTGAACAACATTTTTAACTTTTGGGTTTGTAGGATACAAAAGACTGGAACTTTTTTGATGGAAACATGACTCAAAGGGTGAGGCAGAAAGTGTCCCATTTCAAGGACAGAAATGAGGCAATTGTAAGGAGGAATACAGAGTTGGATGGTGGGTGCTCCAATTCCCAGGCTAGTTATGCGGTCGATTGGACAACATTGCCTGATGATGCTGTTATTCAACTCTTTATGTGTCTGAATTATCGAGACCGAGCAAACTTGTCCTCAACATGTCGAACATATAGGCAATTAGGTTCCTCTCCTTGCTTATGGAGTTCATTGGACCTAAGGTTCCGCAAATTTGATATCTCAGTAGCAAAACTGCTTTCCTCTAGATGTGCTAATCTTCAGACACTTCGGTTTCGTGGGACAGAATCCGCAGATGCAATAATTAATCTTCAAGCAAGGTGTCTTCGTCATATTAGTGGTGAATTTTGTCGGGATATCACAGATGCTACTCTTTCAGTGGTAGTTGCCAGGCATGAGATGCTTGAGAGTCTTAATCTTGGGCCAGATGCATGTCAGAGAATAAGCAGTGATGCAATCAAACAAGTTGCATATTGCTGCTCCAAGTTGAAGAGACTTTGGCTATCAGGTGTTCGAGAAGTAAAGGGAGACGCCATTAATGCTTTGGCAAAGCATTGTGGGCAATTGCTAGAGGTTGGCTTCATCGAGTCAGAGCATGTAGATGAAATGGCATTGGGAAACTTAAATTCTGTAAAGTTTTTGTCAGTAGCGGGAACAAGAAACCTGAAATGGAGTTCTGCCACCCATGTTTGGACTAGATTGCCTAGCTTGGTGGGGTTAGATGTGTCAAGGACAGACATAAGTTCGAATAGTGTTATGAGATTTTTGTCAACTGCCAAAAGCTTGAGAGTTTTGGTTGCCTTGAAATGTCTTGTTTTTGAAGCTGAAGCTGATAATAGCATGATGTATATTCACAAGGGTAAAGTTATACTTTCCTTTTCCAGTGATATTTTCAAGGGAGTAGCCTCGCTATTCATTGACACTACTGAAACTGAGGGTGATGTTTTCTGTTGTTGGAGGAAGTTAAAGAATAAGAATAGACTTTCAAGTGAGGTCATAAATTGGATTGAATGGGTTCTCTCCCATACACTTTCTCGTATAGCAGAGAACAACCCAAAGGAGTTTGACGATTTCTGGCTCAGGCAAGGGTCAGCCCTATTGCTTAACTTAATGCGAAGCACAGACGAGGAAGTCCAAGAAAGAGCAGCCACTGCAGTTGCAACTTTCGTTATCATTGATGATGAAAATGCAACTGTTGATGGTCAGAGGGCAGCTGCAATTTTGAAACATGGTGGAATATGCTTGCTTTTGGACCTTGCGAGATCTTGTCGAGAGGGACTTCAGTCTGAAGTGGCAAAAGTAAGGATAATCTTCCTTAAAAATATCAATCTCAGTGATTATGACAAAATTTCTCTTAGAACTTCTTTCTAAAAGTCAATTCAGATATGCATGAATTTTTAAGAATGGCTATCACTGAAACTGGATTACAAAATATGTAATATTCTTGTCCTATAAAGTTTACTTTTCAAGTGATTTGAGACCATGGATTTTGTTTTATTATTAGTACTTGGTAGTTCAGATTTGCATAATTTCATTCAACAATTGCAATGTGCAGGCTATAGCAAATCTATCTGTAGATTCCAAAGTGG
Source organism: Litchi chinensis (assembly GCA_019925255.1). NCBI lineage: Eukaryota > Viridiplantae > Streptophyta > Magnoliopsida > Sapindales > Sapindaceae > Litchi > Litchi chinensis. The sequence goes on along the minus strand of CM034467.1, from coordinate 20,875,464 downwards.
CCAAGGCTGTTGCTGAAATAGGAGGAATCAATATCCTTGCGAATTTAGCAAGATCAACGAACAGATTGGTTGCTGAAGAGGCTGCTGGAGGGTTGTGGAATCTTTCGGTTGGAGAAGAGCATAAGGTTGTGAAATGAAGCATTTTAAATGATATCATGCCTTTCACATTACTGTATTTTGCTGATAATATTCTTTTCAGGATGCCATTGCGAAGGCAGGTGGTGTAAAAGCTTTAGTTGACCTTATTTTCAAATGGTCCTCAAACAATGATGGGGTTCTTGTATGTTTCTTGTATACATTTTATGTTCTATTCCTTCCCACGCGGTATTGTAACATGTCAAAGTGAAATTATGAACTGGTCTTGGCATGCTTAATATCAGGAACGGGCTGCTGGAGCATTGGCAAATTTGGCTGCTGATGACAAATGTAGCATTGAGGTGGCAGAAGCAGGCGGTGTTCAAGCTTTGGTGATGCTTACAAAATCCTGCAAGTTTGAAGGGGTTCAGGAGCAGGTATCTCTATTTTGACTTTTTTTATACATCATTTTTAGAAGAAGCAATGATCATTTAGATTTGAAAAGATTTTTTTTTTTTTTTTTTTCTTTTTCTATGCTCACAGTGATGATTTACCATTGATTTTATCTTCTTTTTGTACCATAAAAAGCAGATTTTTATAGTGTATCATTTTTGTTAATTGTACAAGTCTAGGTCTCTGAAATTTATTATACATTAACCATACCTGAAGAGAGTACATGAGCCTCCAATTAAGTTAAAGATTCTTACGAATTGACAAATTTGTAATTAACCTACAGTTATGTTAGTTTTATTAGTTGCAACTGTGAAAGTGTTTTGTCACTAACTTGTGAAGGAATTTTGTGTTTGTCGTCTAATGGCTTGTCTTTCCGACACATTCATTGTGCACAAAATAGGCATATATTTCAAAATTGGAAGTATTATCATATGATGACTTATCTTTATAGAAAGTTGGTCCAAATATTTTTATTTCTATCCTTGTAGAAGTGTCCAATCTTGATAATTTTCTATGACATATTCCAATGGTGATACGCTGACCAAATGGCATTACTTTCTACTGAACAGGCTGCTCGTGCATTGGCTAATTTGGCTGCTCATGGTGACAGTAACAGCAATAATGCTGCTGTTGGGCTAGAGGCAGGTGCAATTGAAGCTTTGGTGCAACTCACTCGTTCACAAACTGAAGGCGTAAGGTATTATCTTTTCATTTTAAATTTTTTTAAACTTGCAGCATTCTGTATGGTAGTCACGTAGACATTAGAATTGGTACAGTCACTAGATGTCTTATAGATTTCAGATATATTATTAAAACTCAGTTTAGTTTTCTGCTTATCTACCTTGTTATAGTAAAACTTTTGTACTGTGTAAATCTTCTTAAAGTATTATTTTGCCTTAAATTTTGGCTATAGCTTTCAATTAAGTGTCTTAGATTGTTAATGTGCAAAACTCCACTCAGTGTAATTTTCTTAAATTTTGTTTTAAATCATTATATGGTACGACAGGCAGGAAGCTGCTGGTGCTTTGTGGAATTTATCATTTGATGACAGAAATCGAGAAGCAATTGCTGCAGCTGGCGGTGTTGAGGCCTTGGTATGATATTGTAATTAGAATTATTCATTTATATTTTCTAGCATTTTGGTTCTACTTTCTCTGGCATTTGGTATTAAATCTTGAAAAAATTTAAAGTTCTTGCATCTTTTGTTTGTGAAAAGGTCCCTCTTGGTTTTATAATGCTTCGTATTTTACTTTATCAAGTCATTGCTAACCTTCATCACTACATGCCTTAGGTAGCTTCCCATTTACGATTTCCAGGACACCTACTTTAATATACTTTGTCAAGGTTGATAAGCAGTTAGCCAATGAGTTGGCAACTGCTCTGGACCCCTCTCCCTTTCTTTATTGATTTGAAGAGTTCTTAAATTCAGACTTGTTAAATATTAAGTACTCCAGAATGGTATCAGCCGGTACGTAATTGGATGGCTAGTGTGTGCAATTGTTATATGTTAGCTTCTAACAGTTGAGCAGAGAAATCAAGAATGAATGAATATAGAAGGAGAGGCCCTGGGTTGATACCTATCTTTGGGCGTGCGTATTTAATTAATTTACTTTCCAACACACACACGTGCGTGCGCGTATTTAATTAATTTACTTTCCAACACACATACACGCATGCGTATTTGATTAATTTACTTTCCAACACACACACGCGCGTGCGCATATTAAAGTAATTTACTTTCCAACACACTTAGTTAAATGATAATCAATCCAGACAAAGCATTGATCTTGCAAAAATGGAATTTCAATAGGATCTGCTGACATGTAAATTATCATTTTATTGTTAAACAATAATCGATTAAGACAAAGCACTGATGTTGCAAAAATGGAATTTCAGTAGGATCTGCTGGGGTGTAAATTATCAATTTTATTCACTGATGTTTTGTTCTGTGTAGCCATTTAAGAATGTCATTTTGGTTGTTGGTTGAGAGGGATGATCTTTTTCTCAAGTAATTTAGTTTGGTCCAATTTTGGTTTTCTAGGTTTCTCTGGCACAATCTTGCTCAGGAGCATCCCGAGGTCTTCAAGAAAGGGCCGCAGGTGCTCTATGGGGATTGTCAGTATCAGAAGCTAATAGGTATTTATTAGAGATTGAATTTTTTTTTCTCATAATTCTGCTCAGATTTTCTCTTTATGCAATTGCATTTTTAGAATAGTTTCTTGCATGCATTGCACACTTTTTGTATTGGATGTTTCTTAAATTCTTTATATAAGGAGACCATTGCTTCTGATAAATTTTATTGTAAACCAAATAGATGTCAACTTAATGCTCTAGTATTTCCAGCACTAAAGTTCTTTTGTGCAATCATAAACTTCCCATAACTCCAGTTGAAAAAAGTATGATCTGTGGCAATATCTTCAGTCATTTACTTTTTCCTACTCTGGTTTTGACTATTGTACTTAAATTAATTATTGTTTGTCTTTAGATTCTATCTTCTTGTTTCTTCCTTTTGTATCTATTTAAAAGCATGCCACTACATATAATGGTTTCGTCCTCAACAATGTTAACATAAATAACCTCATTTATTAGGGAAATAAAATTTGCATTACTTTTACAGAATGCATGTGGCTATATTAGTTCTATATTAAATTCACCACGTTCTGTATTAATATTATTAGGATAAATTCACCTCCTTATGGTTCATTGAAAAATTTTTCCTTGAATTTGGGGGTTTGGCTAGCAACTACATAAATGTTAGTAGCATCATTGAATGAATGAATAAAATTTGCAGGATGATTGTACACACTTTTGTTTTTGAGTAATATCCTTCTTTGAGAAATCAACATCTTTTTTCTTCTATTATGTTATCTTCTAATTTTTTTATTCTACTAAATTGTATAAAAGTCACTACCTTGATCAATTTTGATAAATTTTAGCTAGGTTGCTTTATAAATAGATGGTTACATGAAGTTAGGTACTTCTTGTGCTATAGTTTGGATCTGTATGAGTCACTTTCCATTATATGTCAAAGGCACAAACTTCTATCCTTTTCATGTTGTTGTTATAATTGTCTCCTGATGGATATTTATGTTAGTATAATAATATGCTTCACTAGCAATGATAATGCTTTTGACGCTATTTTCTATCCTATTTGCCTGTCATGTGTGGTTTTTGTTGTTTTAGCATTGCTATTGGACGAGAAGGTGGTGTACCTCCCCTGATTGCGCTAGCACGCTCTACTGTTGAAGTAAGTTCTGTACTTGCTGCACAATCAATCAGATGAACTGTGATCAGATCATCAGAATACCAGTTTAATCAAGGCAAAATGCATCATCATGTTTATTTTGATGACATTATGTAGAACTTTTGTCTAGGAATATCAAAGTTCTCCGCAGCTTTGCATGATTTGTAGACAAGACAAGCTGGACAAGGCTGTTCCTAGTCTTATAACCTAGTGGGATCATCGAATTATGCCACCACTGCAAAGATGGATTTCATGATTGTATTCTTAAAACTGATTTTTGCATCATTAAGTCAGTAGCCTTTTCCTTGTGGATTTATTCTACTGGAAAGGTCTTCATCATTTAGAGCTGTTATATAAAGAATAAGTCAATCCCTATGAATTAATTCTAGAAAGAGATTTTGGTAATAAAATCTAAGCAAAAGGCACTTGTGCACCAATCTGGTGCTGTAAATAAACTGCACTTCTTGGAGAGGGAGAGGTTTGTGCAGCATTTACCAGTACTTGTAATATATGCATTTGTGTAATCTGTAAGAACTGTCTTTTAGTCAACTTAAACTGGAACTGAGCTTTAGATATCTGTGCACACTTCAGGATGTCCATGAGACTGCTGCAGGAGCTCTTTGGAATCTGGCATTCAATCCTGGTAATGCTCTTCGTATATTAGAAGAAGGGGGAGTACCAGCTCTTGTTCATCTTTGTTCATCATCGATGTCAAAAATGGCACGTTTTATGGCTGCATTGGCATTGGCATATATGTTTGATGGGAGGTAAAGCATCGAACTAATTTCTTTTTCCTGCATTTTATGATGTGTGCATATGTATAGAAACACAATTATTTGTGTCTACAATCTAGAGATAATTTAAGATGCAGCAAATAGGAAAGAGATGTTGATTACATCGATGAGATGGCACCATACCTACTTCATTTGATCTTTAACTTGAGCATTTCTCCTTTTATGTTCACGCCACCATCTAAATTGGAAGAAAAAAATGTGTTCAAATTTGTATGTGTTTATATTGCTTTTGGCATGTGAAATCTTTTGTTGCGAAAGCATATCTCTATTTATTTGGAGAAAGAGAAAAGGAAACCGTCCTTTTTAAGTTTGGGGAACTGGATATTAAGTGAAATTGTAAATGCCCGAATAATTGCGAATCTTAATATTACTCAATGAGAGGAAATAGTTTTGGAAAGTATTTTTCTGATGTAATTTTGATGTACATTTTATATAGAATGGATGAAGCGTCAATCCCCTCATGTGAGAGTAGTACCTCAAAGAGTTTGAACTTCAATGTGATTATTAGAAGATCAGCCTTAAAGCATATTGGAGATTTTGTGCGCTCATTTTCTGATCAGCATACATTTGCCATCGCGTCTACATCAGCAGCCCCTACAGCTTTGGCACAAATAACAGAACGAGCTCGCATACCAGAAGCCGGACATCTCAGATGCAGGTTTACATTTCTTCTCTTTTTATGAAAATCTTGATGTCTGATATATTGTTAATTTCATATGCTTTTAAGAAACTCAATTTGTATTCATGATATGATATTTCTTTCAATGCCTATAAATAATATACAGAAATATAAGATTATGATTGTAAGTATAATTTTTTTGGTCAAGTCAGATAGCAAACTTTTTATAGGATTCTTTCTTGTGGTTTTTTATTGGCTTTTGTTGTTTTCCTCTCCAGTGGATCTGAGATTGGGAGATTTGTCACCATGTTAAGAAATCCTTCATCAATACTTAAGACTTGTGCTGCATTTGCTCTTCTGCAGGTGAACCTTCTCTCTCAACATAAAATTTGACACAGATGATGTGTGTAGTTGAGCAACTAATCCAATCTAACAGTGAAATTGGTTGTAGAAAAAGAAGATAACGTACATAAGTTATAAGGTCGTGTAATCACTTGTAAATCATAAGTGGTTATATATTCATACATATGATAGACTAGTTAATATTCTATTCTAAATTGAATTTCCTACTGCAGTTTACCATGCCGGGAGGACGGCACGCACCGCATCATACAATCCTCTTGCAGGAAGTGGGAGCACCAAGGGTCTTGCGTGGTGCTGCAGCAGCAGCATTAGCTCCTACTGAAGCCAAAATTTTTGCAAAGATTGTACTCCGCAACCTTGAACACCACCAGACAGAAACTTCTGTTCAGAAATGAATTGAGGACGGTGGCAAGGAAAAGTCCGATTATGGACTCAATCATTGTTGAACTTGCTATCATCGCATTACATATTCCCAGAGGCATGTTCAAATCACATTTCTGCTAAAGACTGGAGAGTTCCGGTGGTTCCCTGAATATATAATTACAACATAAGTTCCTCTTCAGGCTGAGGAAATAATTATTTTGTTCTTGAAGGTTAGCTCCGTTTTCAAATATCTATATTTCCTACCGTCAGCAAACCCAATAAAACCCAGTATCTGAACAATTTTGCACATTTTCCTTTGGGTTCTTTTCAAGTATAATTCAGTGTACTTGTTTCTGTATACTTTGTTAAGGGTGGATTTTAGTGTTTATCTCATCATGGACAAAGAAATGTTTTTTTTTTTTTTAAACTTATTCAAATCAAGTAGAGAAAGAGACAGTGTAATAAGTGCATTTTTGTTGTGCATAAAAATGCATTAGAAATGGTGGGGTTTATATAATTTTGGTAAACTGTTGTTTATACTTTGATCAATCTTTTATTCAAATTTTTAACATGATCATTCCTATAATCAGGCCTATAATTAAGGATAATTTTTTTTTAATGATTTAAATAGGGGGAATTTGAATTTGAGATCTTAGTTTTTGTTGCTAATAAGCGTAGTTACTTGGTTAGATTTTGCTTGAGAGCACATTGAGATGTTGTTTGGCGCGTGAGATAGAATTGAATTATTTATATGAGTTTGGATTTGATTGGATGAGATTGGATTGGATTAATTTAAATGTTGTTCGACATGAAACGTGAAATGTAGGATGAGATATGATTTGTATGAGATTTTTCAGATGAGGGTAAGATTTAAATGAAAATTTTCAGATATTTCAAAAGATTTGTTCTATTTTCTCCACTGCCTTCCAGTCTTTACCTAAGCAAGAAGCTTACCTCTTTCACCACCACCCTCCTTCCTCTCTCATGACCCTCTACTTCGTTTCCTTGGCCACACCAGAAGAGGTTGTTGTCATAAACGTCGTCTTACTCATCCAAAGCCCATGCCTCAAAACTCCCTGAAACCATTGTCGTCGTCTCTAGCAAATGCCTCAACCTCCCCAAAATCCTTACCGTCGTCTCTGCAAACCTCCACAACATCCTTACCTTTGTCCACTACAACGACCTTGAAGAAGTCGCCCTCTACACCCACTACTCCTTTTGTTCCATTTGTTGCCTCCTGATCTTCACCGTTAACGTCACACTCCTTTGCCAATCAAGTACTCTGATAGTCAATAGAGACTAGAGTTGAGAAAGAAGATGAGAGATGTGAGTGGTCTGGGTGAGGGGAGAGGTTGGTGAAGAGATAAAAGTTAATTCGTTTGTTGAGCGAGTTTGATTTCTCCCAACTTAGGGGGATAAAATAGTAATGGGATAATTTAGTGAAACTTCATTTGATTGGACCAAACATGAATTTAGATAAAAATTAATTCAAACTCAGTCCAAACCTATAAATTAAATGAGGCCTAATTGTTAATATTTTAATTTTAATTTTTTTTTTTTTTAAATACCACATTTGACATAACTATTTGAACTTAAGATTATTCTCAAATACTCAAGTTGGATGATGATTTTTATCATCAAGTCACATTAAATGGTGATAAAAGCGTCAATTTGGATATATATATATATATGTACATATATTTGAGATCATAGCTTATTCAGTAAATAATATATTACCTCATTTTCTGTTGTTTTTCATTATCAAACTTCCTTGTCAAAGCTTCAAACCCGGACCAGGTGCAACGCATCTAGTCCACTGTAATTTAGTCATCTAATCCGAGACTATTATGTGATTGATTTAATTAGAAAATTCCCCAAATCTATAATTGAAATTCCATTCTACATCAGTCAAGAATTGTCAGTTTATAATCATCATGTTTAGTTTATGCAATTACCATTATATGAAAATACCAAGAAAAACTATCATAGTAATTAAACCAAACCAAAACAAAAACCTTGTCATGAGCAAACATCCAATAATTCACGTGTGAACGCATGATGTAAATAGGGAGTTGATTTTGAATTTCAGTCTGTCCTTGGGTCTAAGGCTATTTTACATCAACCACATAATATTAATACTCACACGTCACAACCGATCCTTACTTTGGTTCTAGCCTTCTAGACTTGAATCAAATCTTTAGTGGTTCGCGTGTTAGTGTTGGTAGAGAAAATCAATCAATCGGACAAATTCTTTCTGTTGGGAAATTTATTCCTAGGGTTCCTTCATTGTTCATTGTGAAGTTTTATTAGATTTCTTGTGATGAAAGCAACAGATTTAGAAGGCTTTCCATCAACTAATTATGGTCCAAGATGTAATGGCGTAGACATAGAGTTAGTATGTGTGCTAAAATAAAACTAAAATAGTTGAAAGTGTCATTTATGAACTAAATCAGTAGGCAGTTTGATAAATATGTTAGCAATAATGTGAATTCTAAAAGAATATTGTTTTTAAAGAATGGGGTAATTATAGCTAGCTATTGGTGTCTTTAGTAATCGCACCACAACACCATGTCATGAGGCATGGTTTTACACCCGGTAATCGTCCCCCACCAATTTATGTGGACAAACCGCCAATCCTTGTATGGGCCACTCCTCCACTTTTGTGAGGGTCGATCTCTCTCCGTATGGGAATAGCTCCCCAAATCGTGCAGTGTCTCATTCCGATTGATCCCGATAGTTTCTTAGGTCAGTTCCATTTATCAAAGGAATGAGGTAGTTGAAGGAAATAGATTTCAATCCATAAAATAAATTTTAGAACATTAACAATAGGACAATGATGGCAAATTCTAAACTCGATTAGAGAAAAAAAAATTATAATTATTAAGTAATAATTTTTGCCTAGCAATTTTGTTCTATATTAATTTGGTATTTGGGTAATTGATTAAACAAGTGTTAAAAAAACTAATTGACTAAACATTTAGAATTATTTTACTGAACAATAATATGAAAAAAGAGAGGGTATATAAAATTCACTAGTAAAAGAAAAAGAAAAGGAGCTAGATTGAATCTTGAAAGTAACAAACAAACATTTATTAATAAACAACTCCAATAGGAAGAGGATTATAAATTCTTTATGTCTTTTCTTGTTATTCCTTTTTTGTGTTAAATGATGGTATTAAGAATTCATTAATTAATTAACTTGGGTACAAATTACACATCATCTCTTAATGCAGTTAGTTGAGTATCTCCCTTTCATAAGAGATCGAGGCTTCAATAATTTCTAATGAATATTAATACTAGTATGGGTAGTCTATTTTATATTGATTATGAGAGTAGTTTGTCTTTCATTTCTTTGGTTAGCCATTTTGGACAGTTTTATTAGTATGTAATCTTAGTGGATCCTGGTAATATTCTGACTTGTAAGACATCAACTTAAAAAAAAAAACTTAGGTAGAAATTTAAAATTTATTAAAAAATCATATTTATTCTTTTAATACATAATTACATATATGTTATGAATATATAACCTTAACATCACTTCCTTTTTAATAATATTCATTACCTTATTTGTTGCTATTTCAATATGAAAATGATTTTTCAATTTGTCTATAAATAGACCTATATTGTAACAATTGGAATACACATCAATTGAATTATTTTCTCTCTTTCTCTCTTACTTTTGTTGTTCCTCTTATTTGATTATTATTCTATATTTATTGCTTTTAGGCCATATTTTATTCAAATAATCTCATTCATGTGATTTACTCTCTACTATTTGATTCAAATAATCTTGCTAGTATATGTGTTTCGTATAGAGGTCATGTCATGCTAACAGATATTATGGTAGATCCAAAATAAATTTTTCTTTAAATTTAATTGATTTTTTGTCCTTTTGCTATTCTGGTTTATATGTTTATTTTAACATATGTGATATGGATCTTATTTTGAAAGCATATGTTAAAAGCTTTAAATCTGTATATTGTTTACATTATTTGATTAACTGTAAAAGAGAAAATACCGAATTAAAAAAATATTGTTTTATTGGTTTGATTGATGCAAAGAGAGAGAAAAGAAAAAATTATATGAAGTTTGTCTTTGTTTTGTGTATGGAGAGAGAAAAAAAATTATTGTTTTCCTTATTTATGTACAATGCGAAAAATACATAAAGTGTGTACATATATATATATATATATTTACTCTTTGTGAGATATCAATGTTCTTGCTATTTGTTTAAATAATTTTATGAACATTGTTATATGAGAATCACTATTTTTTAGATCTTCTGCATTCGAAAGTAAGTTTAATATCATTGAACTTATATTTTGATACTTTATTTAATATGATATTCCTTCTAACTTTCTAATCTGCAACCTGAAGTTTGCAAGCAAAAATTGAAACTAAAAGTTTTAGTTTTCAAATAGAATCAGAAGTTCTATAATCTCTTAATTAGAACCAGAAGTTATAAATTTTCAATTTTATTGAAACCTGAAGTTCTATATTGCAAATTTGTTTAGAACTAGAAATTTTACACCTTCAATTTAATTAGATTTATAAATTCTGATATATTTATCTATTAGAATCAGAAGTTCTATAGTACTAATTTATCTGAAATTAGAAATTCTACTTAAATTCTAATAAAATTTTGATGGCTTTCATGCTTAATGGGGACAATTGTATATGTCAAATAAATTATAGTTGCTTGAAGCAACATAATTGTCCCTTGCCTATTTTATAGAAAGAGTGTGTCTTAGACCATGAATCTAAACACAAAAGGCAACAAAATATACAAGTTTGTGTTTTGTGTATGAAGCCAACGTTATGCATATATATATATATATATATAGAAAGCAATGTGACTCTTTCAGGTTATGAAAAGTTAAATAAAGATTGAACAGATTCGATCTTGTGATGTTATGTTCTTACTTTTTGCATATGACATAATGGTTCCATCAAATTCGCTTTAATTGATTGGATTCTCGATGAACGATTTGAATTCAAATTTTTGTATTTTAAATCTAAACTAGAAGTTCCGGATTCTCAATAAATTTATTCTCAGTTTTATTTAGATCTTAAAACCTGAAGTTTCAAATCCTTATTTCAATTCTAGATTATAATTTATTTATATTTTGGAACCAAAATTTTCAAAATTACAAATAAAAAAAAATTGAGAAAAACCAAATTAATTCGAATTTGATACAAAAAAACCCTTTCGAACCAAGCATATAGATTTGAAAACATGTCTTCTCATTGAGGGTGAGTAGAGACTTAAAAATCTTTATACTAATTTCTGTTCATGATTTCAGGATATATAGATCTTGAAATTTAAATTCGTAAATACGTTAAAGTATTCTATTTTTTCTGTTTATGAATTTCAATGCATCGAGATATGTATTTTCATACTTATGTATTTAATATGGATTACTTGATCGATATATATAACAATCTCATACCTCATATTACATAGTTAAATCTATTTGTATTATGGTTAAATTGTTACATTTACAGTGACGACATGAGTTTGATAGTAGCATGAGCTGTTAGATGTGAAAATTAGGTAGCAACGACTATTAGAGTTTCCTGATAGTGATTTTGTTTGAAATCTTTTAAAATATATCATAAAATTAATGTATTATTGTAATTTACTTAGAACCTGAAGTTCTAATACTAATTACAGTGATTGATGTGATTTGGAAAAGAATTTCATTCTTAATTATATCAAAATCTAAAGTTTTGAGTGACTATCATATTAAACATGTAATTATAATATATAATTACATCATAGTTTGAAGCTTTGAGTTTTTGAGAAGAAAAGATACAATATATTTTTTTCTTTCTTATATTAAATTATATAATTATTGTTACTTCTCATAAAATTTTGTGTTAGCGAAGGACGTGTTATTTTCGTTTTTCTTCTTTCCTCAGAGCAAGATACGAAATAAGGTACATGACATGTATCTTCTTATACCTTATTTGATTATTAAATATTTGTTACAATTTGTTATAATAGTATTTTGAGAAATTGTTCATTAATTCACTGTGATTACAATTTATATATCTTGGTAAAATGATTAATTTATATTTTTAAGGAAATATATATGTATATGTATATTTGATCGCCAAATAAATGAAGTCAGATGATTGAAATAATTTGTACTTCAAATTTGCTCATGAAGTAGCAATGTTAATGATTATGGGTGAAAAATCATTTATCTCGTATGACTAAATTAATTAATATGATTTCTTGAAGTGAATGTTAAATCATCTAATAGTCATGACGATGATTATGGTCAATAAAGTCTCGGTGATCATAATAAATTTTAACCACCTGAAGTGGAATTCACACCAAAGCAAAGTAAGCAAAATGTTTACTATTGATGGAATATGAAATTATAATAATTGTATATATGAAGTATACATAAATATTATATTAATTTTTTATTGATATATAAAGGCTCTAGAAGAGCAAATTTGTATATTACAAAGTGAAAAACAAAAATATTATATATGTAAAACTTTGTTACTTTAATAGATCCTAAAATAATCTATTTAGATATACATTAATAAAAGTATATCGCATTTGTATTATTCATACTGTCATATGTCAGAAGCATATTTTATGATGACTATCATATAATCATAAGTATAATATGATAAAAAATTATGATGAATCAAAAGTTTGATTTTTCATCTAATTATAAATATATATATATATATATGATGCATCAAATTATTGGAAGTAATATGGATATCTATTATAGAATTTGAAGATTCTTATCTAGTAAATATCCTTGAAGGACAATAATTGATATTACAATTTGGTCCCTAAAAGACACTATGTGTTTGGTCCTTGAAAGACACTATGTGACATTTTAGTCATTGAAGAATAATATGATAGTCTAATATATCGCTAAAAGATGGTAAGACAGTATAATTAAGTCCCAGAAGGATACTATAATGATATAAATAAGTGTAGAAAGACATTATGATGATGCAAATAAATTCATGAAGGATAACAAAATAATGTCAATGAATAAATTTTTCGTCGTTAAGGGGAGAATAAGGATAAAATTATAAAATTTAACGATGTGAAATTACAATTGACATGCATCATTCATTATGATGATTATTGTATAAGTCATATGAACCTGAAGTTCAAAGGATCATTTACTTGAAAATTACATACCTAAATAATTTTATACTCATTGCCAATGCATTAACTCAGGTGATTGTTTCTGAAGAACAATTTATATAAATGACAACAAATAAATCATTTGTTAGATACAGAAGTGTGAAAAGTAAATTTGGTTGTAAAGTTATTATTCCTTGAAGTGAATAATAAATATCATGATCATTTTAAAGATTACGTTCGAGCTATATATAATCCTCATTATATAAATATGACTCCTGAAGAGTTAAATGTTCTTGAAGAGATAAAACTCTTTGAATCTCCACCTATGAAACTCAAAAGGGATCTTAATTATATATGGAAAAATGCATGTGCTCTAAATATTATAGTTTGCATTAAGAATATGTGAAAGTTTACAGTAGCCCTGAAGAGGTATGTGTACTGAAAACTTAAAGAAAATTAAGATATTATATTTTATTGTTGTGCATATTATAGAAAAATAATGAGAATATTGAATAATATATTGTGAATAAATGTCGACATAAAATTATTGATCAAAACAAAAGCAGAGCTATACTTATGTAGTTGTATTAAACTTGTCATGTGGACGCTTAAAAACGTCATATGTTTTATTGCTCTACATATTATAGAAAAATGATAAGAATATTGAATAACATATTGTGGATAAATGTCGACATAAAATTATTGATCAAAACAAAAGCAGAGTTATACTTATGTAGTTATATTAAACTTGTCATGTGAATGCTTGAAGACGTCATATGTTTTGATTAAAATAATTACTAATATAAAAATTGAGACAATGAGGTATAATTATATCTCAAAGGTTTACTGCAGAAACCCAATTTGATAATGTAAAAATAAATTATCTCATAGTTAATTTCATATGTTGAGAATTAACAGCCCTTGTAGAGGCTAGTACCTTAGAAGCAGTACAATCTTCTAAAGAGATACAAAATCTTAGAAATACAAAAATTTCCTTGGAGAACTATGGAGACATGATTGCAACTAATGATTATAAACTATATAATATCAATGAATGTTAAAAAAGACATGATTGGCCTAAGTGGAATGAAGCAATTCAAACAAAATTGACTTCATTAGCCAAATGTGATATAGTTGGACCAATAGTTCAGGCGTCTGAAGACGTCAAACCCATTAGATATAAATGGGTATTTGTAAATGTAATAAGATGAAACGCATTCACCTACGATGGATACAATTATGTTTCAATTTTTAATTAGTTTGGTAGTTTCCAAAAGACTTTAAACGTGTCTTTTGAATGTGGTAATTACATATTTATATGGGTCATTAGATACCAATATATACATAAAATCCCTGAAGGATTTAAAATATCTGAAGCATATAATTCAAATTCTCATAATTTGTATTCAATAAAGTAACAATAGTCTTTATATGACTTAAAGCAATCCGGATGGATGTCATATAATTGTCTTAGTGAATACCTTATAAAAGAAAGATATATTAATGATCTATATGTCCTTGCGTATTCATAAAGAAATCAAAATCTCGATTTGCAATTGTAGCAATAAAAGCCAATAACATGAGCTTTTAAAAACTACTAAATATTTGAAAAGAAAATTTGAGATGTAAGATTTTGAGAAAACAAAATATTGTCTCAGCTTGAAGATCAAGCACAAATCAGATGGAATACTAGTCCATCAACTCGAAGACACTGGAATTGAATCAATCATATTTTTCAATATCTTCAAAGAACTACAAGAGTAATAGTTGTGTACTTTTCAGGGGGAGTATCTTATGTCAATATAGACATATGTGCATTGCACTCTTTTTTTCTTTGATCAGGTTTTATCCCACTAGGTTTTCCTAACAAAGTTTTTAACGAGACAGTCCCTTTAAGCACGTCCAAATACTATTGAATTCATAAAATTATTGAATTTTTGATTCAACAGATCATGAAATATCTTTTGCTTTCATTAAGGGAATATGTCATCTCTTTTTGGAGTTTTGTATCATGAACTCTTTTTCCTTTTTGACCAATTTTTATCCCATTAGGTTTTATTGGCAAAGTTTTTAATAAAGTAGTATTTGGTACGCTCAAAAATCTCGAAGAGTTATCAAGTGGTGTACGCTCAAGGATAAGTGTTATGAATATATGACATCAACACCACTTCCTTTTTAATAATATTTATTATCTTATTTATTGCTATTTCAATATGAAAATTATTATTCAATTTGTCTATAAATAGACCTATATTGTAACCATTAAAATACACATCAATTGAATTATTTTCTCTCTTTCTCTCATACTTGTGCTTATTCCTCTTATTTTATTATTATTCTATATTTATTGTTTTTAGTAAGGGTGGGCAACACCATGTTCGGACCGCTTCCGACCGGATCCGATCTGAACATGTTAACTTCACGGATCGTCATTTTTGGATCCGAACATAATCCATCAAGGAGAAGGAACTGATCAGATCCGAACACCTAGTTTGCGGATCGGAACACCTACTTTCAATTTCAACTTATGATAAGAAGATAAATAGAGATATCTTGTTGGTGTACCTTCGTGAATTGTAATACATATCTCCCAAAATTTGTAAACATTCATACAAATTACTCAACATCAAACACGTGCAACATCTCCTTTGTCGACTACCAACATCAAATTACGTGGACTTTATATAGAGACATATGAAATTACGTATGTATCATTGTTCACGGGTTCACGGATCGGATCGGTTTTGGATACCTCGATCCGATCCGATCCGATCCGTGAAACATGGTGTTTTTACAAGTGAGGATCCGAACACCTTACTTTTGAATATGTGATTCGATCCGAACACCCACGGATCGGACCGGATCAGGGTGTTCGGATCGATTCCATGTTTTTGTGCCCACCCCTAGTTTTTAGACCATATTTTATAACAATATAGAAATTAAAAAAAAAAAAAAAAATCTTAGAGCTCCATCCCTATCTGAAAGAAAAGTTATAAACATTTTCGGAGATGAAAAATAGATAGTCTCCATCTCCAAATGTAAATGGGGATGGGGAAACCACCAGCATCCTTGTTTCCCTCATTTTTCCATTTTAATAATATAATATTAAAATTTATTATTTCAATAATTATTTTAAAAATTAATTAATTTATTTTGTTGTCTTCTAATTATTTTGTCTTCAATCTTGTTATATTTTAGATTTTGCTTGAATTTTGTAATCACTCATATAAGAAGAGATTATAATAAATAGTGAGATAACATTTTTTTTAAAAAAAAAATGTGGAATTAGTGTGTTTATGAGACTATGTTGTGAATTATGAAATTTTATGTATTTTATTGGTCATTTGGAGAATGATGAACTTCAAAAGGGATCTTTATTGTTCAATCGTCCATACGTGTATATATATATATATAAATTTTGGAAACTAGCATCAAAGAATTGAATTAATTTTTTTAGAACTATTAGCATTTGCTAATAAAAACAATATTTCGCCACAAAGGGGCAAAAGACCTATAGTTCACGGTAGTTATTAATTAACTATAATTTGTGGACACTGATGATACTAGAAAAACTTTAATAATATCTTGAATATACAAAGAAAATTATAATTTGATAAGGTGTAAAGGCTTGATATAATAAGAAATTGATTTTGAATTTGAATCGGTGCTTGGGTTTATTGCTATTTTATATCAGCGTAAGATCAATACTCGCAAGTCACGACCAACCCTTTGGCTCTAGACTGGTCAACCCGTTAGTGGTCAACTCTCCAGTGGTTCTCATGTTAGTTGACTATGCCTAATAAGTCTTGGCAGAGAAAAATAATAAATTGGATAAAATGATAGAGGAAGAGTCTGTTTGGCTCGTAGGAAAAGTAATTTAAGGGTTTGTTCGGTATTTTTGACTTCTATTTCTTTCCAAAATATATATATATATAATAAATATAATTATGAGGATCATTCACTTGATTAGATTTCTTGCATGAAAGCAACAGGTTTACAAAGCAATCTTCATCAATCAACTGTAATAGAAGATTTAATGTAATTATATATGTATATAAAGTGAATGTGATGTTAGTGTTAATATGCCTTCTAAAATAAAAGCGAAATAAATTTAAAAAAAAAAGGTGATATTATTAGTAATTTATCAAATATCTTTCCATACTTATATAAATCTAAATTAAAATTACTATAAAAGAGAAAACAATTCTAGAGATACTATAAATCAATTTTATTAGAATTCAATATAATTTTTTCTCTTCTTTTGCAATCACAAATCCTAAAAACATTTATGGCTCTTTTTCTCCCAATGGGCCAATACTTTAAACAACTTTTTGCTTGAAAGCGATAGAAAGTAATGCAACCAAAGGTAAAGTTTGAAGCGATTGAGAATTATTTTGCAACAAGATTTTAAATAACAATAAAGAAATAAGTTTTCAATTAGTTTTAAACTTATGGTATTATATAATAAGAAGTGTGAAAGGTAAAAGGTCAATTTAGATTGACTTTGCGATATATTTTGTCTGTTGATAGAAGAAAAAAAAAACAAATGGAACTGAAATTATTACTATACCGTACAAGGTGGTATGCAACTAGCCGAAGCCAAACTTGACTTGTGTCGGCTTTTAATACATGATTGAATATGTTGGAATTATTTTCAAAATAATGCATCACACTATATGATTTGGTGTGATGATCTAATGAGAGCCATTGATTTGATCAAAAGGTATGATTAAATGGTGTGATTTTTATCGTAAGATGTAATTTTATGGAAAGATGTGACTTTCACAAAATAGTGCGACCTGAATTGTATGATCAACTGTGAAAGTTGTAATATTGATCCAATAGCTAGATTTAAATTCATTGGAAGTGAAAAGTTATGATGGAAGATTGTAATTTATAATGATACGGTGCAGCTAGATTCAAATTCATTGGAATTGAAAAGTCACGATAGAAGGTTGTAATTTATCATGAAATGGTGCAAAGTATAATAGGCCACCTATTTCATTAATTTCCTACACCAAAATATTGACCAATTTGGAGAGCGTGGTCAAGGTGTTATTTCCCTCATTTTCTCACATAAATAAACATATTTTATCATATTGTTTTCTTTCATAATCAAATCAGCTTTCAATTAACTACAGTGATGGAATACTGTATCTTGAAGGGCTTATCATCAAAGGTGTTCATGGTTTAAGTTGTTAGTGCACAACGATATTACACATCCAGCTTCATTATATCTTGGAGGCATATATGCTTAACTCAACATCTGTAACGTGACTTAAGCCACCAGATATCACTGATCTATAAGAAAACTCAAAGTAGATGTGAAAATTCTGATAATAATATATTAAAATCTTCACGTTTTTTACACTTTCGTCAATGGTTTTCACATTGAGGTTTTAATAATAGAAGAGGTGGGTGGTTGCTAAAACTTTTGAACATCAATCAGTTACCAATCTCTAGAAGCATTCAGAATTCAGAAGTTACGAAAATAATTCACTCTTATAATCTGACGTTTGGATTAGCTCAATCACACGCCTGCAGGCTCATGCATCGCCAGTTAGTCACTACAGGTTCACAATGTTACTCTATAAATATAGCTCAAATTCTCAAGTCCTGAAAACATATCAAAGAAGCATACAAGATTAAAAAAAATGGTGTTTTCAAGTAAACACATCGTCTCACTTATTTCGGTTCTTTTTTTGTCAGCTTCATTGACAACTTCAGTTTCAGTTAAAGAAAATTTCAGAAAATGTCTCTTTGTTAATTCCAACCTTTCCACTCCACAAACTACCATTTATTCCAACAATACTTCTTCATTTACCACAATCCTGCAATCAACTGCACAAAACCTGAGGTACTTGGTACCTTCAGCTCCAAAACCTGAATTTATTTTCACACCTTTGAATGAATCCCATGTGCAGGCAGCTGTTATTTGTGCCAGGAAGCTTGGAATCTATCTCAGGATTCGAAGTGGAGGCCATGACTATGAGGGCGTATCTTATGTGTCCGAAATAGAATCACCTTTTGTTATCTTAGACCTTGCCAGGCTTCGGTCCATCAGTGTTAAAGATGGGAGCGCTTGGGTTCAGGCTGGTGCCACGATTGGAGAGGTTTACTACAGAATCGTGGAGAAAAGCAAAGTTCATGGATTCCCTGCTGGTCTTTGCACGACTCTAGGCATTGGTGGGCATATAACAGGAGGTGCTTATGGTTCCATGATGAGAAAATTTGGCCTTGGAGCTGATAATGTCATTGATGCCAGGATTGTTGATGCTAATGGCAGGATTCTTGATCGACAAGCCATGGGAGATGATCTGTTTTGGGCGATAAGAGGAGGCGCGGGAGGAAGCTTTGGGATCATCCTTTCCTGGAAGATTAAACTGGTTCGCGTTCCATCAACCGTGACAGTTTTTACAGTTACCAGGACCCTGGAACAAGGTGCCACAAAGCTCTTGTATAGATGGCAACAAGTTGCGGACAAGCTTGATAAGAATCTCTTCATTAGAGTTATGATACAACCTGTAAATGCAAGCAAAATCGGTACAAGAACTATAGCAACTTCCTACAATGCCTTGTTTCTTGGTAGTGCTAATAAACTTCTCCAAGTAACCAAAAACAGCTTCCCTGAATTGAATTTGACCCGGAAAGATTGTATTGAAACCAGCTGGATCAAATCTGTGCTTTACATTGCAGGATTCCCAAGCAACGCTACTCCTGAAGTTCTACTACAAGCAAAACCTCCTATGGGAAAAGCATATTTCAAAGCTAAATCAGATTTTGTTGAACATCCTATTCCTAAAACCGCTCTCAAAGGGATATGGAAAAGATTCTTACAAGAAGACAACCCTTTAACAATATGGAACCCTTATGGTGGGATGATGAGCAAGATTTCGGAATCCGCAATTCCCTTCCCTCATAGGAACGGGACATTGTTCAAAATTCAATACGTGACTTCTTGGTTTGATGGAGATAAGAGTCAACAAAAGCACATGAAGTGGATGAGGAAGTTGTACAAGTACATGGCTCCTTATGTTTCAAAATCCCCCAGACGTGCATATGTTAACTACCGGGATCTTGACTTGGGCATGAACAAGAAAAATCACACAAGCATCAATCGGGCTAAGCGTTGGGGTACCAAGTATTTCAAGGACAATTTTGCAAGATTGGTGAATGTGAAGACCAAAGTTGATCCAAGTAATTTCTTCAGGCATGAACAGAGTATTCCACCGCTTCCAGTTAAAGGCTAGAGATGGGTGGGTTGAGTGGACAAGTTTTCTTATTTATTTTGCATGTACATGCTTGTTTCGTGCTTAATATGTAATAAAAATATTATTGGCATATCATTGTACTTAAAATACTGTAGGAAGGTCAAGTGAAGCTTTCAGTGTGAAGTTTGGTTTTTCTCTTTCACAAAAAAAATGTAGTACTAATCAGGGAACACTATGTATGGATACGTAATGAAAGAATATGATTGTTCACGGAATTAATTTAGCTTGGTTTTTAATTAGTTTGATATTCATAAAGTCTTAATAAATAAATTGCAACATGTGAGATGCATAATATTCACACGTTCTTTTATGTAATGAGTACATATTATTTAAACATGGATAATTAACGACATTTATAATTTTTTTTAAAAAAAAAATTAGTACACCATCTAATTCTATGCACTAGCACAAATTTAATAAATTTCCTAAAAATTGGTTAAAGGGATTGATCTCTAAATCTCTTACTTCCTACGTAAAGAGCTCTAACCACCTAGATTATTTCCTTGATAATTGATAACAGAATCATTATGTTAATTTAAGCGGCTTGCAATGTAGGAGCTCTAATAAACTATATTATCTATTAAAGATGCACCAACTAGGTTATCTCCGTGATAATAGTGTAAAGCGTATATGAAACCGTTGGTTTTAAATTGTCTAAGTCAACTCTCCTACTTTTATGTTTATACGAAAACCTAAATGCAAGAGAGTAAATAATAAAATCAAAATATGGAACACATTGGCGGGCCCAATACGGGTCGGGGGCCACTTGTCTCCCCTCAAATTCTCAACATGTATATACATATATATATATATATATATATATGAGTAAATAATATAATATGTTGGTTGCTAGAAGATAAAAGAATTGGAAACAAAATAAACTACACAAGTCCATAACTCATAAAAAATATATATATAAAAAGAAATTATATATAAGAAAAACTGAAAAAAAATGTGAAATTTTAATTTTATATATATATATTAACAGCACACCCAGCACCATATGTAATTCGAATTCAATAGAGGAATTTGATATAATTCCAATTTTTAGTCATCCACGATGAGGTAGAAGGCTATAATGAGAGCGCAAGTAAGTGGATGTGTGCTTAATTTTTACATTAATGATACACTTGTAATGTAAAAAATTACAAATATAGTGTTGTACAAACTTATTTTATAAGTATCATTAAACTCACTAATTTGATCAATATATTTTTAAATGTTCATATGATCTAAAAAGCTATATAAGTATGAGTGGGAAAATAACCCTGATCATTCCGAATTCAAATTTAATATTCAGTACAGAATTTTCACCAAGTGTGAAGACAGGATTATATATTTAGGAGGGGCCGGAACAAAAACTACAACATGAACTAACGTAAAATAAATTTATATTAAGGGATATTATCAAAATATTCCTAAAATTGAAGATATTGTGAAACCACTTCTGATTTTGAAAATATTAGCTGAAATAGCCCAATTGTTACTGGGATGCTAATTTTCATCCATAAGTTGATGGTGCCGTTAGGGTTTGAGGGTATTAACGTCAATTCCTCACTTTTGGTGAATTGAGGATAGTTGGTTGGCATTTTATAAGAAATTAAAAATATTCTCCTTCTATATTAATTTCAAAATATAAATTAAAAGTTAAATTAAGTTATAAATTAAAAAACTTAAGATCTAATCTGGAGATTAGATCTTCAATAAACCATTTTCATCGAATAACTTTGAAGTTTTTCATAAGGAACTAACCTCCTTCTCCTCCTTCACTCTCACAAATTCCACTTTATCCTTCACTTCTTCTCTCAACAATCACCACCTCCTCCACTTCAAACCCATCTCCCAAACCATCTCAATTTGCTAGATTGTCATCTACAACAATTGAAAGTAGAGAAGGCATTACTTTTATTGGTAAAGTTATGTTTTTGCAATGGAGACCCATCTCCACTTCAAATCCAGCTCCCAAACCCAATGGAGATGACGGAGGATCTCTGTACATTATGAAGATCAGAACTGGTCTCCATCGCATAAAGCCCAGTTTGAGTCTTCATGCGATGAAGACCTTGAGGTTACCCCTAGTCTTCGACAATGGAGAACCAAGGCTATTGATTGCTCCATCAATTTTTTTAATTGATTTGTTTCCCATTTTGTTTGAAATGGTTGGTGAAGATTTTTTTTTTTTTTTCACTTTTGGTTCTTGATGATGAAATGTTGATATTGATTCATTTTTTGTTCTTGATAATGAAGTGTTGATGAAAAATGTTTTCTTTGTGTTTGGAACACTATTTTGATGATTGATGATGATGATCTTGGGTTGATGATTGACGATGTAGCATTGGATGCTTTTCCTTTTTTGTTGGGATGAAATGTTTGTTGGCGATGATGATTTTGCTAAATTGACGATGATGCTGAAGGCTGATGAAGACTAGAACTGGAGATTGAAATCAATGTTCTTCATTGCTTGAAGAATAATAATGTTATTCAATATCTTTTGGGCGGATAGAGATATAATCTGGATCTTCATTTTTTTTAACTTTTTTTAATTGTTTCACCAATTATTTTTTTAATATAATCATCATTGTCCATCCAGACTATGGATGGTGAAGATCAATTTTTATATTAAGTTTTTTTTTTTTTTAAATATTTATTATAAAAATATTTTTTTGGCTTTAATTTCAATTTTTTAAATTTTTTAAATTTTTAAATTAATACATTAAGGGCACTTTCATCTTTTCTATGTTTTGCAATAAAACCGCTTCACTTTTGATGAAAACCGCTTTTGGACTAATGTTTGAGTTTTTTTAGTTAATATTTTCAAAAGTTAGGGTTGACTGACAATATTTTTAAGTCAAGGGCTTTTTTTTTTTTTTTCTATATTTTCCCTTAATTAATAATAAAAAATAGTTACTGCAAAACCAATTCTAATATCATTTAGTGTCTTGTATGATGGTATAATAAACATCCACTACAAATAAGAAAACAAATATGATTATAATAATTTTAAACAGAACTCATGCTTTTTTATTTTTAAGAGAACAAATTGTTATTTGATGTTTGAGAGGAGAGACATGACTAAACTCATAAAGAGACTGGGTTGTGTGTACCACTAAGTCAATCTTATTTGATTATAAAAAGAGAAAATAAAAATGATGTTTAATTTTATTTTAATTTATGATAATGAGAATTTAATTAAAAAATGGGGGAAAATATATTGTATTAATTATACTGATAAACAGTTGTGTGACGTAATAGAAATTAAAATACAAAACTATATATATATATATATATATAATAAATGGATGAAATAAAAAAATTACATAAGAGTATATCCATTGTAAATTTCTACTTGATTTGAATTTCTTGCAACATAGAATAGATAAATAATGAGTTAAAAAAAAAAAAAAATCTCCAATGCAATTATTTAACCCAAATATGAAACTGATATGACAATTTTTTTTTTTTTCAAAGAATGTGAAGATGAGTTTCTCAATTGATAAATATTCCTTGAAATGCTGACTAGGATTTCTCAATTTTTTTTTTTAACCAATTAAAAATATGGAGATTTATTTCATTCACTCTCTTCTTAACTATAAAATACAAAAAAACAAGAGAATGCAACACATATTTTAGAAGGATTGGTCAAAAATGGATGCATATTTTGTTTTAGATAATTACATTATAGATGAAAATATGCATTTTTCTTTTTTTTTTTTGCCAAAGTGAATCCATAGTAAAATATATATATATATATATATATATATTGATGTGTCACTAATGGAAACTCAAAAATAAATAATAGTATTGGAGATGCTCTGACATTATTAAGATAAGAAGGCTAGTAGGATTGTGGGAGATTACTATATATAATTTGTTTTGTATGCTAAATTGTATACTAAATATGGATCGACAATGCTTCTTGAGTCTTCTCTCCCTCTCGAGAGAAATCTACAAAGAGACTTTGGTGATGCTTTGGGTGTCGGTTAGATTCGCTCTTTTGCTGTGAGCTTTGCCTTTTCTTCTCCTTTTGTTCCCCATTTTCTGCCTTTTCTCAACTTCTTCTCAAGGGTTTAGGGTTCTAAGGGCTGGATCTAGATGTTTTCTTGATTCACCCTTAAAAGCCAAGATGATCTATATAGTGGTTGCTTTTAATCTAGATTTTGAGTGAAGATCGATAGTCTCTAGCTTCTGATGTGACCGATAGTAGTGGTGACTGTTAGAAAAGCTGATAATAATAAGAACAGGTAAGAATATAAAATCAAAATTCTAGAAACTCTCCACATTATAAAGAATTTATAATAGAAAAAAGAAATTAAAATAAAACAAACCAAAAGTATTGTGTTGAGACTTGTAATAACTACGGTGTCCTTAAGATAAATTCATTGCTTATTCTTTAAGTTGTTCAGTATTTGTCTCCTAGGATACAATAAGACTAACCAGACTCATTTAGCGAATTGAACTATGTCTGAATCTTTATCATTCTGGACACTTATATCTAGAAATAGTGTTTGAGAGAAAATTAACTGGAAAACAAAATGGATTCTTAGTTGTCTTTGAACAATTAAACAAGATGCCAATTTATAGTATCCGTATATTACAAAACTGATTTTAAATTAGTTATTAGACTAATTAACGGTTACACTTCGAAAATTCAAATTTTCATTTAACGTTAACGGTTACAATTTGAATATTCAATTTCACAATTTATAACAATTAAAATTGCAATTCAATTCTATAGTTATAATTTGAAAAATTAAATTTGCAATTTAATTTTGTATTCCAAATTCAATAACTGCATTTATGACACTTAATCCATTATTTATATTTTGAAAATTACATATTCAATTCAATTTTCATTTATTCAAGCACAATTTTTTTCATGAATCTATCTTAATCAATCTCAATTAAGATCTCTAACCCAATAAAAATGGGTTCTTAAAATGGATATTTATCTCATTTTCCCTGTAATCCCCCACATGAATGAAATTGACAAAGTAAACAAAAGTTATAAATTAAGGAATGTTTATAGCTTTGTGATAGAGTCCAACGGTCTGATTCTGCATAGGATAAGTAGGTTTTGGCCTTTGAACCTTCTCTTATGAAAATATATTTTCTTTACTAATTGATCAGTAGATGCAATATCCTTGTATTGTTTTTGCCGTTTGTGTAAATGATTATGTACCTCACACCAAAATCTTTTTTAACACAATTCAGTTTTCACCATTATGTTCGTTTTGGCTATAAACATCTCTCTGGTTCTGCAAGAGTTTCTAAAGAATTAAGCCCTCATAATTCTCTTTAGAAGTGGCCCCATTTCTCTCTCACATAGGTGATCTCTTAATTTAGAGTAACCCGCATTACTTCGCTCAGATTCTCAATGCATAAAGATCATTAAAAGTATAGCTTATTCTAACTCCTACGGACATCATTATTTTATCATAGAAATGAACATAAAGATAACTTTTAATAGGTAGGAAGATATCCTCTATAGTGATACAACTAAGTCTTTGTAGTTAGATTGTACCATTGAACCTAGATCTTGAGATCTCCAGTCACATAGGTTGGGTTTCCTTTATAATGACTTATTATTTCATGGGTTTCAGTCTCATTCCCTTTGATGATTTTTCAACTAATGGTGTGTTTACTTTATAGATTGGGGAATGGAAATGGGCAATGAGATTGATTGATAGTGTTTACTTGTTTAAAATTCATTCCGTAATGAGAATGAAAGTGTGGGTCTCACATCAATTTGGGGTTGTGGAATGGGAATCCCATTCCCCCCACTTCACTTGAGAATCTCATTCTCATTCCTTTTATCAATATAAAAAATCTCTTATACCCTTCTTTAAAAACTTTTTTTAAAAAAAACTATTTTATTTGATTTTTTTTTAAAAAAAAGAACTGTATATCATTGGTTTTTCATCATCAATTTCTTAATTATCATAATGGACTATTAAAATAATATACAATTTTTTTTTCTATTATAATATGTAGTTTTTTATTTGATATTAAAAAAAAAGGATATTATAATAAAAAATTGTATACTAGGTTAGTGGATTATTAAAATGATATACAGTTTTATTTATTTATTATAATATGCATCTTTTTTTTTTTTATCTACATATTATAATAAAAAACTGCACACTATTATAATTAATCCATAATTTTAATTAAGAGCATTTTTGTAACTTATAATTAATCCATTCCAATTCCAAAGTAAAGTAAACAGTTTAATGGGAATACTGCTGATTCCGATTCCGATTCCGATTCCAATTCCTGTAGTTGAAGTAAACAACTTATTTTGATTCCGATACATCATTCCGATTCTAAGTGATTTCGATTCCAGATCATTTTGATTCCTATTCCGATTCCTTCAAGTGAAGTAAACGCACTATAACTCTCTATTTAAACATTTGGTTAGCGGATTCGTAATGTTATCCTTTGACTTTATATAGTCAACAAAGATAACCCCAGTTGAAAATAGTCTCACAATATTTTGTCTACAACGTATATGTCTAGACTTACTATTATACATATTGTTTTAAGTCATTCCTATTGCAAACTAGCTATTATAGTGGATGCAAATTACAGGAATTGGCTTTAGCCATATTGGAATATCCTCTTCAGATTCCACACTTATCCACATAGGCTTTGATGGATAATAATTTTTCCTTCAAATTTCTTCATATCAAGGCTCAAAGGATTGAAAACTTTCACATAATAATCATATACCGGAATAGTGCTCGTAGTCCGTGGATAATGCACCAGGTAAGTTCCCAAGAAGGAGAAGTAAGTTACAATGGATATATTTAAATACTAAGTCTTTTCTAGCCAAAACAATTCCGAGACATGCATTTCCATATCATCACTCTTGTTTCTAGCAACAAATTCAAATTTCATTGTGAATCTAGTTATACATGTTTGTTTTGAGGATTTCCATAACTTCTTAGCTGTTCTTTTAGACATATACATATTGTCAAAACATCAACCAAACCATTCATAATATAATTCCTAAAAAATGAATTTGAATGGTTTCATGCATTAATGACACTAATGACTTGAATGTTTATCTTGCCATTTTTTTGTTCTTTAGAAGCATCTTCCATTAAAAAAGTTGCATGGTTTAGGGTGGTCAAAAAGCATCACTTGCTGCCACCTCTTGAAATTCAAATCACTAAATTTCTCCAACTTTTTTTTTCAATTGGCTCATAGAAACTAAGACCGGTATCATTGAATTATCCAACTATATAACAGACAAAGTTATTGTCATAGGTGCACTCATAAAACCAAAAATAATGGTATTTTTATCCATTATTAATTCTATTGATTTTGCAGTTATAACGTATTAATTCAAAAATTAATATTGCAAACTCAATTCAGAATTAAACATGACTGTAGTTACAAAACTCAAAAATTAATACTGCAATTACAAATTCAAAAATTAATTCTGTAAATTCAAATCATAATTAATTTTTTTTTTATTCATGTTTGCAATTACAAAATTCAAAACATAATTCAGAAAGTTTAATTCAGAATTAATTATATCTGTAGTTAGACACCATAATTGCCATTCAAACTTGCAATTATTCAAATTTATTTCATCAATAAATCTTTCAATTACAACCACAATTGTCACCTTGCAATTATTTCATTCAAATGAAATCAATTGTAAATTTAAGTTACAATTGCAATTTGATTTTAGTATTTGAAATAAATCTAAAATCCCAAATTCAATATTTTAGTGCTTGTATCAAACCCAAAATAGAATTTTTAGTGTTTGACACGAACCTGAAAACCTAAACAATAATCCAAAAGATTATTTTCAATGTGTGTAACAAACCCGACACAAATGTTTCAATGTTTGAAACAAACCTGAAAATGAATAAGTCTTTTCTTTTATTTTTTTCAAAATTCAAATCTTATTTTTTTGAGTTCATTTCGAAACCAACCAAGAATCTCAAAATTCTTGTCTTAAATTCGAATCCAACTAATTAGGACCAAATTTCATTATTCTGAAAATTCAAACCCAACTGATTTGTGTCAAATTTCCAATGCTCACATAAAATTTCTTAAGCAGTCACAAAGAATTTCCAATGTTCATATAAAATTGAATATGTAAGTTTTGAAAAACCAAAATTATTGTGAAATAATTAAAATAGATGCTTGCTTCAATTGAATTTGAAACCAAATCTATTTTTTATGCATATAAAACAACCTTATTGATTACCAAAAAAAAAAAAAAAAAACCCTAGATACAAACAAATCAATAAAACGATTAAGTTTGTTAATTCTAGTTTAAATAACAGATACACTGTTATCAATCAACAATCACTCTGTTGTCACCACTGTTTTTAATAAAACAAACACAATTTTGTTTAATAAAACAAATTGAAACTCAATCACACTACCTTAGCAAAATGGTTTAAACCAAAACCGTTTCAACAAACTAATTAAAAGGAATTGATTTTCTTTTACACTTATTAAACCAAAACCAATCAAATTTGTTGCAAAACAAAATTGCAACACACATTTTCTCTCTTATTCAACAACTAACAATTTCATCGAGAAAATTGTTTTCCAAAATAAAAAATTTCAAAACATTTTTTTTCCAAAAAAAAAAAAAAACTGTTTTGAAATCAAACACATATAAAGTGAAGGGATAGAGATTCATTAATTATTAAAACAATTAAAAATTGAATTAATCAATTCTAATTGTTGCAATACCTATTCTTCAAAACAAATGAGCAAAAGGGAATTTGTCTTAAAACTGCTAGAAAAATTGTTAATAATAAAAACATGTAAGGATATAAAATCAAAATTCTGGAGACTCTTCAGATTATAAAAAATTTACAATAAGAAAAAGAAATTAAAATAAAACAAACCAAAAGTATCGTGTTAAGACCCATAATAACTACAGTGTTCTTAAGATAAATTCGTGACTCATCATTTGAATTATTCAACATTTGTCTCTCATAATACAACAATACCAATCAAACTGATCTGACGAACTGAACTATAACTGAATCTTTATTACTCTGAATACTTTCATCTAGGAATAGTGTTCGAGAAAAAATTAACTGGAAAACAAAATAGATTTTTAGTTGTCTCTAAACAACTAGAAAAGATGCCAGTTGATCAATTTATGAATATAATTACTCGAAAACAAACATAAAAACCTACAAGTATTTCAATTATAAGTTACTAGGATCAACTTATCGTTTCTAGAATCATCAACTAAACAAGAAGACCTAACAAAAATTTCAATTTCAACGGTCTCAACTTCATGAACAACCATAAAAAAATCAACAGGCCACATTCAACCATCTCAAAAGCCAAAACGTCATCACCAACAATCAAAAAATCAAAACTTTATACCACATTACAACAAAACAACACAATGACAAAATTCCCTGCTCAAAAACGAAATCAAAACGCCAGATTGCAACTCAAATCCTTCCAAAAACACAAAAACAAAACCACTGCCATCTATACACAAATTTCATACACATACAATATCACACATGCATCAATACACAAATTCATAACCATAACACGAGTAAACTCATGTCCTAGTTGGGTTTCATGACACCTGTGTTGCAAGCATATCATTTTCCATCACAGTTCACACATATCCAATCCTATCATCATGTCAAACACACGTAAAATCTTATATACATCAATCCAAATATATATTTAGCTAATCAGAGTGCAGTTAGTTCAGCGTTTGGTATATGTTGTGTTTACTCTGTCGTGGAAAAGAGTAATAATATCTGCTATTTAATAAATTGTTCACGGATTACATAGTCTTTAACAAAACTGAAAATTTGTTTTTGGTCTTACGTAATGATGTAATTTATCATGCCTCGGTATTATTATCATGAAAATTTGTATTGCTTTTTAATTATGATCCTTCTCTGACGAACTTGTAATTAACTTGTCACAAGTTTGTAGGTTGTGTTGAAGTTTATACATAAAAGTGAAAGTATGCAGATAGAAGTTACTCTTAGTCAATAGAAGTTAGCACTTTGCACAAAGATTACAAAACCTTTGATTAAAGACGTCAGTGTGAAAAATTAGAGAGGATATATCAAGCTGTATCGAATTCATTAGTTTTACAAGCTCTCTTACGTGTTATTATGCTCATTCTATTTGCTTTTTATTTATTTATTTTTTTTCTTGAACTGTATGCATATTCTATTTTTGTTTGTAAATTGTAATGTCAGAAGATTGCATTTTGGCAGGCATTTAATAGTATGCATGCTTGAGTTTGCTCTCTATTTTCAAGGTTTTTCTCCTTTTTTGCTTCTGTTTATTAGGATAGAGGCCATTCTCTAATCTCTGCATATTGCTATATTTAAACACAAGGTTCTATAAGTCATATATGTGTGTATGCATACACACCAACTATCGGGATTGGTTTGGTATTAGATCTTTCTGAAAGGAAGTTTTTGATAAAATTTCTCTGCATTTGGAATTATGTAAAGGTCGAGAAAATCATGAGCTAGAAATGTTCTAATAAAGAAAAAATTACTTTTTCTGCATGTGCTATTACATGCCACTAATGTTGTTTTTTTGACACAACATCCTTAATAGGAGTAATTGAATATTTTTATTGATAAGGGTCAATGGATCAAATCTCATTAATATTTTAAAATATAAAATATGAATAATTTTATCTGAATTTAATTTTTTTTTCCTATTGTAATAAGAAAAATACTAAAATAATGCCACTATTTTTCATTCAAAAAGACATAGTTACAAATTAAAATGAAAAAGTAAATAAATTCATATGAAATTACACTGGTTCAAAAGTTTAATTAGAATACCATAACCAGCTTGCTGCGTGGTGTGAGGATAAGCATCTCGCGGGCCCATGCTGAACTGGCAAATATGGGGTCCACGGTAGTGCACATTGACACGAAGAATCTAACCTTTACTGCTTTGGAGAACCTCGACACAATGAATCAATGCGAGTCGGATACAAATATGATCATTTTAGGGTTGAACATAAACAGAACGTATTAATAAATAGATCAATTTATCTAATATATTTAATAATCGTATCGTGTTCGGATCGCTCTAATTGTAGTAGAGGTTGATCCCTTTAATAGGTAAAAATGTAACTCTACGTTAGGGGTACTACGATAATTTGAGCTCTTAAAAAAAAAATATATATATATATATAGTGAAAATTGAAAAGCATTTTTCGTATCTTTCCTTCAGCTGCCACAGCCAACTCTCTCAACGCCATCTGCAGGGTCCCGCTCAACTCAATCGTTCATAACCCTCTCCATCTTCTACCCCTCACTGTCTCCTCTCCGCCTCACACCTCACCTCACCTCACCCTCACACCTTCACTCAATCGTTTATTTGTTGCTCTTGCCATCCTGGTTGCGGTCGTTGCTTCTCCTTGCCGGTGGTTGCGCTCGTCCTCGCTGCTGCTCAGAGAACAAGTTGCCAAGCAGCAGCAGGTAATTTTCCACCTCGTTTTTCTCCATCTCAGAACTTGGTAGCCTCTGTTTGTTTATTCATTTATGTGAATATTTGAAGGTGGTTACCTTAAGTCGCGACTGCTCGTATAAACAGATGACATTCCATTGGGACTAGTCCGCCCCTACTTTGGAGCCTCCACTTAAAATAGATGCCCTTTGAAATGTCCGAAACCAAACAAGAAACACTTTCAATTTAAAAATTTAAAAAAATATAATACACATATTACTATTAGCTGTCTTATACATGGACTATGATTTTTCAATTCACTTGATCAAAACACTGCTTCCACTTGAACCCTAACAGCCCTCAACCAATACCCTTTCTCGCTCAAAACCCTCCGCTGCTCCGTTCTTCAATCGGATTTTGACCGTCTTTTCTTCAAATTTTGTTGTTTTGATGATGGGCTTGTGAAAAGATTGCATCTTTCTTAGAAAGTTTGGATTTTTACTTTTTGGGGTTTTGCAGGTTCATTCAATGGCTGGTGTAAAGGAGATTACAGCGGCTGAGTTCTTGCAAGTATGTTTTCATTCATATCTGTTTGGTTATTTATATATGACATCAAGCATCAAAATTTAGTGTTAAATTGTTTAAATTTTAATCGCAGGGTACACATAGGCATGCTCGTTTGCTTAATAGAAATTATAGTATAAAGAGGCAAAATTTACTATGGGGGACACTTGGTGGTTCTAGATATAGGAGAGGTGTTTCATTGAGATATCGTGCTCAGTCCAAACCTAGAGCTGTAGTTTCAGGGGATGTCTGCAGTTCAGTTGATGAGCAATCTATGTTGGTTGATAAGCCTGTGCAGGAGGTTATTCATTTTTATCGCATACCGTTGCTTCAAGAAAGTGCGGCAGCTGAGCTTCTTAAGTCTGTTCAAACCAAGATTTCTAGTCAAATTGTTGGTTTGAGGACGGAGCAGTGTTTCAATATTGGTCTTGATTCGAGTATTTCAAGTGAGAAGCTTGGAGTGTTGAAGTGGCTTCTTCAGGAAACGTATGAGCCGGAGAATTTGGGGACTGAGAGTTTTCTTGAGAAAAAGAGGCAAGAGGGGCTGAACACTGTGATAGTTGAGGTTGGGCCGAGGCTGTCGTTTACTACTGCTTGGTCTGCTAATGCTGTTTCTATATGCCAGGCATGTGGGTTGACGGAGGTGTCTCGTTTGGAGAGGTCAAGGAGATATTTGTTGTACAGTAAGGGGGCGTTGAAAGATTATCAGATCAATGATTTTGTTGCAATGGTTCATGATCGCATGACTGAGTGCTTTTATGCTCAGAAGCTTATGTCGTTTGAGACAAGCATAGTTCCTGAGGAGGTTAGATTTGTGCCTGTCATGGAGAAGGGCCGGAAAGCATTGGAGGAAATCAATCAGGAGATGGGTTTGGCATTTGATGAGCAAGATTTGCAGTACTACACTACGCTTTTCAGGGAGGATATCAAGCGGAATCCAACTACTGTTGAATTGTTTGATATTGCACAATCTAATAGTGAGCACAGCAGGCATTGGTTTTTTACTGGGAAGATTGTCATCGATGGACAACCAATGAACAGGACTCTTATGCAGATTGTGAAGAGCACCTTAAAGGCAAACCCCAACAATTCTGTCATTGGCTTCAAGGATAACTCGAGTGCAATCAGAGGCTTTCCCGTGAAACAATTGCGGCCGTCTCAGCCTGGTTCTACATGTCCATTAAGTGCAAGTACTTGTGATCTTGATATTTTATTTACAGCTGAGACTCATAATTTCCCATGTGCTGTGGCACCTTACCCTGGTGCGGAGACAGGTGCAGGGGGTCGAATCAGAGATACTCATGCCACAGGAAGGGGGTCTTATGTCGTTGCATCTACAGCAGGTTATTGTGTTGGGAATCTCAATATAGAAGGATCTTATGCTCCTTGGGAAGATTCATCATTCACATATCCATCAAACTTGGCTTCCCCGCTTCAGATTCTTATTGATGCTAGCAATGGTGCATCGGACTATGGGAACAAATTTGGAGAGCCTTTGATTCAAGGTTACACTCGAACTTTTGGAATGAGACTACCTAGTGGAGAAAGACGGGAATGGTTGAAGCCAATCATGTTCAGTGCAGGCATTGGTCAGATTGATCACACACATACAACAAAAGGCGAGCCTGACATTGGGATGTTGGTTGTGAAGATTGGGGGCCCTGCATATCGCATTGGGATGGGTGGTGGTGCAGCATCTAGCATGGTTAGTGGGCAGAATGATGCGGATCTTGATTTTAATGCTGTACAGCGTGGTGATGCTGAGATGGCACAGAAATTGTATCGTGTTGTTCGTGCTTGCATTGAGATGGGGGAGAACAACCCAATTATAAGCATCCATGATCAGGGAGCTGGTGGGAACTGTAATGTCGTAAAAGAAATCATTTATCCTAAGGGTGCTGAGATTGATATCAGGGCAATTGTAGTTGGGGATCACACTATGTCTGTTTTAGAGATATGGGGTGCAGAATACCAGGAGCAAGATGCAATCTTGGTGAAGCCTGAAAGCCACAATATGCTAAAATCTATCTGTGAAAGAGAAAGGGTATCGATGGCTGTTATTGGAAGCATTAGTGGTGAGGGACGTGTTGTTTTAGTTGATAGTTTGGCTGTTCAAAAAAATCAGTCAAGCGGACTCCCTCCTCCTCCACCGGCAGTAGATCTTGAGCTTGAGAGAGTACTTGGGGACATGCCTCAGAAAACCTTTGAGTTCCAACGGATGGACCCGGCTCGAGAACCACTAGATATTGCTCCCAGAATAACAGTGATGGATTCTTTGAAGAGGGTATTGAGACTTCCTTCTGTCTGTTCAAAGCGCTTTTTGACGACAAAGGTGGATAGATGTGTGACAGGGCTTGTAGCACAGCAGCAAACTGTTGGTCCTTTGCAGATTACTCTTGCTGATGTTGCAGTCATCGCTCAATCTTATACTGACCTGACTGGTGGTGCTTGTGCCATTGGAGAGCAACCAATAAAGGGTTTGCTGAACCCAAAAGCAATGGCTAGATTAGCAGTTGGAGAAGCACTTACAAATCTTGTTTGGGCGAAGGTTACTTCCCTATCTGATGTTAAAGCCAGTGGTAATTGGATGTATGCTGCCAAGCTTGATGGGGAAGGAGCAGCCATGTATGATGCAGCCACAGCTCTTTCGGAAGCAATGATAGAACTTGGAATTGCAATTGATGGGGGAAAGGATAGTTTGTCAATGGCTGCCCATTCAGGTGGAGAGGTTGTGAAGGCCCCTGGGAATCTTGTAATTAGTGTTTATGTCACATGCCCTGACATAACAAAGACCGTGACACCACATTTGAAACTAGGGGATGATGGTGTTTTGCTTCACATTGATTTGGCAAAGGGAAAGCGTCGGCTTGGTGGTTCTGCTCTTGCTCAGGTTTTTGACCAAATTGGGAATGACTGTCCTGATGTTGAAGATGTTTTGTACCTTAAAAAAGTTTTTGAGGGTGTTCAGGATCTAATTGCAGATGAACATATCTCTGCTGGTCATGATATCAGTGATGGTGGACTTTTGGTGTGTGCTCTAGAGATGGCATTTGCTGGGAACTGTGGCATTACCTTGGAGTTGAATTCAGAAGGGAGGGGCCTCTTCCAGACACTGTTTGCAGAAGAGCTTGGTCTTGTTCTTGAGGTAAGCAAGTCAAATTTGGATAATGTATCGGAAAAACTCCGTGGTGTAGGTGTTTCTGCTGAGATCATTGGACAAGTGACCAATTCACCCTCAATAGGATTAAAGGTTGATGGGATAACACATCTGAATGAGAAAACTTTTGTCCTTAGAGACATGTGGGAAGAAACCAGTTTTGAGCTTGAAAAGTTACAAAGATTGGCTTCTTGCGTGGATTTAGAGAAAGAAGGGTTGAAGTCTAGGCAAGAACCGTCATGGGCATTGTCCTTCACTCCTTCCTTTACAGACAAAAAATATATGACTGTAAATTTGAAACCAAAAGTAGCTGTGATTCGAGAGGAAGGCAGCAACGGTGACAGAGAAATGTCTGCAGCATTTTATGCTGCTGGTTTTGAACCGTGGGATGTTACAACGTCAGACCTTCTAAATGGAGCCATCTCCCTTGATGACTTCCGTGGAATTGTATTTGTTGGAGGTTTTAGCTATGCTGATGTTCTTGATTCTGCGAAAGGTTGGTCTGCTTCCATACGTTTCAATCAGCCTCTTTTGAATCAGTTCCAGGAGTTTTACAAGCGGCCAGACACTTTCAGTCTTGGTGTTTGCAATGGATGTCAGCTCATGGCCCTTCTAGGATGGGTTCCTGGCCCCCAAGTAGGAGGTGTGCTTGGTGGTGGTGGGGACCCATCGCAGCCAAGATTTGTTCACAACGAGTCTGGTCGGTTTGAATGCCGCTTCACAAGTGTGACAATAAAAGATTCACCAGCTATAATGTTCAAAGGTATGGAAGGCAGCACATTGGGAGTGTGGGCTGCCCATGGTGAGGGAAGAGCATATTTCCCTGATGATGGTGTTTTGGATCGTGTCCTTCACTCAGAGTTGGCACCATTAAGATACTGTGATGATGAAGGGAATCCTACCGAAGTTTACCCTTTTAAAGTGAACGGTTCCCCCTTAGGAGTGGCAGCAATCTGTTCGCCAGATGGAAGACATCTTGCCATGATGCCTCATCCAGAGCGTTGCTTTTTGATGTGGCAATTCCCATGGTATCCGAAGAACTGGTCTGTGGACAAGAAAGGCCCTAGTCCATGGTTGAAGATGTTCCAAAATGCCAGAGAATGGTGTTCCTGAAATGGGTTAGTATTCTCTCTTCTTCTCATTTTACTACCAAGAGTTGTCTGCCTTATATGCGTAATGATGCTGACCTTATACATTTTGTCTTTTGATGTGTAGGTAGATATGTTTGACTGCTGGAGAGGCAGAGCTTTGATTGTGACTTGTAACTGTTGCAGCAGTTTGAAGTGATTGTTTTTGACTTCAAAAAATACGACCAAGGTTTTACTTTTCTCTGTCATTTTTTTTTTTTCAAGTTTATTTTGCTTAAATACAAGAACTGAGTAGAACTGGGCAACAATGGAATATGTTGCTGATATAGCCAAATACTATAGTCAATTGAATGCCAAGTGGTTTCTGAGATCAATCTCCGTCTTAGTGGTGTAAACTTGACTATTTGAAAACAATAATGAAGAAGTATACTGCTTACGTAACAGTTTAAGAAATTTTTTTAATTTGAACAGTTTTTGAGATTGATCTTGATATGCCTTCTTGGAGTATTGTATGTTTTTTTTTTCTTTTGGATATTTGATTTATATCAGTTTGAGTAGTTATTCCTAGAACACCTCTAAGGTGGTGTTTGCTTTGCTGTTTGAATTCTGAACAAATATAAATTTATCTAAAGTCCTGAGAAAATGTAACAAGACAAATGTATCATTTCAATTATTTGTTTGTTTTATATTTTGTATTTAATATAAGTATATAATTAATGCATGGTAAAGAAAGTGCACGGTTATATTTTACTCAGGACATGACATCATTTGTACCTCTTTGGAGCCTGAAGAATCAAAATTAGGTGAATATAGTGAAGTTGTATTCTGTAAAAGCTTGCTTACTAGGTTGGTTGTTGGCAAGAGCAAGAAAATTGTAAAAATGTCGGACAAACTACAGGAAAGAAGTTACTCTATAATTTTTTAATAAAACATAAGGCCCTGAAGTTATATGTACACTTATCACATGCTCAAGGGCTTTGTGCACGTGTCTTTCTGCATAAAATAGTCCAAGTAGATGAGCTTAGTGGAATGTCTACATATGAAACACCTGTTGTAGATGTGAAAGTTACTGCCTTATCTTACAGAAATTCTTTCAATAGCAGAACAAGAACTGAAAACTCTGATTCTGTTGACAAATATTTACTCTTTGAGAAACTTCGCCATTATAGAGTATGCAACCTTGGTCTCAAACCTTTTTGTGGAATATGGGATGAGTTTGAGAAGGGGTTTTGTTGCTTTGTAAATTGAATCAGATGCCATAAATGTTGTGAATCTTTGCAATGATGTTTGCTCATCCTGGTCTGAAATACATACTTTTGTGTTCAGGATGTGAAAGTTTTGGTTGAGATCTTCAAAATCTTGTGAATTGGCTCATATTTTACTTTATCAGGTTGTTGCTAACCTAAACACTACATGCCTTAGGTAGCTTCTCATTTACAATTTCCAAGACACCAACTTTAAAATACTTTGGCAAGGCTGATAAGCAGTTAGCCAATGAGTTGGTAACTGCTGTGGATCCCTCTCCCTTTCTTTATTGATTTAAAGAGTTCTTGAATTCAGACTTGTTAAATATTAAGTACTCCAGAATGGTATCAGCCGGTACGTAATTGGATGGCTAGTGTGTGCAATTGTTATATGTTAGCTTCTAATAGTTGAGCAAAGAAATCAAGAATAAATGAATATAGATGGAGAGGCTCTGGGTTGAAACCTATCATTGGGTGTGCCTATTTAATTAATTTACTTTCCAACGCACACGCGCGTGCACGTATTTAATTAATTTACTTTCCAATACACTTAGTTAAACAATAATCAATCAAGACAAAGCGCTGATGTTGAAAAAATAGAATTTCAATAAGATCTGCTGAGGTGTAAATTATCAATTTTATTGTTAAACAAGAATCAATCAAGACAAAGCACTGATGTTGCAAAAATGGAATTTCAGTAGGATCTGCTGGGGTGTAAATTATCAATTTTATTCCCTGATGTTTGTTCTGTGTAGCCATTTAACAATGTCACTTTGGTTGTTGGTTGAGGGTTATGATCTTTTATTCAATCTCAAGTAATTTTGTTTGTCCAATTTTGGTTCTGTTTTCTCTGGCACAATCTTGCTCAGGATCATCCTGAGGTCTTCAACAAAGGGCTGCAGGTGCTCTATGGGGATTGTCAGTATCAGAAGCTAATAGGTATGTATTAGAGATTTAAATTTTTTTCTCATAATTCTGCTCAGATTTTCTCTTTATGCAACTGCATTTCTAGAATAGTTTCTTGCATGCATTACACACTTTTTGCGTTGGATGTTTCTTACATTCTTTATATAAGGAGACCATTGCTTCTTATTAATTTTATTGTAAACCAAATAGATGTGATAGACTTAATGCTCTAGTATTTCCAGCAGTAAAGTTCTTTTGTGCAATCATAAACTTCCCATAGCTCCAGTTAAAAAAGTATGATCTGTGGCAATCTCTCCAGTCATTTACTTTTTCACACTCTGGTTTTGACTATAATGTACTTTAATTAATTATTGTGCGTCTTCAGATTATATCTTCTTGTTTTTATCTTTTGTATCTATTTAAAAGCATGCCACTACATATAATGGTTTCGTCCTCCACCATGTTAACATAAATAACATCATTTATTAGGGAGGTAAAATTTGCATTCCTTTTACAGAATGCAGGTGGCTATATTAGTTCTATATTATTATTAGGATAAAATCACCACCTCATGGTTCATCGAAAAATTTTTCCTTGAATTTGGAAGGTTTGGCTGGCAACTACATAAATGTTAATTGCATCATTGAATGAATGAATAAAATTTGCAGGATGATGGTACATTTTGTTTTTGAGTAATATCCTTCTTTGAGAAATCAACATCGTTTTTCTTCTATTATGTTATCTTCTAATTTGTTTATTCTACAGAATTGTATAAAAGTCACTATCTTGATTTTTTTGATAGGAAACAAAACTTTATTAATAAAAAACAAAGAAGCTACAAACGTGAACCAAAGGTCCACAAACAAAGCAAACAAAAACAAAAACAAAGAAAAAGCTCAAAGAACAGCAGCCTTCCAATCAAGAAGAATAAGAAATAAAGAAAAGTCACTATCTTGATCAATTTTGAAAAATTTTAGCTAAGTTGCTTTATAAATAGATGGATACATGATATTAGGTACTACTTGCTGCTATAGTTTGGATCTGTATGTGTCACTTTCCATTATATGCCAAAGGCTCAAACTTCTATCCTTTCCATATTGTTGTTATAATTTGTCTCTGGATGAATATTTATGTTAGCATAATAATATTCTTCACTGGTAACGATAATGCCTTTGATGCTGTTTTGTATCTTATTTGTCTGTCATGTGTGGTTTTTGTTGTTTTAGCATTCCTATTGGATGAGAAGGTGGTGTACCTCCCTTGATTGAGCTACCACGCTCTACGGTTGAAGTAAGTTCTGTACTTGCTGCACAATCAGATGAACTGTGATCAGAATACCAGTTTAATTAAGGCACAATGCATCGTCGTGTTTATTTTGATGACAATATGTAGAACTTTTGTCTTGGAATATCAAAGTTCTCTGCAGCTTTGCATGATTTGTGGCCAAGACAAGCCGGATGAGACCGTTCCTAGTCTTATAACCTAGTGGGATCATATAATTACACTACTGCTGCAAAGATGGATTTCATGATTGTATCTCAAACTGATTTTTGCATTATTAAGTCAGTAGCCTTTTCCTTGTGGATTTATTCTACTGGAAAGGTCTTCATTGTTTAGAGCTGTTTTATAGAGAATAAGTCAATCCCTATGAATTAATTCTAGACAAAGACTTTGGTAATGAAATCTAAGCAAAAGGCACTTGTGCACCAATGGTGGTGCAGTAAATATACTGTGTGCAGCATTTATCTGTACTTGTAATACATGCATTTGTGTAATCTGTAACAACTGTCTTTTAGTCAACTTAAACTGGAACTGAGTTTTAGATATCTGTGCAAAACTCAGGATGTCCATGAGACTGCTGCAGGAGCTCTTTGGAATCTGGCATTCAATCCTGGTAAAGTTCTTCGTATAATGGAAGAAAGGGGAGTACCAGCTCTTGTTTATCTTTGTTCATCATCGATGTCAAAAATGGCACGTTTTATGGCTGCATTGACATTGGCATATATGTTTGAGGGGAGGTAAAGCATCAAACTACTTTCTTTTTCCTCCATTTTATGATGTATGCATATGTACAGAGACAGAATTATTCGTGTCTACAATCTAGAGATAATTTAAGATGGCACAAAGAGGAAAGAGATGTTGATTACATGGATGAGATGGCACCATGCCTACTCAAACATTTGATCTCTAACTTGAGCATGTCTCCTTTGATGTTCACACCACCATCTAAATTGGAAGAAAAAATATATATGCAAATTTGTATGTGTTTATATTGCTTTTGGCATGTGAAATCTCTTGTGGCAAAAGCATCTCTCGATTTATTTGGAGAAAGAGAAAAATAAACCTTCCTTTTTAAGTTCTGGGGAACTGTATATTAAGCGAAATTGTAAATGCCCGAATAACTGTGAATCCTGATATTACTCAACGACAGGAAATAGTTTTGGAAAGTATTTTTCTGATGTAATTTTGATTTACATTTTATATAGAATGGATGAGACATCAATGCCCTCATGGGAGGGGTACTTCAAAGGGTTTGAACTTCAATGTGAATATTAGAAGATCAGCCTTCAAGCATATTGGAGATTTTGTGTGCTCATTTTCTGATCAGCATACCTTTGCCATCGCGTCTACATCAGCAGCCCCTACAGCTTTGGCACAAATAACAGAATGAGCTCACATACAAGAAGCAGGGCATCTCAGATGCAGGTTTACATTTCTTCTGTTTTTATGAAAATTTTGATGTCTGATATACTGTTAATTTCATATGCTTTTAAGAAACTCAATTTGTATTCATGATATGATATTTCTTTCATAGCCTATATGCAATATACAGAAAAATAAGATTATGATTGTATGTACAATTTTTTCAGTCCTGTGAAATAACTAACTTTTTACAGGAATCTTTCTTGTGGTTTTTTATTGGCTTTTGTTGTTTTCCTCTCCAGTGGATCTGAGATTGGGAGATTTGTCACCATGTTAAGAAATCCTTCATCAATACTTAAGACTTGTGCTGCATTTGCTCTTCTGCAGGTGAACCTTCTCTCTCAACATAAAATTTGACACAGATGATGTGTTTAGTTGAACAACTATTAATCCAATCAAATAGTGAAATTGGTTAAAGAAAACGAAGATAACTTACGTAAATTATAAGGTCGTGTAATTACTTGTATATCATAAGTGGTTATATATTTATACACATGATAGACTAGTTAATATTCTATTCTAAATTGAATTTCCTACTGCAGTTTACCATGCCAGGAGGGCGGCACACACCGCATCATACAATCCTCTTGGAGGATGTGGGAGCACCAAGGGTCTTGTGTGGTGCTGCAGCAGCAGCATTAGCTCCTACCGAATCCAAAATTTTTGCTGAGATTGTACTCCGTAACCTTGAACACCACCAGAAGGAAACTTCTGTTCAGAAATGAGGACGGTGGCAAGGAAAAGTCGGATTATGGATTCAGTCTCATTGTTGAACCTGTTATCATCGCATCACATATTCCTAGAGGCATGTTCAAATTCACATTTCTGCTAAAGACTGGAGAGTTCCGGTGGTTCCCTGAATATATAATTACAACATAAGTTCCTCTTCAGGCTGAGGAAATAATTATTTTGTTATTAGTTCCGTTTTCAATTATCTATATTTCCTGCAGTCACATAGAACTGGACAAACCCAATAAACCCAGTATCTGAACAATTTTGCACATTTTCGTTTTGGTTCTTTTCGAGTATATTTCAGTGTATTTGTTTCTGTTTATTTTGTTAAAGGTGGATTTTAGGGGGGTGTATTCAATCTAGATTTCATTTGAATTTGTTGGAGTTTTTTTTTAATGATAGATTTTGATAAATTTTATCAATTTCATAAATTCCATCAAATTTTATTATAATTCTATTTAAGAGTTTATTGGATTATTTAATGGATTACATCAAATTTTGTTAGAATTTAGAGTTTGTTGGATTTTTAACATAGATTTAAATAAAATTGAATATATTTAAATAAAATTGTTAATGATTTTATCTTTTAAAAAAAAAATCATATGATAAGTAGTATGTTGTACTTAGCCCAATTTTCTCTACCAAATTATATAAATTATAACTATATTTATATGATTATTTTATTTTTATAAATCACATTAATGAAAATTTTGATATTATAAAATGATATTTATTTTTCCACATCTAAATGTTTGTTGAATTTTTTAAAAAAATTGCTAATATATATGTATCAACTTAAGATCATATCATATCATATTTATACATTTTTTAAGAGTGCGTTACGTTCAATAAAGTTGAAAAAAATCAAGTTTATAAATCAATGCAAATATATAGCCAACAAAACCTCTTTTTGTATGTATGTATGCATGCTTGTATGTACATATATAGAAGATTGATAGTTTCACGTTTTCAAATTAGCAAACTTTTAGTGCCAATTTTTAATAGAATCAACAACATATAAATTGCAAGTGTAATGTGTCAATAAAATAGGTGAGAGTAATTATCAAAAACTTTAAAATATTAATAATATTA
Source organism: Litchi chinensis (assembly GCA_019925255.1). Classification (NCBI taxonomy): domain Eukaryota; kingdom Viridiplantae; phylum Streptophyta; class Magnoliopsida; order Sapindales; family Sapindaceae; genus Litchi; species Litchi chinensis. The sequence goes on along the minus strand of CM034467.1, from coordinate 20,832,231 downwards.
TTGAGGGTGAAATTGTTATCTTTCCTATGTATTATTACTGTATAGGAACCTTAGCTGCCATTGCCTAGTTTCTATCCATTCTTCATTTATACTTATGCAACATTTATCCATTCTTTGTAATTGTTATCATGCGTTGTAAAATTTCCATTTGTGAAACCACAATTGCGATAAATCAAAGGAGAATAAAACTAGATAAATTCAAGAGGTGGGTCAATCTTCAATCGCATCAACTCGTAAAATATCAACAAATAGAGAAATTTGAGTTTCCTTTGTGAATCTCAGCTACTAGATTTTGTATAGATTAACTTGAGATTGTAATTGTTGCAGATTAAAAGATTGAGTTTTTGTAGATTTTCAGGTTCCATTAGAGACAAAAAGACTTGTTGATTGTTGAAAATTTTGTAGGTTTTGGTGATTTAATCACTCAAAAAAAAAAAATCCAAGAGAAAACAAAATTGAAGGTACGAAATCTATGAAATCTTTGAGGGTATGGTAAGATTTCATATGAGTTTTTTAATTTATATATAAGTTTAAAAAATCCATTAAAATCCATTAAAATACAATTCTTACAAAATCATTGTTTTTTTAATACACCTAGACTTATTTGGATTTCTTAAAATGTTGAATTGAATATATCAAAATTTCATTAAAATCCTTATAAATTTGGATTGAATACATCTGGATTTTAATGGAATTTTAAAAAGTTTAAATTGAATACACCTAGATTTTTAAAATCATTTGAATTTCAACAAACTCCTAAATTGAATACACTCCTCTTAGTGTTTATCTCATCATGGACAAAGAAATGTTTTTTTTTTGGTTAACTTATTTAAATCAAGTAGAGAAAGATATTTATATAATTTTGATGAACTGTTGTTTGTACTTTGATCTATCTTGTAGTAGGTGCATTTTTGTTGTACATAAAAATGCATCAGAAGTAATGTGGTTTATATAATTTTGGTGAACTGTTGTTTATACTTATTTATACTTTGATCAATCTTGTGTTAAAATTCTTAACATAATCATTTCTACAATCAAGCATATTATTAAGAGTAATTTTTATTTTATTTTATTTTGTTGTTATTATTATTATTATTATTTTATGATCTGAATGGGGGGAATTTAAATTTGGGACCTCAGTTTTGTTTCTGAATAGTATAGTTACCTGGTTAATAAGATTTTGCTTGAAATCACATTAATGGTTAATATATATATATATATATATAATGTTTTTATAATCGGGGCGTGCTAATTTTAAAAAGTAAGAATCAATTAATTACATTTATCCATTTCATTCTCTTTCTTAAAAGAAATTTTCTCTTCTATTTAATTTAAATGAAATGAGTGAATTTGATTAGTTGGTCTTTACTTTTTAAAAAAGCAAAGTTAGGACGTCCTGATTATAAAAGTCCTATATATATATATATATATCTCTACATATATATATATATATATTTAAATACCACCTTTGATATAACTATTTGAACTTAAGGTTATTGTCATGTCAAGTACTCAAGTTGGATGATGATTCTTTACCATCCAGCCACATTAGATAATAAAGAAAGCGTCAATTTGGATTTTTTTTTTTTTAATAGTTCATAGTTTATTCAACAAATAATATATTACCTAATTTTCTGTTATTTATCATTATCAAACATCCTTAGAAAGTGACTTTGATATAATGATAAACCAAAAAACCTCTCACTTATCTTTAAAGGTTGTGAATTTAACCCGTAAGTCTTATTTAATGTGAGTAATTTTCCTTATGTATGTTAATTGTCCCTTTCCGTCTTCTATTATTTATCATTATCAAATGGCCTTGTCAGAGGAGAAAGTGACTTTGATATAGTGATAAACCAAAAAACCTTTCACTTATCTTTAAAGGTTGAGTTTAACCCGTAAGTCTTATTAATGTGAGTAATTTTCCTCACGTATGTCAATTGTCCCTTTTCGTCTTCTGAAAGTTAATCCTTTAGTTGCATCTCAGAGTCATATCGTAGTTGGTTCCGACAATACTCTAAGTTGGTCCCAGACTCCTAGTAATTAAAATATATATATATATATATATATATCCTTGTCAAAGCTTCAAACTCGGACCAGGTGCAACACATTGTTCAATGTAATTTAGTCATCTAATCCAGGACTATTATGTGATTGATTTAAGTAGAATTTTTTCTAGAATTTATTGTCACACCCTAACTCGAAAGTCAAGATATGAATTGACATATTATCAAATAAACTTTAAAAATCCAAGCAAAATGTGTTTACAAATAAATACAACTATCAAAGTTCTTAATCAAACTAAATAAGTTCCTAAGAATATTCAAATGACATATAGCCTTATTTCCTAAGGAACCAAGAATCACTACTAAAATGTCAATTCATCCTATGCGTGATAAGAATTTAATCATCTGAAATCACAATATACTAAATGAGTTTGAAAACTCAGTAAGCAAACTAAATGGTGATAATTTTTTTCAACATAATGTATATAAAACAAATATACATTTCACAATTATGAAAACTAAAAATTTCAGATTCATAATCAGATTTATCAAATTAGAAATTTATCAAATATCATAATAGATTTTTAGGTTCCTTTTATGCTTTGCTACATAGAAGGACTTTTATAACACGTAATAGAGTCAAAGTCACCCGTCAGCAACTAATGTATACAAGGCAAGCGTAAGTGAGGAATTAATTTTCAAAAAACAAAACATTCATACTTGAAGGTAAGAGTCAGACCCTCGTTGTGATAATCAATAAGGTCTCTCACATGCATGGATTCATCTACACACGAATGCAAAAACTCATTAGTCTTCAGGATACCCTGAAGACACTTCTTATATACTCATACACATAACAAATTGCATATCATATAGGGCTCGTACACATAACAAGGGTGCCTATTAGTAGCAAATAATAAATGTAAACCTAGACAAAACATTATTTAATTGTACTATTTAATCACATATTTTTATAGTATAATAATTTTCTAAACACAATTTCAAAAATTTACATATTGTTATGATTCCTGTTTTGAAAAATAATTTATTATACTTACTTTCCAACAAATCCAAAGCAAATAAACTCTTTACAAACAAACGATTCGAACCTTAGTCTAAATTAACACAAACACATATAAATCTAACTCAAAATATTGTCTTAAGACTGAAATTAGGATTATCGAACAATCCTCCCAATCAAAAACCTAAAATTAGAGGGAACCAAAGCTATTTTGAAATCTATACAATGTTCAGGTTACGATTTTTAGTAAATTGTAAATAATCTACAAGATTATGAAATTTCTAGAAACATACTACACATACAAATCTCATACCATAAAAATTTTCGAAATTAAATAAAATATGGAAGTGTCCTAACCAAATTTGTTTTCTAAAGTATTTGGCCTATGTCTCAGTGGACAGCCAAGAATATGTTTTAATTTAGAATTTTTTTAATATTCTATAGATCTCTGTTTCACTTAAAGTTTTACATAAATAAAATACACTCATTTAGGAGTTAAAAATAAAATTTTGACAGGAAAATAACGCAAATAGTTATTTTTAAAATATTTTCGTATTTAAATTTACATATGTTGTCTGATGCTAAATAGATTTAATACTTCCAATAAAAAAAATCATAACTTTCACAATACAACTTCAAAAATTCAAAGATTTTACAATTTAATACCTAATATATTTATAAACAATTATATAAAATTTGAGAATTTTTAGAGAAGTAAAACTTAAGAAAACATGTTTCGTAGTCAAACCATATGCAAAATATTACAAAATTTTAGCACTCTATTTTCAAAAAGAAATTTCTATAAAAACTCATATACTTATGATATTTTTATGAAACCAATTGGTTAGTCTATACTGATCTAAATTTCTTAAACCAACACTAACATAAAACAAAGCTAATATATTTAGGGTTTCTTTTTCTTCCTAAACATTCTTAATCAAAAAATTAATTTTCTAAGCGTTTAAATAAAATACGTAAAAGAAGAATATTATAACAAACCTTGTAAAGTCTTATTGATATTCAAACTAAATTTTTTTCAAAGAACCTTGTAAGAATTATATATCAAGAGCAATGAAATCTTTTTCTTTAAAAAATAAAAAAGTTTCATGTTGAGTGTTTAATGAAGAAAGGAAAGAGTTTTTATAGAATGTAGTTTTCTATTCTTATCAAATCACCTTACTCTTTTTAATTTAAATAAAATAAATTTAAAAGTTTAATGAAATTAAAAAACCTTATCAAATACATATTCTTATAAACCTATAACTCCTACAAATTTAAATATTATTATTTTTAAGCAGAATATCATTAAATTAGTTTTACTTTAACGCTTAGGGAATAATTTGAATGTTACATCTATAATTGAAACTCCATTCTACATGAGTCAAGAATTGTCAGTCATAATCATCATGTTTAGTTTATGCAATTACCATTTTATGAAAATACCAAGAAAAACTATCATAGTAATTGAAACAAAAACCTTGTCATCAGTCAAAATCCAATAATTAACGTGTAAACACATGATGTAAATAAGTAGTTGATTTTGACTTTGAGTCTGTCCCCGGGTATAAGGCTATTTAATGACCACCTAATATTAATTCTCACAAGTCACAACCAACCCTTACTTTGGCTCTAGACTTGAGTCAACTCTTTCGTGGTTCACATGTTAGTGTTTGTAGAGAAAATCAATAAATTGGACGAATTCTTTATGTTGGGACATTTTAATTCCTAGGGTTACTTTCATCGTGAAGTTTTATTACAAAAATAAATATATGAATAATTCGGTTGATTAGATTTCTTTTAATGAAAGCAACAGATTTAGAAAGCTTTCCATCGACTAATTCTGGTCCAAGATTTGATGGCGTAGACATAGAGTTAGTATATGTGCTAAAATAAAACCAAAATGATTGAAAGTGTCATTTATGAACTAAATTAGTAGGCAGTTTGATAAATATGTTAGCAATAACGTGAGTTCTAACAGAATATTGTTTTAAAAGAATGGGGTAGTTAGTTTCAAAAAAAAAAAAAAAGAATGGGGTGGTTGAAGAAAATAGTTTTCAATCCATAAAATATATTTCAGAACAGTAAGGACAGACAATAATAGCAAATTATTAACTCGATTAGTAAAAAAAAATTATTATTTTTAATTGAAATTATTACTATACCATGCAAGTTGGGATGCAAGTAGCCAAATCCAAAATTGATTTTTCTATATTAATTTGGTATTTAAGTGATTGATTAAACAAGTGTTAAAAATAAGGGTAACGGATTAAACATTTTGAATTGCTTTACTGAACCAGTTCAATATTGAACAATAATATAAAAAAAGAGAGGGTATATAAAATTCACTAGTAAAAGAAAAAGAAAAGGAACTAGATTGAATCTCAAAAGTAACAAACAAACAGTTATTAATAAACAACTCCAATAGAAAGATGATTATAAATTCAGTAAGAGACAGTCATTCGTTTTTCTGTTTGAAAAATGAATAGTGTTGAAAGTCACTGAATACCGAATAATGATTTAAATCTGAAATCTGAATAATATGTTTTTTTTTTTTAATTATCTTTGAATATATAGTAATCTTGTTTGTTTATAAAAATTAAAATTGTTTGAAAATTAGTAATTTGATATTTATACACATTTATTATTAGTTGTCATATAATTTCATTTAATATGATACAAATAATTACAAATAAATTATTTAACAAAAACTAAAACACTTTTATGTATATATTAATAATACTTTTATTCATAATTAAAATATGGTTAATTAAATTTATATATTTAAATAAAATAAGTAAAATGGTTTTAAGTTGAATTACTATTGCAACGAAGTTTAAATTGTAAAGTAATATATATTTTCTACTAAAATTAAACAAGGATAATCAACCATATTTGTTATTGTATTAAAAGTAATATGTATAATATAAAATTAGGACTTATTTGAAGGGGGGGGGGGGGGGGGGGGGGGGGGAGGGGGGGAATAGACTTGAAAATAATATATTTAAAAAATTATTAAATGATTTAATATTCAGATAAAAGTAAAAAATTATAACTTTATTTTTTTTCAATGATTTTTGGGTAGTTTTAAGTGGTTTGACTACTTAGAAAAATTAATAAAAATAACTTAATGGATTTAATACAGATCCATTAACAAGTGCTAAAAACGAATAACGCTTACAGGGTCGTTTGTTGTTACTATTTTTTACTTAATATGTCTAAATTATATATATTAAGTGATTTTTTTTTTTTTGAGTGGTCAAACCATTTAAAATCACCTAAAAATCACTAAAAAAAACTATGATTTTTGGTATTTAATTGAATATCAAATCACTTAATAATTTTTTAAATATATTATTTCAAATCTATTTTTCCTAAAATAATATATTTTCAAATTTGTCATAATTTTATAAGCATTTGATTATTCTTATTTAATTTTAGTAGAAAATATTTATTACTTTACAATTTCAATTTTTGTTACAATAGTAATTCAATATAAGACCATTTTGCTTATTTTTATTTAAATATATAAATTTACTTTACTTTACTATAATAATTAATCATAACTTAATTATAAATGAAAATATTAATAATATATATATAAGTGTTTTAGTATTTGTTAAATAATTTATTATAATTATTTATATTATTTTAAATGAAGTTACATAATAACTAAAAGTAAAAAAATATAAAAGTCAAATTACTAGTTTTTGGATAATTTTAACTTTGAAAAACAAATAAGATTACTATATATTCAGAAGTAAAAAAAAAAACATGTCATTTAAATTTTAGATTTTAGTCACTATTTAGTCTTCAGTTTTTAGTAGCACTATTTAATCTTCAGATAAAAAAACAAATGACCCCTTATTCTTTTCTTGTTGTTGCTTTCTTGTGTTAAATGGTAGTATTAAGAATTCACTAATTAATTCGAAAACTATTAAAAGAATGGCCCTCTTAACTTGGGTACAAGTTACAAACCATCTCCTAATGTAGTTGGTCGAGTATCTCCCCTTTTCATAAGAGATTAGGGATTCAATCATTTCTAGTGAATATTAATACTAGTATGTGTAGTCCTCTCTTCTATTGACAATGAGAATAGTTTGTCTCTCGGTTTTTAGGGTAGCTATATGGGCCTTTATAATGTGTGTAATCTTGATGAATCCTAAGAATATTCTGACTAGCTACTTATCAACTTAAAAAAAAAACAAAAAAAAACAAAACAAAACAAAACTTAGGCACAATTTTAAAATTTATTAAAAAATTCATATTATTTTTAATACATAGTTACATAAATAAATAAATGATTGTTAGAGCTCCATCCCTATTTGAAAGAAAAGTTTTAAAACTTTTCCGAGATTAACATAAATATATTTCTATCCCCAAATGTAATTAGGGATGGGGAAGCTACCCACATCTTTGTTTCCCTCATTTTTCAATTTTAATAACATAATATAAAAAGTTATTATTTAAATAATTATTTTAAAAATAAGTTATTTTATTTTGTTGTCTTCTAATTATTTTGTCTACAATCTTGTTATATTTTAGAATTTGTTTATATAAAAGGAGATTATAGAAAATAATGAACTAACATTTTTTTTTTAATTTTTCATAAAATTAGTGTGTATATGAGATTATGTTGTGAATTATAAAATTTTATGCATTTGATTGGTTATTTGGAGAATGATGAACTTCAAAGGGGATCTTTTTTATTCAATCATTAAAAAAAAAAAAAACATGAATTTTAGAACTAACATCAAAGACTTGAATTAGTTTTTTTAGAACTATTAGTGTTTGCCAATAAAAACAATATTTCGTGCATAAAAAGGCGAAAAAAAAAAAAACAACAGTTCGCGATAATTATTAATAAAATATAACTTGTGAATACTGATAGTATTAGGAAAAACTTTAATATTATCTTGAATATTAAAAAAAAATTATAATAATAATTAGAAAAAAACATAACCTTGTCATGAGTCGAAATCCGATGATTAAGGTGTAAACGCTTGACATAATAACAAGTTGATTTTGAATTTGAATAGGTCCTTGGGCTAATGGCTATCTCATATCAACCTAATATTAATTCTTTAGTGGTCAACTCTTCAGTGGTCAACTCTTTAGTGGTTCACATGTTAGTTGACTATAATAAGTCTTGCTAGAGAATAATAATAAATTGAACAAAATGACAGAAAAAGAGTTCTGTTTGTTCTGTATTTGTGACTTCTACTTTTTTTTTTTTAAAAGAATATATATATATATATATAATAAAAATAATTATGAGAATCATTCATTGATTAGATTTCTTGCATGAAAGCAACAGGTTTACAAAGCAATCTTCATCAGCCAACTTTAATCGAAGATATAATTTAATTTGTATATCTATATAAAGTGAATGTGATGTTAGTGTTAACATGCCTTTTAAAATAAAAGTGAAATAAATAAAAAAGTGATATTATTGGTAATTTATCAAATATCTTTCGATACTTACATAAATCTAAATTAAAATTACTATAAAAGACAAAACAATTCTGAAGATACTGTAAACCGATTTTATTAGAATTCAATATAATTCTTTTCCTTGTTTGCAATCACAAACTCTAAAACATTTTTCACTCTTTTGCTCCCAATACTGTAAAGATTTTTGAGAAAATACTGAAAATGAATGCGATAGAAGATTTTTTTGGAGAAAATACCTAGATTTTTTTGATTGAAAGCGATAGAAAGTAATGCAACCAAAGGTAAGATTTGAAGTGATTGAGAATTATTTGCAACAAGATTTAAACAATAATAAAGAAATAAATTTTAAACTTATAGTATTATTTTTGTTAAATTTAAAAAATTTAAACTAGATCTTGTGTTGAAATTTTACCCCATATGAGTTAATATTAATTTCTTTAATTGAATTGAATTTGTTGATATATGCCTATATTGCATCGAAATTTACTAAAATTTGATTAGAATTTCTTTCCAAAAGAAAATGAGTACCATCAACAATAATAATGGGTATATTAAAATAAAATGAAGTGTTTCAAAAGTTTGATTAATTATTGTTTAAATGAAGTGTCTTTAAAATAAAAGTGTCAAAAAATAGGATTTGACTATCTTACTAGTTCAATAACTTTACTTAATAATTACAATTATTAGATTGACTTCAATAATTGTCCTTATAACTAATCCAATGAATATAATTTATGGTTAAGGTCGTCTAACTAGTAAATTAACTAAAGTAAAAAAATAATAAGAATAATCTTAGAACAAAATAAGTGCTTATCAAGTTTCTTTTAACTTTTGACTTTTCAAGATGTAGTGTCATTAAAAATAAATGTCAAATGAAAAATCTAGATCCTAAGGAGAAAATCTGTAAATGAAATTAGGTGATGTAATTTAATTAGCAATTTGATAAAATGTGTTGGCAATATTGTGAGTTTAAAAAGAGTGGGTGGGTATTCAAGAAAATAGTTTTCTATCCACAAAATATATTTTACAACAATAACAACAGTATATATATATATAGAGAGAGAGAGAGAGAGAGAGAGAGGAGAGAGTGTGTGACAGGTAAAATATCAATTTAGATTTGACTTTGCAACACATTTTGTCTTTGATAGAAAAAAAAAAAAAAGAACTGAAATTAATACTATACTATACAAGGTGGTATGCAAATGCAACTAGCCGAAGCCAAACTTGTGTCAGTTTTAATATATGATTGAAGATGTTGGAATTACTTTCAAAATAATACATCACATTATATAATTTGGTGCAATGATCTAATGAGAGCAATATATTTGATTAAATTGTGTGACTTTTATTATAAGATATGACTTCATATAAAGATGTAATCTTTATGGAATGGTGCGACCTAAACTATGTGATTAAAAGTGGAAGTTGTACTATTGATTCAATAGCAAAATTTAAATTCATTTAAATTGAAAAGTCATGATGGACAGTCCTAACTTATCATGAAATGGTGCAAAGCATATTATAAATAAGCTATCCATTTCCTTCATTTTTTACATAAAAAATTTGACCGATTTGGAGAGTTTGGTTAAAGTGTTATCTCCTTTCTTTTTTCACATAAATAAACATATATATTTTGTCATATTGTTTTCTTACATAAGCAAATCAGTATTCTATTAACTGCAGTGATGAAATACTATATCTTGAATTCTTGATGGGTTTATTATCAAAGTGTTTATGGTTTAAGTTGTTAATGAACAATGATGTTAAACACCGGGCTTCATTATACCTTAAAAGTATATTTGATTAACCCGGTGCATCACCCGAATGGTAGGGATAATAATTATATTAAAATCTTCATCCCTTTGACCCTTTCAAAAATGGTTTTCACATTGAGGTTTGAATAATAGAAGAGGTGGGTCGTGGCTAAAACTTTTTGAACATTAATCAGTGACCCATCTCTAGAAGCATTAATTATTCAGAAGTTATCAAACAATTATAATCTGACGTTTGGATTAGCTCAATCACACGCCAGGCTCATGCATCACTAGTTAGTCACTACAAGTCTACAATGTTTATATATATAGCTCAAATTCTTCAAGTCCTGAAAACATATCAAAGAACCATACAAGCTTCGAAAAAAAAATGGTGTTTTCAAGTAAACACATCCTTTCAATTATTTCAGTTCTTTTTTTGTCAGCTTCATTGACAACTTCAGTTTCAGTTCAAGAAAATTTCACAGAATGTCTTCTTGTTAATACCAAGCTTTTCACTCCACAAACTACCATTTTTTCCAGCAATACTTCTTCATTTACCACAATCCTGGAATCGACTGCACAAAACCTGAGGTACTTGGAACCTTCATCTCCAAAACCTGAGTTTATTTTCACACCTTTGACCGAGTCCCATGTCCAGGCAGCTGTTATTTGTGCCAGGAAGCTTGGAATCCATCTCAGGATTCGAAGTGGAGGCCATGACTATGAGGGTGTATCTTATGTGTCCGAAATAGAATCACCTTTTGTTATCGTAGACCTTGCCAAGCTTCGGTCCATCAGTGTTAATATTAAAGATGGAAGTGCTTGGGTTCAGGCTGGTGCCACACTTGGGGAAGTTTACTACAGAATCGCAGAGAAAAGCAAAGTTCATGGATTCCCTGCTGGTCTTTGCACGACTCTAGGCATTGGTGGGCACATAACAGGAGGTGCTTATGGTTCAATGATGAGAAAATTTGGCCTTGGAGCTGATAATGTCATTGATGCCAGGATTGTTGATGCTAATGGCAGGATTCTTGATCGACAAGCCATGGGAGACGATCTGTTTTGGGCAATAAGAGGAGGCGCAGGAGGAAGCTTTGGGATCATCCTTTCCTGGAAAGTTAAACTGGTTCGCATTCCAGCAACCGTGACAGTTTTTACAGTTACCAGGACCCTGGAACAAGGTGCCACGAAGCTCTTGTATACATGGCAACAAGTTGCGGACAAGCTTGATGAGAACCTCTTCATTAGAGTTATGATACAACCTGTAAATGCAAGCAAAATCGGCACAAGAACTATAGAAACTTCCTACAATGCCTTGTTTCTTGGTAGTGCTAATAGACTTCTCCAAGTAACCAAAAACAGCTTCCCTGAATTGAATTTGACCCGGAAAGATTGTATTGAAACCAGCTGGATCAAATCTGTGCTTTACATTGCCGGATTCCCAAGCAACGCTACTCCTGAAGTTCTACTACAAGCAAAACCTCCTTTGGGAAAAGTATATTTCAAAGCTAAATCAGATTTTGTTGAACAACCCATTGCTGAAACCGCTCTCGAAGGGATATGGAAAAGATTCTTACAAGAAGACAACCCTTTCACAATATGGAACCCTTATGGTGGGATGATGAGCAAGATTTCGGAATCCGCAATTCCCTTCCCTCATAGGAAGGGGACATTGTTCAAAATTCAATACTTGACTGCTTGGTTTGATGGAGAAAAGAACCAACAAAAGCACATGAAGTGGATGAGGATGTTGTACAAGTACATGGCTCCCTATGTTTCAAAATCCCCCAGACGTGCATATGTTAACTACAGGGATCTTGATTTGGGCATGAACAAGAAAAATCACGCAAGCATCAATCGGGCTAAGAGTTGGGGTACCAAGTATTTCAAGGACAATTTTGCAAGATTGGTGAATGTGAAGACCAAAGTTGATCCAAGTAATTTCTTTAGGCATGAACAGAGTATTCCACCACTTCCAGTTAAAAGCTAGAGATGGGTGGATTGGGTGGACAAGTTTTCTTATTTAATTTGTATTACATACTTGTTTGGTACTTTATATCGAATAAAAATATTATTAGCATATCATACTACTTAAAATACTGTAAAAGGTGAAGTGAAGTTTGGTTTCTCTCTTTCACAAAAGAGAGTAATAAAATCAGGGAACACTATGCATGGATGTGTAATGGAGGATATGATTGTTCACATAATTGATTTGGCTTGATTTTTAATTGGATTATTCTTCAAACGGCCTTAATAAATAAATTTCAGCATGTGAGATGTAGAATATTCACACATTCTTTTGTGTAATGAGTACACATTATTAAAACATAGATAATTAACGTCATTTATAATGTTTCAAAAAAAAAAAGTAACCCATCTAATTCTATACACCAACACAAATTTAATAAACTCAAAGTTGTTGTGGCACGTTTGCCCAACACACCCACACAAGCCTTTATCACAAAGCGCGTCGTGGGTTGAGTATCATATCAGTCTTTGATGGATAATTTGCACCAAGAACTCCTATGAGGGGCCTAATTACCAAGAAATCCCTCCACGTGGACGGGCAAGTTTTTTCATTCAGTATGAGATCTTTTTATCTCTTTTCATATGGAGAATTATCTAATAACTATTATGATCCAGACTATTCTTAAGAGTCAGATATCTAAAAAACCTAACAGTTATAAATATATTTATAAATTTACTTGTGACTTAAAAAAAAAAAAAAAACCACACACACATGCAAATTTAATAAAGTCCCTAAAAATTGGTTTAAGGGATTGATATCTAAACCTCTTACTTCCTATGTAAAAGCTCCAACCAACTAATTATTTCCTTTATAACATAATCATGCTGTTAATTTAAGCGGCTTCCAATGTAAGAGCTCTAATAAGCTATATTATTTTAGTTATTTCCTGATAAAATAATCAAGATGTTAATATAAGCACCAACTAGGTTATCTTATTTATAATGGTTTGAAGCTTCCATGAAACGTTGGTTGTAACTTTTCAAGTCAACTCTCCCACTTTTTTGTCCATACCTAATATCCTGAATACAGGATCCTAAATAATAAAATCAAAACATGAAACATGAAACTTAAAACTGTCGCCCCTACTACGTAATCAATACGCAACAATCTACTGGTTCAGCTTCACAAACCAACAAACAAAAAATCAAGATGTTAATCTAGGCTGCAAAAGACCGAACATGAATAAAACAACGAACATGAACCAAGTTCTAAATTTAATCATGCTAAGTTTGACTAGTACATGTCACAAAAACATCCAAACTTACTAAACACGCGTGATTTTAGGATGAAAATATAACCCAATCCCATATTCAGTGTAAATGTGGGACTTCTAATCAGTAATCACTTTCGAAACTTTAGTGGAGCACCAAATTTCCGATTTTGTGGAAAAACTGGTCCATAAAGGCTGAAAGGTTTGAATTTTTCATGCAATCCTCCAAGAGTTAGGTGGAGCACCAAAATACAGGACCCTTGAAGATGACTTCCGTGCTTTTGACTTAGATCTCGCCAAAAATATTAATAACTGTCGGCTATCAACTATTACATATTAAAGATGCAATACGTTTTTCCTACAAAAGAGCAGATACGGGGGAGCAAACATGTATGGAAATTATTAACAATTAATTGACAGACTCCACATTTTGAGATTTAAATTTGTGAGCGTGACAAGGAGATTAGGTAAGCAGAATAAACAAGGTTGCCGGCTTCTGCTTGGTTGTATTTCATGTGGGCCGGAGGGGGTGTCATTTACCTAGTTGTTGCTACATAGCTGCTGTTGCAAGATCACATGGATAACAACTGTCGTAACTTTAAAAGAGGAAACTTATTAAGATCATATTATTCTCCAACTTGTCTAATAGTTTAGACAGAATAACATTGCCAGCAGGTATTCGTCAGTCATGATCTGTTGGTAGGCATACATATATCAATAAAAGATATGACTGGCAATGGGCAGGGTGACAGCAAGAAGCGTCATATTCACATTTATAAATACATCTGTAAGGTGCACATTACTTTAACACCAAAAATAAAATTTAATTTGCTCTGAGGAAATACAGAACATTCCAAATACTAGAAAGTACTAACACATTTTTTTTTTTTTAGAACAAAGCAACTTAATCACAAATCTCAAATTCATATATGAATTTCATAGCTAAACAAGAAAGAACAAAGCAACTTAACTTTTATTAACCACAAATCTCAAATTTATATATGAATTTCATAGCTAAACAAGAATTCAAAATAAAAATTAACATATAATGAAATAGATTGAATCTAATATAATCTTATTTTGGATTTAATCTCTATCTCTATTTTAATTTAAAACTAATACTAACTTTTTTTTTGTTAATATTATTATTATTATTATTTTTTTTTTAAAGAAGATTGTAACCCATTTTGATACTAATAGGTTGGCTGTAGGCACGAAATTATACGGGTATTTACCTGCAGGTATTGCCTATATCGATACCTGCTCATGTACCCACAAAATTACAAAATGATGGTTATAAATAAATAAATAAAAACTTGATAAACAATTCTATTATATATGCGATAATACAAATTTATGCAACATTGGATAAAATTTCAAATAATGTTCAAGTTTTATCACAATAACAAAATACAATCCAAAAACAAAAAACCTTTACTTGCCATTTAATATGTGAAGGGTATATCAAATTCAACCTGTCTGATTACCTTTTATAAATTATACAATATATAAATGTTTATATATATATATATATAATTTAAGTGGGAGTATATAGGTAGGGTATTGATCTTAGCTTTATATTCACACCTATTCATGGCAAGCTAGTACTCGCGGATATCCGCAACCATGAACAGAATTGCCATAAACTAGATGTGGTTCTCATGTAATTGTATAGAGCTATCACTACACAGACAAAGTTTCCTCTAATTAATAACGCATCCTGTCTATTTAACCTGTTATATATGTCTTTCCTTCATTAGTTTTCCTATGATTGCGTTGGCATGCTGATAAGTTCTAAAAATTCTGCAGTTTCTTCACATAAATATTTCAATTCAGAGATTCATGGCACTGATTTAATGAATCAATTAAGCACCACCATGATCTATTGATGACAATAAATAGAAGATATTTCGGGCCTGTTTACTACTGTTTTTAAAATAGTGTCTTTTAACAACAAAAGACGGGGTTGAGGGGGTTGGATCAAGTAATTGGACTGTAAAAACCCAATAGAAGCCCACCAAGTCAACCCAATACAAAGGCCCAGCAGATAAGACCCAATTATCAACCCCAAGCCCACGAGCTTTATAGCTCGCACCAGCGAGCTCGCATCACATTGTTCACAGATCGTTATGCAGTTATTATGCATAGCTCGCTATTCATTGTCCCTCGAGGTCCTCAAAGCAGTGAACAGCTCCTCAGTGATAGTTTTGAATCTTATAGAATAGCAGTTATCTGAGAATAATGATTCTCTGCAAAACCAAGTTAATTCAAATTTGAACTCAGTCAACGTGATCTCGAGATTCAAGAACATGATTTAGCTCCAACCGATCAGGAAACATATTAATTTGTGATTTTTCCCTATTTTATCTCTTCCAAACGTTTTTTTCTATAAATAGAAATGTTATTAATAGTAGAGACACAAACAATAATATACTATCACTCTGCAGGATTGTTGAGAGACAGTCGGTAGACGCACTCGTTGAACCACGTAAAATCTATGTTGTTTTTGTTCTTGATCTTCTTTTTGTTTCTTGATTTTTTGTGTTCCACATTGATTGCAGGTACTGAGCATTGAATTTTCATCGACCACAAAATCACGTCAACAACGGGGTTGAGAGGGTGTTGGCCGTGGCCATGGCACACCCCAAATTTTATTTTATTTGAAAAAGAGTATATTTAAATAATTACATGTATTATAAAAATATGTTTTGTCTCATCTTTAAATATTATATAATTATTCATTGACCCCTCCTAAATAGGTTTTTGGGCTCCTCTCATATTTTGAATATTATTTCTAAAAATATAAAAAAAATCTTTTTTTTTTTTAAATTGTAATATGTTTGTTAAAAATTATTTTTAAAAGTTGAAATGAAAATGACTAAAATAATTGTTTGGATGAGAAAATAACGTTTATTTTAAATATCTATTTTTAAAATGATATTTAAAAAAAAAAAAGGTCTTTCACTCTCAAGTTAATGGATAGAAAAGTGGATAAAAATACATTTTACAATACAAGTAGTGAAAGACATATACAAGCACATTGTGTTTATAAAACTAAAAAATTGCTTTTAATGTTTCATCATCTGCGAACAAACGAAGGTTACCTAGCCTTAATCAAGGTTACATTCAACTCTTCCATCCTTGGACAGGATGGGCCCAACCCAACAACATGTAAGGCTTGGGCTCTACCCATTAGCTGGGCTGGATATCCTCGCAACCTAGATCGATCCCATAATTGACTTCTATAATATGCTTGTCATAAATTGAATGTTTGTAATCGGCTCAAACCAAGTACTAGCTTATTTTCAAAAAAAAGAAAAAAAAAAAAAGGGTACTAGCTTGATGTACTAAGATGCAATCCTTATACAATATGAGACTAGCAATTGCCAAAAGATGTAATAAAATCATGTAGCTTGAACGAGAAGAAATGATCTTCATTTCAAAATCCAGAGTCACAATCTATCGGATAAAACCTTTATAATTGCCTCAATTGTTGCTTCCAGAATAATTACTACAGATAGCAAGAAATATCACTTGGATGGAATAGAACTATAGCTCACTGGTCAAAGCAACTTTGGACCTACAAGATCTTTATGATTTTATAATTCTTGTAAACTTGGAAATAGAACCACTTTGGACTATGTCTATTTAGTCTATAAATTCCAAAGCCCTGTTAACTCAAATAGAACAAGGGTTATTTATATCATTTGTCATATAATTTTAACTTGTCACATAATGCACATATCCAAAAAAGCTTGGCTTACTTGGAGGCACATACACTCTTTGCTTTCCGGCCTTCATTTCTATAGTCAAAATCTTTATCTAATACACCTAACTTCCTGATTGTCTTTTTTATCACCCAACATGTTTTTGTTGTTGGACATCTCTATCCAAAGCTCCCCACACCCTTCAATAAGATTGCATTCTAAGCCAAGGAAATCCTTATTTCCCCCGAGTTGACACTTCTTTTAGTCAAGGCATAACTTGGAAGTCAGGATTAGCTCCATACAAGTTACACCATCAAAGCCATAGCCATATATAAAATGACTCAAAACTTTACAACTCTGACACACAAGCATTTAACCTTATCATAGAAAATGATGTTTTCAAGTAATTACATTCTGCCCATACTTTCAGTCCTTCTGATATCAGTTTCAGGGACAGCTTCAGTTTCAATTCTAGACAATTTTATCCAATGTCTCTCTGTCCATTCTCAACATTCTGTTCCTTTTGCAGCCTTCTACACCCAAAAAAATTCTTCGTTTTCTTCGGTCCTTGAATCCACTGCTCAAAACCTCAGGTACCTTAAACCTTCTGTGCCAAAGCCGGAGGTTATCTTCACACCTTTGGATGAATCCCATGTCCAAGCAGCTGTTATATGCTCCAAAGAGATTAAAATACACCTAAGAGTTCGAAGTGGTGGCCACGACTACGAAGGCCTCTCTTATGCTTCTGAAATTGAAACGCCTTTCATTATAGTAGACCTTGCCAAGCTTCGAGCCGTTAACGTTAACATTGATGATAACAGCGCCTGGGTTCAGGCTGGTGCCACGAATGGTGAACTCTACTATAGAATAGCAGAGAAAAGCAAGATTCACGGCTTTCCTGCTGGTCTTTGCACGAGTTTAGGCATTGGTGGACACATCACTGGAGGTGCTTATGGTTCCCTGATGAGGAAATATGGACTTGGCGCTGACAACGTTGTTGATGCCCGAATAGTTGATGTTACTGGCAGGGTTCTTGATCGCGCTTCCATGGGCGAAGACCTATTCTGGGCAATCAGAGGAGGTGGTGGAGCAAGCTTTGGTGTCATCCTTGCTTGGAAGATCAAACTGGTTCCTGTGCCAGCAATCGTGACAGTTTTTACAGTTAGCAAGACCCTGGAACAAGGTGCCACCAAGCTCCTCTATAGATGGCAACAAGTAGCACATAAACTCGATGAGGATCTCTTCATTAGAGTTGTCATACAAGTTACAGGTCAAGGCCAACAAAAAACTGTAACAACTTCATACAATGCATTGTTTCTTGGTAATGCTGATAGACTCCTCAAAGTAATGCAAAACAGCTTTCCAGAATTAGGCTTGACGCGAAAAGATTGTACCGAAACAAGCTGGATCAAATCTGTTCTTTACATTGCTGGCTACCCAAGTAACACCCCGCCTGAAATTCTACTCCAAGGCAAGTCATTATTCAAGAACTACTTCAAAGCAAAATCAGACTTTGTCAAAGAACCAATACCTGAAACAGCGCTTGAGGGCTTGTGGAAAAGGTTACTCGAAGAAGATTCACCATTGATGATATGGAACCCATATGGTGGAATGATGAGCAAGATTTCAGAATCCAACATTCCATTCCCACATAGGAAGGGAACCCTGTTCATGATCCAGTACTTGACTCTCTGGCAAGGTGGAGACACAAACGAAACGAGGCACATAGAGTGGATTAGGAGACTGTACAACTACATGGCTCATTATGTTTCAATGTTTCCTAGAGGTGCATACGTCAATTATAGGGACCTTGATCTTGGGATGAACAAGAAGAATGACACAAACTTTATTCATGCTAGTGGATGGGGTTCCAGGTATTTTAAGGACAACTTCAGCAGGTTGGTCAAAGTGAAGACAAGAGTGGATCCTGATAACTTCTTCAGGCATGAACAGAGCATCCCACCTCTTCCACTTGAATCTGCATCAGAATCAGAATCAGAATCAGGATCAGAATCAGAATCACTCTACTGTGAGGCCTGATTGACCCAGCAGCATTATTTGTGTTTCGTTTGTATTAGATAATTTTTTTTTTTTTTGATAAAAAGATATTGGTTTATTAAACGAACAAAAATTTTAATTTATGTAATATGTCATGCATTTTAATGTTTTTAGAGAAGTGATAATGTGATTGATATTATAAACATTAGTTTCTCTACGAAGTTTGCTGTTTCTGGTGTCTTTCTCATTCACAGAATCACACATTTAAGCACCTAACACGTTTTTGGTAGAATTTTCTAACAACATATCTAATTACATCTCATTTTATTCCTAAACTACATATATTTATATTAATTTACTTAAATTTATTTCTAAAAGCTGTTAATCAAGTCTATTGATCTCTCCTAGCTACAATATAACGTAGAAAAGCCATGTCTTGGTTGAATAAGTTCATAATTAGCAATTTTAATATGTTGAAATTTTTATGAAGTAATTGGAAATAAAGAGGAAAATGATAACATAAACACAAAATAAAAAAGAGAGAAACTGATAGCTCCAAAGGGCAAATTAAGATCCTTTCATTTCATAAGTATATATTTTCATAAATGTTTTCAGGTACAATGGTAAGAGCTCTTTTATATAGCTTCACTATCACAAATTACATCACATGGACATAAATTATAAGATAATGAATCATATTCATTAAAATCTCAGTAGGCGGGGATTGGAAGCTATGTGCTTTTATGGCTTTCATATTTGTTATAACGACTCGATACTAATCTACTCACAATATAAACCTAAAATCGATAATAATATTAAAAGAAAATGGAAGTAATAAAATAAAAATAATGGACACGAGATTTACGTGATAAAACCCTCAATATGAGGAAAACATCCAAAGATTAAGACTAAAAGAATTTTATTAAACTAATAACTGCAATACAACCTTTCTTTAAAATTTTAGTAGAGAACTAGTGAGAAGAGAACTCTCAAGTGTACAATTGAGAATTTTTTTGGAATTAGATACAGGACGAATTGCTACTCATGCCTCTATATAGGCAAACATGGTGGTGATCACAGAAATGCTTCATGTTAAAGCAATTATTTTTTTAATATAGTAGTGGCAGTGACCATATGCTTCATTGTCTTCGTGATTAAGCAATTGCTACAACAAATCTTCATCAAGTCAAAAAATGTGGCTCCACCGCCATTTAAATAACATGGCTTCACCTAACTAACATTCCCTCACTTGATGTCATTTTTTTAATGATCTGATTTATCCTTCTAATCATTGATCAAACTCATGTTGCTTACGTTTCTATAAGACCATATGAGAATCTGCATCAAATGAATTTTTTAGTATTGATAGGCTTAGTCATTGCATCTGTTAGGTTCTCCTTAGTGTGTATCTTTTGCATATCCATACTATCATTTTCCACTACTTCACGAATAAAATGATATTGAACTCCTATGTGCTTTGTTTAGGAATGAAATACTGAATTCTTTGCAATATGTACGGTGTTTTAACTGTCACAAGACAAAGAGATTTTCTGTTATTGGTGCCCAAGTTCCTCCAATAACCTTTTAATCCCAATTGCTTCCTTACAAGCTTGTGCAACTATCATGTATTCTGCTTCTGTTATAGATAAAGTCACAACTATTTGTAACTTGGATACTCAACTCATAGTTTCTTTGCAATCATAACCACATAGTTTGTAGTCGATTTTCTTCTATCGAGATCTCCTGCAAAATCTGAATCTACATAGCCTCTGACTACAAACTCGATCCTCCATAATATAATGCAACGTTTAAGGTTCCTTTAATGTATCTCAGAATCCTCTTCACAACATTTCAATGCTCTCTACCAAGATTCACTATATATCGACTAACCACTCTCACTGCTTGTGCAATGTCCAGTCTTATACATATCATAGTGAACATTAAATTTCCCACTACTAATGCATACAGTACTCGAGACATTTCCATTCTCTTTGTTTCATTGTTAAAGCTTATACTTAAGGATAATTTGTAATTCACAGGAAAAGGGGTAGAAATTAGCTTACAATCTTGCATGTTAAAGTGGCACAAGATCTTTCTTAAGTAGTTTCTCTAAGAGAGCCAAATCTTCCTGTATTTCCTGTCTCGGTGAATTTGCATCCCTAAAATCTTATTTACTGGTCTCGAATCCTTCATATCAAACTCTCTAGTCAACTGTGCCTTTAATTCTTGGACTCGATCTTTGTTGGGCCTGCTACCAACATGTCATCCATATACAACAGCAAGATAATGAAATCATCATTATCTCCAAACCTCTTGTATTATGTACAATAGTTTAAACTAAGCCCGTTATATCTAAGACTTATAATGACGGAATAAAATCTCTTGTATTAACATCTTGGCACCTGTTTTAATCCGTATAGAGATTTTTTTAACCTGTAAACTAAGTTCTCCTTACCTTTTTCAGCAAAACCTTCTGTTGAAGTATATAAATTTCTTCTTCAAGTTCTCCATGAAGAAATGCAATTTTCACATCTAACTGCTCTAAGTGCAAATCAAATGTAGCACACATTACCAGAACCACATTTATTATTGTAAGTCAAATCACTAGGAAAAATATATTATTGAAATCAATATCTTCTTTCTAAGCATATCCTTTCACCACCAATGTTGCACGATACCGCTCCACTTGGTTATTGTCATCTCGTTTGATATTAAAGACCCACTTGTTTTCATGGCTTTCCGACCTTGTGGTAGAGATACAAGTTCCTATGTCTTGTTTTTGTGTAGAGCTTTAATTTCCTTTTGCATTGTTGTCATCTATAGAGATACATCTAGGCTGCTTGTAGCTTCATGAAAAGTTAAAGGTTTTCCATCATCTTTAGAAAATAGTATGCAATATTGCTTTCCATGACATACTCTGAATGTCATATTGGTAGGCCTCTCTCTTGAGTTGACAGTCAAATTTCTAAAGTCTCAGTCTCTACTGGTTTTGTACTTCATACTCTAGTTTGACTTCAAAAGAACTAAATTTTCATGTTCTGAATTATTTTCTACTGTACAATTGTAGTCTCTAAATTTTCTTTCGAATGCTAACATCTCCTTTTCTTTGAAGTTGATCTTCTACAAAGCTAACATCTCTACTAATGATAGCCTTGTAGGTAGTGGGATCCTACAAGTGATACCCCTTCACTCCATTAGCATACCCTAAGAATATACATTTCCTTGATTTTAGATCAAGTTTTGTTCTTTCTTAGGCATTATACATTACATACACAGGACATCCAAATGAATGTAAAGTAGAATAATCAACAGGTTTACCAATCCACATCTCCATTGGTGTTTTTAACTCAATTGTTGTGAATGAACATCGATTTATCATATAATAGACGGTCCTTACTGCTTTTGCTCAAAATGACTTGGGTAAACCTGCAGTCTTCAACAAAACTTTTATTCTTTCTATAAAAGTTTTATTTATCCATTCTGCCACCCCATTTTATTAAGGAGTGTATATGACTGTGAACTACCTTTTAATTCCTTCTTACTTGCAAAAAGCAAGAAACTCCTCGTTTGTATATTCTCTTCCATTATCTATTCTCAAGCACTTGATCTTTTTCTCAGATTCAAGTTCTATCCATGCTCTGAATGCCTTGAACACTGGAAACACATCTAACTTACTCTTGATAGAGTACATCCAACTTATCATGGAGTAATCATCAATGAATAATACAAAGTATTTTGCTCCTTCTAGAGATATATCTAGTGATTCGTAAACATCATAATAAATCAAGTCTAAAATGCATTTGCTCTTAGTAGTAGAATTGCTAAACTTTAATTTATACTGCTTACTTGTCACACAATGCTCACAAAAAGGTAGATTTACTGTTTTGAGCCTAGGAAGCAACCTACGTTTAGAGACAATCTTCAAACCTCGTTCAGATATGTAGCCTAATTTGTGATGCCACACTATCATTGACTTCCCAATGGTTGGTTGATACAACATATAAATCATCCTCCAGTAATGTTTTTCCTTTAAGCATGTATAGATTTGTAGCAATCTTTTCTCCTTTCATGACAATAAGCGCACCTCTGACAATTTTCAAGACCCTATTTTCTATATGGGTCTTACATCCAAGATCATCCAATTGTCCTAAAGACAATAGATTCTTTTTCAAGCCCTTCACATGTCATAACTCTTGAATAGTGCAAACTGTACCATCGTGTATCTTTATCTTGATTGTGTTAATATCAGCGATCTTCAAAGCATGATCATCACCTATAAAGTATAGATTCTCCTGAGATAGGTTCATATGTGTGGAATCATTCTCTACAAGAGGTTGCTAGATGGCTACTGAATCTAGAATCCAGACATCAACAAACCGCAATATGCTTTCTGTGATAGTGGTTGTTTCGTTGTATAAGACGTCACCATCATTTAAGGTACTTACTACACATCTTAGTTTTATTCTTTTTATTGTATCAACGCTTACTTTTGATATGCCCTTTCTTGCTACAATTGTAACATTTGACATTCTTCTTACTTCTTGATTTTGATTTACCACGATTGAGACTTTCACTGGAGCCACATTTTGTTGATCTCCCTCTTGTCGTTGACAAAGCCTCTGCTTGTGTACTACTTGCCAATCTATCTTATTTGTTCTTCACGTGCTTTCTTCTTCTAAGATAGTAACTACAATATCATCGAAAACTAAATAGTCTGTGGGAATATTATTTATCAAGTTGATCATATAAATCGTGTAGACTTTGAAGTAGAATTTCTGCATATTCATTTGTCTCTATTATATGACCCAACATTGAAAGTTGAGAAAATAAAGTATTTAAGGTATTGATATGGTAAGTTACTATTGTAGATTCTGCTATTCAAAGATTAGCAAGCTTTCTTTTAAGAAAATCTTCATGTGTAGTGACTTGAACTCGTACAATTTTGTCAAAATGTCCTACACCTCATTAGTTATCTTATTCTCCGCTACAATTGATAATACACCATCTGTTAAGGCCAGATGGAGATTGACAATTGCATTGTCATCCATCTCTTTCCACTTGGCATCATCAGTAATCACAATTGGCGTTTCTTTTATTATTTGTAAGCCTTTCTCCAATATAGCCTTTATTTTCATTTTCCACAATGAAAAATTACTTCTATTGAACTTCTCAATTTCAAATTTTGTCGTTTCCTTTGTGAAACACTCACAAGATATCCAATGAATAGTATCATGAATGGTACCCATATTTCGAAATAGTGCACATATCCGTGAATAATGCCCTCAGGTTAGTTCCTAGAAAAAAGAGATGGGTCATAATAAACACACTTAAATATCAAATCTTTCCTTAGTCAGAACCTTTCCTAAGCATGCACTTTCACACCACCACATTTATTTCCAGTAACCAGGAACAATTATTTTCTTATGTGGAAGATTAGACAATGCTGCAACCACAGAGCATACTTAGAATTTTCTAAAGAACCTATGACTCTGATACCACTGTTATGACGACTCGATACTATTCTAATTACAGCAAAAATCTGAAATCAAGAATAATATTGAAAGAAAATAAAAGTAATAAAATAAAAATAGTGGACACGAGATTTACGTAGTAAAACCTTCAATGTGAGGGAAATATTCATAGACCAAGACTAGAAGAATTTTATTATATCAACAATTGCAATGCAACATCTCTCTAAAATTTTAGGATAGAACTAGGGAGAAGAGAACTCTCAAATGTGCAATTGAGAATTTTTTGGAATAGGATATAGGATGAATTGCTACTCGTGCCTATATATAGGTAAACATGGTGGTGATCACACAAATGCTTCATGTTGAAGCAATTATTTTTTTAATAAGTAGTGGTGGTGACCATATGCTTCACTGTCTTCGTGATTAAGCAATTACTACAACAAATCTTCATCAAGTCAAAAAATGTGGCTCCACCGTCATTTAAATAACATGACTTCACTTAACTAACAATGTCATAGGTGGAGAAGAGGATCATAACAATGGTAGAATTTTGTGGAAAAAGGTTTTTAATCTCATGCAAAATTGTTGTGTTCGAAAAGTAGAAACTATTTCAATTAAGTAATGAAAATGGAAACAACACAAAGATAGTAACTTTGGACCGTCTAATATGTAGTTACATACATGGGCGCATTAGATTCCATTTTAGCTGAGCAAATAGATAATTATTGTTAATACTTGGATATGCCTAAAGAGAATCACACTCCAAATAATCAACTGATAAACCAATTCTATGAACCCATAAAAGAGCTTCTCTAATAGATAAATTTCACCAAACACCAATATGAGAAGTGAAGGAACCAATTTTCAGTTGACCGAACAACACGATCACGCAACACGGGCGCCACTACAATGGAAGAGCTGCCGTCCACTCCAAAACCAACATGCACCTTTACCTTCAATTTCTTTATTGGAGGACAAAGCCACCTTGAAGAAGTAGAAGCGAACACTGGCTTCTCAACAAACCGGAAGTGTTCGAAATACAATAAAAAATAATATATATATATATATATATATATATAAATGGAATTAAAATTGACAATCAATAAGTTTACAACAACAATTTTGTAACAACAAAATTACAACAATGATTGGAAGATAAAAAATAATAGTAATGTATAAGAAAGATTAATGACACTTTTACTACAAAAATAAGGGATTGGCTATGGTACAAACAACAAAGTTGTTTGTACCATATAAACACATTTGGTTGCCAGCTGGTAGCCAAATAGTTTTTATTACAACCTGCAGCAACCGGTTGAAACCGGTTGCTGCAGATTTAAAATAATAATTTATAATAAATAATATTTAAATAATAGTTTAATAATAAAATAATATATAAATATAATATTTTATTATGAAATCTAGTATTATAATAATATTTCATAATATTTTAAGTTATTATTAATATTTTATTATTAAGTTAAAAAATATTATATTATAATTAAAATAATATATAAATATAATAATTTATTATAAAATATTATATTATATTAACTATTTTTTATTATTAAAAATTAACATTAACATAGAAGTTGTTCATTCAACAACTACAACGTTCCTCTTAACAAGTTCAGTACGTCAACTTGTTTAATAAACGTGGAAGTTGTCAACTGAACAAGTTTGACATTAGAACAACGTCCAAAGTTGTTTAAACTTAACAAAAATGGGTGTATGACGTCAGCAAACGTCAAAGTTGTTCTCCGAACAACTCCAACATTATGTGAACAAGTTGGGTGACGTCATCTTGTTCAGATCAACGTCAAAGTTGTTCCAAGAGCAAGTTTGACGTTCCGACAACGTCAGAAGTTGTTCAAACTTAACAAAAATGGGTGTATGACGTCAGCAAACGTCAAAGTTGTTCTCCGAACAACTCCAACGTTATGTCAACAAGTTGGGTGACGTCATCTTGTTGACACAACGTCCAAGTTGTTCTGTGAACAAGTTTGACGTTCCGACTAGGGGTGGCAATATGGGTCACAACACGACGGGTCAACACGAATTCGTGAAAAATAAATGGGTATGGGTTGGAGCTAAACGAATTCGTGTAGTAATCGTGTCAACCCGCTTAACCCGTTTATTAAACGAATCGAATTGGGTTTGCTTAAACGAATCGCGGGTTGACATGATTAAAATAGGGGTCAAGTTGTAATTTAACATATTAGAGGGTTTAGTGTGTAATTATGCATTTATATATATATACACATTTATCAATCCCTAAACCTAACCCACTTGCCTCCTTCTCTTCATTTCGGCAACCACCCATTTTCCCCCAAAATCACCTACTTCTCCGGTTCTCCCTCACGATCACCACTCCATCACGGTCGCCGTCCGGTCCACCTTCTCCCTCACACCTCACAGATCACGGTCGTCACCTCCTCCCTCTCGCTCTCGATCGCCGTTCGGACCACCTTCTCCCTCACGTCTGACGATCGCCATCTCCTCCCTCTCGCTCTCTGTCGCCGTCCGGTCCACCTTTTCCCTCACACCTCACGGATCACGGTTGCCACCTCCTCCTTCTTGCTCTCGGTCGCCGTCCGGTCAACCTTCTCCCTCACGCCTCACGGTCTCCACCTTCTCCCCCTTGGTTGCCGTCGGGTCACCACTTTCTCCCCCTCGGTCACCATTCGTTCTCCCATCATTCCTCACGGTCGCCGCTGGTTCTCTATTTCTCCTCAAAATCGCCACCCCTTTTCCACTTCTCCTTAAGGTCGCCACCCCTCCTCCACGGCTCTACCATCAGATCCACAATCGGAAACCGACCTCCGACTCCCAAAACAGTCTTGAGCTTCAATGGTAAATTCTCTTAATTGTATTTCGTAATTTTAAGATTATAAATGAAGATATCTAATGTTGTGATCTTGTGGTTTTTGTGTAGTTTGGAGATCCTTTTGGAATCAAAGAGAGAAGAATTTAAGTGACAAAAGTTTTATATTAGAGAATTGATAATGTTATGTAATTTTAATTTGTATGGATTTGTATTGAGTTAAATGTGGTTTTTATTTTGTTGGAGTATGATGTTGTGCATGAGATGAGATTTTATCTTGTTGATTTAATGGATTGGTAATTATGTGTTGAATGTTATGTTTAAATGTTTAATTATGAATTATGAATTATATTTGTGTTTAAAATATTTTTTAAATTAAACAAATTAAACGGATTAAACGAATTAAACGGAATTAAACGAATTAAACGGGTTAAACAAATTAAACGAGTTAAATGGATTAAACGAGTTAAACGAATTAACGGGTTGGTCGGTTAATGGGTTTGAATCTTCTATGATTCAATTACTAAATGAATTAATCGTGTCGACACGAATAATTCGTTTATAAACGAATTCGTGTCGAATCCAAAATTGTCAACCCGTTTCTTAAACGAATTCGTGTCGAATTAGCCGAATTCATAAACGAATCGAATCGAATTCAGCTCAACCCGATTCGTCAACCCTTTTTGCCACCCCTAGTTCCGACAACGTCAGAAGTTGTTCAAACTTAACAAAAATGGTGTATGACGTCAGCAAACGTCAAAGTTGTTCTCCGAACAACTCCAACGTTATCTCAACAAGTTGGGTGACGTCATCTTGTTGATATAACGTCCAAGTTGTTCTGCAAACAAGTTTGACGTTCAACCAACGTCAGAAGTTGTTCAAACTTAACAAAAATGGTGTATGACGTTAGCAAACGTCAAAGTTGTTCTACGAACAACTCCAACATTATCTCAACAAGTTGGGTGACGTCATCTTGTTGACACAACGTCCAAGTTGTTCTACGAACAAGTTTGACGTTCAACCAACGTCAGAAGTTGTTCAAACTTAACAAAAATGGTGTATGACGTCAGCAAACGTCAAAGTTGTTCTACGAACAACTCTAACGTTATATGAACAAGTTGGGTGACGTCATCTTGTTGAGGTCAACGTCGAAGTTGTTATGGGAACAAGTTTGACGTTCCGACAACGTCAGAAGTTGTTCAAACTTAACAAAAATGGGTGCACGACATCAGCAAACGTCAAAGTTGTTCTAAGAACAACTCCAACGTTATGTCAACAAGTTACGTGACGTCATCTTGTTGAGTTCAACGTCAAAGTTGTTATGGTAACAAGTTTGACGCTCCGACAACGTCAGAAGTTGTTCAAACTGAACAAAAATGGGTGTATGACGTAAGCAAATGTCAAACTTGTTCTACAAACAACTTCAACGTTATGTGAACAAGTTTGGTGACGTCATCTTGTTGAGGTCAACGTCCAAGTTGTTATGGTAATAAGTTTGACGTTCCGACAATGTTATAAGTTGTTCAAACTGAACAAAAATGGGTGTATGACGTAAGCAAACGTCAAACTTGTTATACAAACAACTCCAACGTTATGTGAGCAAGTTTAGTGACATCATCTTGTTGAGGTCAACGTCCAAGTTGTTCATTTAACAAGTTGGACGTTTAGCACAACGTTTGAAGTTGTTCACATTGAACAAAATGGATGTATGACGTCAGAGTTGTTGTTGAAACAACTTCAACGTCTATTTTAACAAATACGTAATGTTAATTTGTTCCCGCCAACATCAAAGTTGTTCAATTAACAAGTTGGACGTTTCTCTAAACGTCTGAAGTTGCTCAAATTGAACAACTATCATGGCTAACCGTGACGGAAGAGCCTTCCGTCACGGCTAGCCGTGATAAAAAGTTATCCCATCACACTTAAGCTTGACTCATTCGTTTGCCATGATGTGAAGCTCTTCTATAACGGCAAACCATGACAGAGAGCTCTACCGTCACTGCTAAGTGTTGGTGCGCGGCCGCACCATTACTTCAGCGTAGCCGCACCTTTACTTCAGCGCGGCCGCACCTTTATATCACGGTCAATTGTGACATAAGACTCTCCTATCACGCCTAAGCTTTACTCATTCATTTGCCATGATGTGAGGCTTTTCTATCACGGCAAACCATGACAGAGAGCTCTACCGTCATGACTAAGTGTTGGTGCGCGGCCGCACCATTGCTTCAGCGCGACCACACCTTTATATCATGGCCAACCGTGACATAAGACTCACCCATCACGCCTAAGCTTGACTCATTCGTTTGCCATGATGTGAGGCTCTTCTATCACGGCAAACCATGACAGAAGAGCTCTACCGTCACGGCTAAGTGTTGGTGTGCGGTCGCACCATTGCTTCAGTGCGGTCGCACCTTTATATCACGGTCAACCGTGACATAAGACTCTCCTATCACGCCTAAGCTTGACTCATTCGTTTGCCATGATGTGAGGCTCTTCTATCACGACAAACCATGACAGAGAGCTCTACCGTCACAACTAAGTGTTGGTGCGCGGCCGCACCATTGGTTTAGCATGGCCGCGCACCAACATCAGTGTTGGTGCGTGGTCGCACCATTGCTTTAGCTCGGCCGCATCTTTATATCACAGCCAACCGTGACATAAGACTCTCCCATCACGCCTAAGCTTGACTCATTCATTTGCCATGATGTGAGGCTTTTCTATCACGGCAAACCATGACAAAGAGCTCTACCGTCACGGCTAAGTGTTGGTGTGCGGCCGCACCATTGCTTCAGCGCGGCCGCACCTTTATATCATGGCCAACCGTGACATAAGACTCTTCCATCACGCTTAAGCTTGACTCATTCGTTTGCCATGATGTGAGGCTCTTCTATCACGATAAACCATGACAGAGAGCTCTACCGTCACGGCTAAGTGTTGGTGCGCGGCCGCACCATTGGTTTAGCGTGGCCAAGCACCAACACCAGTATAGGTGCGCGGCTGTACCACTACTTTAGCGTGGCCGCACACTTATACTAATGCTATCAAATTTAATTTTTAATTTTAAAATATAGAAAAATATAATTTAAATGGAATTATTTTATATAAAATAACTTAAAATGGATTAAAATATTATTTAAATATATATTTTTTTTATAAAATAATTTTGTTAAATTTATTTCTTAAAAATATATAAAAGTATTTTTATTTTATTTTTTATATAAAAAGTTACCCTTACAATTTAACTTTTTGAACATAGCGTATGATGAAACTAAAATATAGTAATTTTATTTTTTGTTAAATTAAAATCCTTACTTGTTATTGAATTGTAAATTCATTCAGAATTGTTTTTGAATGCGAATTTAAGATGCAATTTATTTATAATTTATTTTTTAAAAAATTAAAAATTGTTATAGTAAAATTTTAAAAATATGATAACAGGGGAATCGTGATGGGAGACTATCCTAACATGTTTGGCTCTTGTCATGTATAGACATGATAAAATAGCCTCTCGTCATGTCTAAGTGTAATGGGAGTCTTCCGTCACACTTGCCTTAGGTGTGATGGGAGGCTCTCCCGTCCCATCACGGCCAAGGCTTGCACCACTCATGGGTATGTGGTTGTACCACTGTTTTAGTGTGGTCATTCATCTATACCAATGTAATCTAATTATATTTTTAAATTTTTATTTTAAAATATTGTAAAATATCATAACTGAAATTGAAAATTATCCTATCACATATAAATAAATACAAAAGAGCCTCTCGTCACTCCCAAACATGACGAAAAGCTTTCCCGTGAGGTCCAAACATGATAGAAGGCCCTCCCATTACAATTGTCTTGGGCGTGATCAGAGGCTCTCCCGTCACAATTCATTTGGGCGTAATAGGAGGCTCTCACATCATGTCACGACCAAGCGTGATAGTAAAGTCTTCTGTTATGGCCTTCCTATCACTTATAGGCATGATAATAAGGTCTTCTGTCACAACACACATGATAGCAAAGTCTTCTTTCATGGCAAAAGTGTGACGTACAATCCACACCCCAAGGAAGAAAGAAATTTATAATAACAACCAATCAAATGAGATATATTTTAATAATAGTTAAAATTTCAAAAACAATTGTTCTTATGTTCTAAATTAATAAATATAACTTCATTTTATTTTAAATTAGTTATTCTTTCTAATTTTTTAATATAATAATTTTAATTTCACACATATCTAATCAATAAATTTTAAAATGTCAAATTTTCATAAATTCTAAAGCGAAAGTCTTCCACTAGTCATAGGTGCGTGACTGTGCTCATATCATGATATAGTTACGTGTTTATTCCAATATTGGTGTGCCGCTACATCACCATTTTAGCACGATCGCACTCTTATATTAGTACAAGTCTTTCATTGATCATGGGTGTGCGGTTGCACTCAAATAATGGTGCGGCCGCACCATTGTTTCAGCGTGGCAACACCATTGCTTTAGCGGCTAGTGATGGTGCGTAGCCGCACCATTGGTTCAGCGTGGCCGCGCACCAACACCAGTGTTGGTGCGCGGCCGCACCTTTGTTTCAGCATGGCCGCGCACTAATACCGGTGTTGGTGCGCAGCCACACTGAAACAAAGGTGCGGCCGTGCACCAACACTTAGTCGTTAAAATAGTGTGGCCGTATCATTGTTTTAGAGTGGCCGCGCACCCATACCAATGCATCTAATCACACTTGCCTCATGTCAGACACAAACGTGATAGGACGGTCTCCCGTCACGCCCAAGCGTGATGGAAGAGCCTTTTGTCACACTTAAAAGTGACAGAAAGCTCTCTTATCACAATTTCCTTAGGCGTGATAGGAGTTCTTCAATGTTCGTGTGCAGCTGCACCATCGGTTCAGCGCGACCGTGCCCATAATATGAAACTTGAATTGATCATGGATGTGCAGTCGCGCTCCAATAAAGGTATGGCCGCACAACCACTTTTTTAGTGTATTCACACACCTATACTAGTATAATCTAATTTAATTTTTAATTTTCAATTTTAAAATATAGTCAAATATAATAACTTAAATTAGAATTTTTTATAAAGAATAATTAAATTAGATTAAAATATTATTTAATTATATTTTTGAAGAGAATAAGTTAATTAAATTTATATCTTAAAAATACATAAAAATATTTACGCCTAATTTTAATATAATTTCAAGGATTTTTTTTTTATTAGGATTTAATTTTACATTTACATCTTCACCTTTATGATGTTTAATGGATACATAAAACTATTAGTTCACGACATACTACAAAAAGGATTGAGTTCTTCCTCTTGAATCAAATCTCACTTATCCAACCATGTTTGCGAGATTATGACACTATATTTATGTGAAAGATATAGTGAATTTAGTTCTTTATTTCGTTTTTAAGTAAGCTTCAACTGTATTTAAAATTAAAATATGAAACTTGAGTAGACTTCAATGGGTTTTATAAAACAAGTTTGATGTACAGTCTTAATTTTCGTGCATTTGCATGATTTTAACTTGTACGTTTACAAGTTAATTCTATTGGAAGTAAAAAAAAAAAAAAAAACTCAAAGAAGGCAAAAGATGGAATTTGTAAAATACGCAACAAAAGTTTTACTTACCTACCGGAATTTTATTAACACCATTACCTACATCAATTGTGCTGACAATATGAATTTCAACCCATACAAAATTAATAAAAAATAATATTTTTCCCATTTTTATGTTGATAATCATTATTTCCATTATAATAATGATTATCACTCATTAACATCAAAACCCTATTCTTGTAATCCTTTAAACAACCATAAATAACAGAAGGTGGTCTACACATTCAACATTCTTAAACCAAGAAATATTATTTATGCTTTTGCAATTGCTAGAGATAAAAAGGCCTTAAAACTTTTAAGACCTGAAAGCATTATGTTCGCTTTAAATTTCAATAACCACACCTAGACGAACCAATTTTTTTTCCACACAAATTGCAATGTCAATATTTAATTTAAAACATTCTTACCTAGGTGGTTTCCATTGGATAAGAGCTAAAACACTTGGAACCTTTCAGACTAGATTAGAACTATGAAAATCTACAAGAAAAGAAATGGATTAGCAACAACATCTTTAACTAGAAGAAGATGAAAACAATGAACAACTTATTCCTTTTAATAAAACCAAAGCGAATGGTTTTAAGTCGTTGAAGCTACAGTTCTTTATCTTGGTTTACTGTAACATTTACCCCCAACTCCAAAGGGTTAGAAGCACAAATCTTGATAAGACACTGCTTTCATATTCGCCAACTTGATAAAACTCTACTTCTATCTCCGCTAACATAATTTGAATTCACCAATACAAAACAACTAATACCAAGTTTTTTGTAAAAATTAAAACTATAAAGACTACAATTAAAACTAAAAATTCCAAGCAATCATCAAAGGAAGACATCAAATTATAACAACATGAACAACTTGGAAGCCCTCAAAAGTGCAATCTGAAAAAAGGCCAATTATAGCATTCAACATTCACAAAAATGGATATTATATCACAATTTAATTTCTGCTATAGAACCAATACTAGCAATTGTTTACTTGAATTAACACAACATAAACATAGAATTTTTTTAAACGAATTTCTTATTCTTTTGCAGACCCCTAATATTATCACCATTCCCTTAGGCCTCCTCCGACTTTTTGTCCACTGCAAGTACAGGAAAATAGGGGTTATGGAAGAACCAAACAAATGAGATATTGAACAAATTGATGAGAAAACCAAACTGCAACTTGTGATAGAATCCTTAATTGTATCATCATTCATTACAATGGATAGTCATTTAATTGAAAAACTTATATATGATGCATGTAAAAAGAAAATGGTTCATTATCGATCAAAGTTCCAAAGAAATACATGAACAATAATTTTCATAGTTTGTTATCGTAAGAACAAGGATCATAGACGTTTCAAAAATAGAGAACAAGCATCATAGATAGTATTCCTTGGTGCAACTCTTTCAAATGATTCATGATCCGAATATAGTTTTCAAACATTAGAATACAAGTTCAAGATTTTGAAAAATGACCTGGATGAGCCCCTACAAACTACAGAGAACAAAAAACGAAAAACACAATTTCTTGTTATTATAATTTGAAGAAGTATTTTTGAGATTGTCTTAAAAGTTAAAACTGTTCTTGGATGCAATCAAACCAAACAAATCTACCTTTCTAGACAATGAATCAAACAACCATTGAATTTCCTGCATTTCGCTATCAAGTTAACCACTAGAATCTAACTTACATGCCAACACTAACAATAATGTGAAAAGGAAAATCAATTCATTCATGATTACCAAAATCAAAACATCATAATTCAATCCACAATAATATTTTGGCCTTACCACTTCTAGCCAAACTATTAACCCAATTTGGAATAGGATTTACAATGAGTTTAAGACAAATATCACTGCACAGTTTGTGGTCATCAAATTGTATGCATTGCCTTTGTAATTCTCAGCCAATTCCTCCATCATTGTCCTCACCTTTGCAAGCCCCATATCAGGTTTTCCAATCAAAATTGTGTTCCAAGATGTGAACCCATCACACTGCTTTGGCTCTCCTTCAAATATCCCTGTTGTTGGATACTCATGAGCTCCAAATGTATGCTCAACTCCATGAACTACCACCAACATCCAACTAAAAATCCCCAAATTAGAAAAACAAAACCTCTAAAGCTAAGTTTAGTTGAACTTCTAACTCCCTAGAAACTCAAATCACAAAAAGACCACCTCAAGTTCAAAACTTTAACAGTTAATCATCCACATTCTCATGAACCAAACAAACAAAAAACAAAAGACAAAGAAACCGAACAACTTACCTACTTACTTGAACCAACCCCAGTCTAGTTCATAAAGATTTAATAGACAAACAAGCGATTTACTACAAGACAACTAATCTAACAAGCTCATTAGCAGATCTAAACCGAACCCAGAAAATGAAAACAATAAAAAATCAAAAGCATTTCAAATTACAAAATGGGAAAAAAAAAGATCAACTAAAAAAAAAAAAAAGAAAACGGTAAAAAATTGAAAGTATCCTTTTTCACTTCCAAGCCCTTTAATCTCTTCCTCATGTGCATCTTCTCCCGTCGCTTCCCCAATATTGTGTATATGTTTGACATAGTGAAACCAAATAATTTATCACATCAAATAACTACACACACAATTAAATAGAAGTCGTTTAAATCTAAATATAAGAGAACACCATACATTGAATTTCAAAATAGAACAAAAAGAATTCCATTTTGCTCAAGCAAAACCATAACTAACAATACCCCAAAAGAATTTTAAAACAAAACACCATTAAAAAATAATAATAATAATCTCATCACAAGTTAAAGTTATATCATAGAAAGAAAAAACACCAAGAAAGTTAAATCAAAAAAGCAGTTGGAGGACCACACGTACAAGGCGAAAGAAGATGAGGAAGAGGCACAGAAAAGTAGTGTTGGACAGAAAAGGCAAGTAAGCACCTGGAGCTAGTTCAGCTTTATGTGTTCCAATAATACAATGAGAAGGGTATGAAGGCTCAGAGACATCAGGATGATGAGAATCGAGACAAGCTAAAACAGGCCAGTTTCTATCACAAAATGCTCTAGCAAGCCTCACTGACTCATCCAACGTTTCAGACATTTGTTTGTCAGGTGGTTGTGAAGTCTGTAACAAAAATCCCAGATTTGAAATTAAGTAACCAAACACAAATGGAAGAAAAATTATAAAACAAATAATGACAGATTTACCAAGTTGCCAACATCGATAGTACAAAAGCCATTAACAAGGTCAACAACAACAAGACTGGTCTTCATATCAGCAAACAAAATGAGAGATTCTTGTTGGAGAGGAAGCTGCAGCTTTAACATATCCATTGTTGTCGAAACCATTTTATTCTATTGACAAATATACCAACTCAAGTGAAGTGATGACTACTACCAACAATAAAAAGAAGAAGAAGCATTGGATTTGCAACTTTTAAGATGCAAACCATTCAGATCGACTTCGAGCAGCTGTTAGATCTAGGGTTTTTTTTTTTTTTTTCATCTTCTGGTCTTGGTGACAGAGGAGAGGGAAGGGATAGAGGGTAATAATTAATAACCACTTCAGCCGATTCCCCATTTCTAATCTTTTTTAATTATTTTTTATTTTTTCTTATTTTCTCACCGTTGGATCATTTTTTTCATCATCCAACGGTTTAGCTCTTTTTTTCTTCTCATTCGTATGATACAAACGTTTTTAAAGTACGTATCATAGTCGTGTCCCAAAAATAAATGAAAAGATAAAACAACAAAAGAAAAAAGACTAAAAAAAAAAAAAAGCAGTATTTTATTGACTTGATTAGATGGAGAGAGGCTTTGCAAATTTGCAATGTTCTAACTAAAGTCAGTAATTTCACCCATTCACTTTTCCTGAAGTTTTGTAGGTATTTGCATTCGAAATTCTGACATTAAAATTATGAATTTAACGAACTAATATTTTAGAGTACTTTTTGTTCTTTAAGACTAAACTAAATGTATATGCAATATGAAAAATCTATATATATCTAAAAAAATTTATTGGTGTTCGAGGAAAATTAGCTCCCAAAAATCCAATTCCCCAAGAATGTTAATTGGAAGTCAGCCTCAGGAATAGAGGGCAAGATTTAATTTCAAGGCTAAATCCAAAAGGGAGCCACAGTCTAGGCTCAATTGCCCAACAAAGGGGACACAGAAATGATAAGGATGCCCTTGCCAAGTGGTAGGAAAGTGAACCAAAGGAAAACTAATATGAAAATTCAAATGAAATCTCGTGTCTGTAGACCCCCTATCTCATCAGAAAGAGAGAGAGATCAGACCTAGTGCCAAACCTAAAGCTGACAAGCAACCAATTGTGGTAGAGCTATGATTCAGGAGGAAAAAGAAGGATTAGTAGCTTGCCATGTAGCATTATGGCAGGAAGGATGAACGAAAAGGAGTCATGTGTCTCCCGAACCTAAATCGACTGGACAATTACCCAAACATAAAGAAAATGTGAAAGTGATGGGATGAAGGGGAGCCAAGCGAAGAGATTCAGGTGTGTAAGCAAATGAGATGCAAAAGGAGAGTTGACAACCGATAAAGGAGGGAGAAGGAAGGTAAGTTAGTGTTTCTAACCGGAGAACAAGTTAGTGTGTGAAGAAACTCCGCTTGAAGAAGCCCTCAGAAGTATTAGGTGCTAATCTCGTGCGTGATAACTGGCGTAACCTAGGTTTCTTTTCTTTTCCACTATTTTTCTACCCTTTCCTTATTACTTCCTTACGAAAGTTCCACTGACTTGAGCATCAAAGGGATTTCACCAATGAAACACTGGTGACCTCTGATATCTTTTTCTTTGTTTGGCATATAGCTAAGGGAAGAGCAGACTACCCGAGAGTGAGAATATATTACCAACCAATTTTTTTTTTTTTTCCAAAACTAATTTCAAAATTTCAATTGTTGACGACTATAAAATGGGTGGCGTCTTTTTTTTTTTTTTTGTGGTGGTCATAAAATCCATGGCATTATATCAACTAAGTATATATCAACAACGTATTAAGAAAAACTACCTTACCAAATCAACATGAAGTGGTAATCATCTTAGGTCGAGAAAAAGAAGGAAATGAATAGGCGTGTTTTGGATGATGTGAAAATGAGTGGAAGCATCAATTTGCCTTTTGTGTGGGTGAACTATTATGGGGTTTCTTTTTTTCCAGCAACATTGCTCCAATTGAGTGGAGCACCATTTCGGGAACCATGTTTTGGAGATAAATAATTGCTTTTCTAGGTCGGACACATTGAGAATAAGAGATTATGTTGGCCCCTACTTTAATTTGGAACCTGTAGTTGTCTCCCTCATTATCATAAGCATGCTTTATATGGAATTATTGAAGGTAGGCATTTGTGGTTGCAAAAAGAGCCAAAAAAAAAAAGGATGGATCAGGCGCAATAAGTTTATTATGTGATTGACATGGTGTAAATAGACACTAGAGCGAACTAATTTTATCTTGCTTATGAATTAATCTAATGTATTACACTTTTTTTTTTTTTAAATCATAAATGGTTGAGCACCTTCTCATCAATCTTAATTGTGGGTGTTTAAATTTTATTAAACATATTTTATAAGTTTTGTGTGGGTAGTTTTCATGTTTGATTGTAAAGTAGTTTTCTCTCATTAGGTGAATATCTATTCAAGCTACACAAATGGTAATTGACTTCGGCAGATCCCAATAAACTATGATACATTCGAATGTTGGATTTAAAGAAATCAAAAAATAATCTAGCATATTTATTGAATGCAGATGTGAAATCTTTGATGACTTAATTTAGAATCCTTAAAATATGCTGAATTTGAATCATTTTAGAGTTTTGTAAATGGATAATGATATACATCTAATACTTTTGTCCACTTTTCCCCAAAAAAATTTAGTTTGAAATTAAAAGTTGTAGACTTTAGTTTTTGACATATCAGTTATCACATAAAGTTGGATGGAAAAATTGGACAAAAGTGCATGAAGTTCTAGCGTTATTCTTTGTAAATTGTTAATCAATGTGGATACTACTTCCTCATGATGTATAAGTAAGAGGTTTTAGGATCAGGTTTACGAACACTAAAGTTTTGAAGGTTTTATTTAAAATAAAAGGACTTCTAGAAAACAATTACTTCAAAGCAAGCCCAATTTGATTTGCTTGCTCATTAAAGTTTCGGTCTCTAGTGGCCTAACTACACTACACAAATGTAAAGACACACAAATCCTTGCATGTATTATTGCAAGACCTTTTATAAGACTAGACATGTGTGGATAACAACAGGCACAAATGCCAAATAAATTAGGTAACAATAATAATGAAATAGACGACACAGATACACTCCCACATTATGGTCCTGTCTGGATGCCCTTTTCCTCATGGTTGGCTCATCATAAGTGGTTTTCCAAGATCATGTTAATGATAATTATCGATTTGAATCGTGAGATCAAAAGGTTTGAATATCTATGGATTCCTCTAATAAAAATTTATTTTTATATAATTTAATACATAAATTTCAAATTAAAGTTTATTTATTTGTCTAATATAAATTTTATTAGATATGATTCAATAATATCCGTGACAACCATGACTTTGGAATTATGATATGAAGTTTTATAGACTCATTGATCTGTGGTAGGGAACTTAGCATGTGCCATTTTGTGTTTGTTGTTTTTGTTTGTATATGCATGAAGGCAAATTGCTAGATTGTGGCAGGCTTTTGATGATTTGACCTATCTTGTTCTTTTTGTTATAATGGGAATTTAAAATTTATAGTGTTCAAGATGGGTGTGAATGATTGACACTCTTATTTGGATTGGGAGAAGAAAACTTCGTTAAAAATAAAATAAAATAAGTTATATTAAAGTAGGGTTAATTGCACAAGCATTCTTCAGTTTTAGGTTAATTACAGATAGACAAATATTTTGTTTAAACTTTCACAATTATCCCATACTGTCAGCTATCTTCGATCCAAATTAATGGTTGACCAGCTACTTAGACTAAAATGTCTAAGTGCCCTTGATTTTCTTACTTTTATGATATAGTTTAGGGATAATCCCGAAAAAACTCTCTAACTTTTGTCAAATCATTCATTTTCCTCCATGTAATTTTATTTTTATCCAAAATACTGTCTGACTTTAAAATAAACACTTAAAATACTTCCTGAAGGTGTATGAAAATATGATAATACCTTCAATGGTGACAGATTCTGTTAGGTGGATATGGTTAACCATTTAATTCCACGGACAAAAATAGAAATGTGAAGAAAAATAAAAAAACATATATTAATTAAAATATGAAAAATCAAAATAAATAAATAATATTAAATATAAAAACTATAAAAAAGATATTTTTATTTAAAAATTAAAAAAGTAATAAATATTGAATAAAATTCACAAATTTTTTGCTATCACTCAGCTCTCTCTCTCTTAACCTCACCGATCTATCGGTCTCTCTAACCTCACCACTCCTACTATGTCGCTCCAATCACTTTCTCTCTAACCTCACCGATCTATCTCTCTCTCTAACCTCACCAGTCTCTCTCTCTCTCTCTTTAACCTCACCACTCCTACTATATCGCTCCAATTACTCTCTCTCTCTCTAACCTCTTCTTCTTTTTTTGG
This sequence comes from Litchi chinensis, assembly GCA_019925255.1. Classification (NCBI taxonomy): domain Eukaryota; kingdom Viridiplantae; phylum Streptophyta; class Magnoliopsida; order Sapindales; family Sapindaceae; genus Litchi; species Litchi chinensis. The sequence continues at coordinate 20,791,578 of CM034467.1, read as the reverse complement.
TCTGTCGCTCTAGTCACACACACACACACAGAGTCTCTCTCTCTCTCTCCCCCCTAACTTGTATGAGCAATATTTTCCTTTTGTTGTGAGAATAATTGTTCCGATTCATAATAGTAAATATTTGTCACACCTTAACCCGAAAGTTAAGATATGAACTCATAATATACTAAGTGAGTTTGGAAACTCAATAAGCATACTGAACGATATTGATTTTTTTTTTCAACATAACGTATATAAAACGAATATACATTTCAGAAATATGAAAAATCATAAATTTCATATTCATAATCAATTTACCAAATCAGAAACTTATCGAATATAATAATAGATTTTTTAGGTTCCTTTTATGCTTTACTATATAGTAGGACTTTTATAACATATAATAGAGCCAAAGTCACCTATTGGTAACTAATGTATGTAGGGCAAGCGCAAGTGAGGAATTAATTTTCAAAAAATAAAACACTCAAGCCCGAAGACAAGAGTCAAACCCTCGTTATGATCATCAACGAGTCCTCTCACATGCACTGATTCATCGACACACAAATGTGAAGATTCATTAGTCCTCAAGATACCCTAAAGACACTTCCTATATACTCATATACACATAACAAATCACATATCATATAGGGCTTACACATATAACAGAGGTGTCTACTGTTGGGTTTTGTGCCCTAAAAACTTGTAATTATGTAAACGGTTTTAATAAATAAATAATAAAGTATTCATTTTATTCAATTTATATATTTTGTAAAAATTGTGTATATCATAAAAAACATTCTTGATTACCGATGTAGTCTCAAACTAAGTATATAAGTGTTATATACAAGTGGATTTAGTTTGAGATAAGTAATCTAAAGAATCCATAGAAAGCAAACAAAGCTGAGTATTTTATTTATGGTAAATCTACGGTTACGATCCATTTCGTATTTAGTACAATAGTTTTATCCGAAACTATTCATGTAGTGACATGAAAATAGAGGTATTTTATAAAATAAAAATTATATAGGACTGGGCCAAGATAAACATGAGTCTCTAATTAATATCCATTAAACTTAGAAATTTATATTTATCGACTAGATGATCATAAATGAATTGATCTTAATCCGAATGTATTATAGACTCCTACTTGTTGAGTTATATCATTTGATTTACATGGGTGAGATCGATGTAGATGTTCAATCAATAACTTCATATTTTGAGGATATGATTTAGTAAGTAGCTGTGAATATTCTATACAATAGTGGAATCCACTCTTTTTTACGAGAAGTAGAGAAATAGTTCCCTTAAGGATTGATTCAGGTCTTGAACAATAAAAGCGCTCAACTTTCTGTTCATATGTAAACGGAAAGATAAATTCATAAGTTGTTATGAATATATTGTTCATTAGAGAATCAATGGTACTTAAGGATCAAGATATAATTAGAGTGGTATAACTGATATTTTGATCTAGCTTTAATTATAAATTATTTGTGGAGGATCAAATCATATGTAGTGATTAAATCAATAGACACTGAAAATTTCAGATTGTATAAAAATATCTACAGTTTTTACAGTGCAATCTTAGGTTTTTAATGGAATAACTCTAAGATTAATAATAGTGAATTATTTAATTAAAGAATTTAATTAATAATTTCGATATTATTGGAGCTCAAAATTATAGGTCTATCAGGTCTCATTGATAGCTTATTTCACTATAAGAAACGTGTATGTAGAATATTGTAATTGGATCGTCTAATTATAGTTGTTATATAAGTAGCAAAATATGTATTCACTTGATATTTGAATAATATTGATTATTCAAATTATTAATTAGTTAATTATTAATTATGAATTAATAATCATTTAATTAATTTTATAAGAGGTCTTGAATTCGATTCTAAACAGTGACCAGATATAAATTAGTTATGAATTAATTAGAGGTCACAAGTTTGATTTTAAAATATAATATGAATTAATTTTGAATTAATTATGTTATATGGGGTAAAAGTTTAATTTTAATAAACATGAGATTTAATATTAATTTTGATTAATTAAACTCTAAGTGGTTACCTATAAATAGAAAATAAATAGTCTTCTTTTTCTAATAGAAGTTATTTTGATTTTTTACTGTACGTTCTTTAAGACAGAAAGAATTTTTTTTTCTACAATATAATACAGAGAAAAAGAATCTATATTTTTCTTCTCTGTATAACCAAAATTATTATTCACCTCTCACATATATTGTTTATTCTTTTTAGAAAAGAAATCAATAGAAAGTGAGTACAATTCTATATAATTGTGTCCACTTACTTGTTTCTTGGTGTAGAAACATATCAAGAAAGGTTGAGTGGTAATCATTCCATAGAGATCAATGCAGAAGGTAAAAATCTGATTTTTATTTCATCATATTATTTTATTTCATTATTTTATGGATCTAAGGTTCTTGAGTTTAAAATTTTTAGAACTCAGTATTCCGCTAAATCTTATTTTTATTAAACAATTGTTATTTTTTTCCCTTCACCTACTAGTAGCAAAGAATAAAAGTAAGTCTAGACAAACATTAATTAATGATACCGTTTAATTACATATTTTTATAATATAATACTTTTCTAAACATAGCTTCAAAAACATACATATTATTGTGATTCCAGTTTTGAAAATAGTTTAGTATACTTACCTTTCAACAAATTCAAAGCAAACAACCTCTTCACGAATCAAACGATCCAAACCTTAACCTAAATTAACATAATCACATATAAATCAAACTCAAAATATTGTCTTAGGACTGAAATTAGGCCTATTGAACAATCCCCTTAATCGAAGATCTAAAATTAAAACTAGTCAGTGCTATTTTGAATTTTGTGCAATGTTTGGTTTATGATTTCGAGTAAATTGTATACAATTTGAAAAATTATGAAATTTTTCATAAACATGCTACACATACATATCTAACACCATAAAAATTTTCGAAATTAAATAAAATCCAGAAGTGCGTTAACCAAATTTATTTTCTAAAATATTTTGGTCTGTCTTTTAGTGGACAGCCTAAAATATGCTCTAATTCAGAATCTTTTTAATATCTTATAGATCTCTGGTTCACTTAAATAAGCTTATGTAGGAGTCTAAAGTAAAATTTTGAAAGGAAAATAACATGAATAAGTATTTTAAAACATTTTTGTATTCGGATTTATACATTCTATTTGGTACTAAACAGATTCAACACCTCGAATAAGAAAAAAAATCATAATTTTTAAAATATAATTTTAAAAATTATAAAACTTTATAAGTTAATACTTAATATGTTTATAAACAATTGTATAAAATTTGAGAATTTTTTATAAGTAAATCTTAACAAAACATATTTCGTAACCAAAATTGTGTAGAATATTATAAAATTTCAACACTCTTTACTCAGAAAGAAAAATTTATAAAAATTTATATACTTGTGATATTTTTACAAAACCAATTTTATTTGAAAAGTTAGAAGGTCTAGTTTTTAAAATAGAAAACCATAATATCAAAATCAAACACATGCATAACTTATAATTTTTGAAATAGGCATTGGTTAGTCAATACCTGCCTAAAAATTCATGAACCAACACTAACGTAAAAAGAAACTAATATACCTAAGGTTTCTTTTTCTTCCTAAACAATCTTAATCAAAGAATTAATTCTCTAAGTGTTTAAATAAAATATATTAAAAAGAATATGATTATAGACCTTATAAAGTCTTCTTGATTTCCAAACTAAATTTTCTTTGATAAAAGTTATTTGCCAAGAGCAAAGAAGTTTTTTGTTTTTTTTTTAATAAGTAAAATATCATTTATTTAGTTTTACTTATATGCTTAGGGAATAAGTTGGGTGTTACAATATCTAAACCATATACACACGTTACCATTTAGTAGGAATGATTGAATACCCAATTTGACTCTAAAAGGTCAAGGGTTCAAATATTTATCCTTCAAAACATAAAATGTAGGTTGTGAATCTTCTTTTGATAAGAGTTGTCATCTCACCAATTATGAAATTAGTCATTTGGCCTACGTTATAATGGTAGATCATAATAGTTATTTAATTCATAAGGTGCAACAATTTAAAAAAAAAAAAAAATCAATCAAAGCCACACAATTAATAATTGATATTTTTTTTATTATGAAAATAATTGTTTTCAATTTATAAAAATAAATATTTAGGCTATATGAGTAGTATATAGACATGTGGTGTAAACTTAAGGAAAATAAATATATAAAAAATAATCATTGACAATTTTATAGGACGAGTCATTGATCATACTTTACAAAATCACGCGAGAGATGTCTATTCATTCTACTCTATGTGCATTGTTTTGTCGGTATTTTATCGAGACAAATAAAAGATTTGTTTTTGAAAAAAAAAAAAAAAATTTGAAAGTTGGGCAGCAAAATTAAAGAATAGTATATGGAAAGTCGGTTGTATAAAACGAATATAAATAATAATTTTTATGTTCCACGCGACACTCGCTGGCGAACAGTCGTAACGCTGTTCCCAACCGCATCCGCGCTACCGCAAATTAGACGCGCTTAAGATGTGCAGACCGCCTCGTCTTCAACTCCGCTTACATTCTCAAGCTGCTAGTACTCACTACCAGTTGTGTCATTTATTAACTTCTTTAAAATCTAACATAATTTCACTTCAAAAAAAAAAAAAAATCTAACATAATTTCATTTCTTTAAAAAATAAAATCTAACATTTTTTTTTGAAGAAAATCTAACATTCTCACAATATCAATTATTATTTATTCATATAATTAAAACGAGTTTGATTATCTTACTAATAAGATAATATTATTCATTAATTATAAACGTTAATTATCACATTTACAATCAATCTAAGAAATGTAATTAATTAATGAAGGTTACCTTATCAGTAACGTAATCAAACCCAAAACAGTTTCGATTACATTGTTGGTAAGATAATCTTACACATTAATTACATCCATTGAATTAACTTTACTAATCGTCTCTACAACAAATTCAATAGATATAATTAATAAATAAAGTTATCTTACTAATAAAGTAGCTAAACCCAAAACGGGTTCGGTTACATTGTTGGTAAAGTAATTTTACTCATTAATTACATTCATTGAATTAATTTCAATAATTATTTTTATAACCAATTCAATGAATGTAATTAATAGATAAGATTATTGTACCAGTAAGATAGATAAACCTAAAACGGATTTGGTTACCTTGTTGATAACGTAATCTTACCCATTAATTGCATTCATTGAATTAGTTTCAATAATCACCTCTACAATCAATCTAATAAATATAATTGATAAGTAAAATTACCTTATCAGTAAAATAACCAAACTCAATAAAAACAACCACACGAATCAAAAGTAATCTATCAAATATGTATACTTTCCTTTTGAGAAAAATATATATATGACACACGTAACTTGATTAATAAAATAACGTTTGATTTTATTTTATTTCTTTTGGTTTGACTGTTACTACCTAAATTTTCTATTTATTTGTCCCTTAATAGCAGGATTAAGGTGGTTCAACTTTATAATTATAATTGTTATAATTTTTTTATAAAACTCTTTTATAATCTTGACCAAGTGTATACATTTAAGCAAATAGTTTTCATTTATAATTGTAATTAGGCATGACTTCGTCTTTAGTAAAGGTGTATAATTAAGGATTCTTATATGGAATAGTTCGAGTAGGTCATCCATGTAATGGTCAAAAAATGTGTATGACAAGCCCAAGATAAAGGAAGACCAAGAGAAAAGTAAATTCATCCATGTAATGGTCCAAAAATGTAGATGACAAGCCGAAGATAAAGGAAGGTCAAGAGAAAAGTAAATTTTGCGAAACCCAGACCCAAGAATAATAGATATCATATGCCAACTCGACCCGACCCGTATCAGTTGTCGAGTTGGCAACTATTGCTGCACGACCGCCATACTTGGTAGGAAAGTAGCAAGACATGCAGTCTCAACACACGTTTCTAACAAATTGAGAAGTGGAGAATGTGGCAAAGGAAAAGATAAGCATGGTTGAACTATCTATAAAAGCAAAACCATTTTATTATGCAGGAGATAGTGATACTGAAGCTTTATAGAATTGTTTTCTCTTTAGCAAGTAAATAAAACATTCACTTTTCGATTTCATCTTTCTTTGGAGTTCTAGATTCGTTTATAAGTTGTTAGTGTTCTATACAAACCTAATAGCAGTATTAGAAATTGTAGATTTTACCCACTACAACTATCATTATTATTTTTTGTGTGATAAGTTTATTAACGATTGTAATTATTATCTGCATAAATTTTTGTTTAGTAAAATCAACCATGAAAACAAAATGTTTAATTATCTTACTGATTGAATAAGATTACGCATCAACAATAACATTTGGATTAGTTGTATAGACGATTATTAAATAATATCTAAGAATTGTTATAAATGGGTAAAATTATCCAACCAGTAAGGTAGCCTAATTGAAAAAGAAAATCATAAAGATATAAGATAATTAATTGACAATTAATTTAAGAATAATAGAAGTTAAACTAATTTTTATATTATTATCAAAGTTGAAAGTATTTTTTTAACTTTAAAATGAAAGATGACATGACTTTAAAATGAGCTAACCTAATGCTTTTAGCTTTATATTTTTATTTGCAATCACTTAATTTATAAAATTTCATATTAATTTATGTTAAATTCTTTTTAGTAAAATATAATATGATAAACAAAATAACAATAATAATCATAGCTAATTACACATATACTCATAGTAGTTATACACTTTTACTCGCATGTACAATATCTATATTTCGTTATATATGATTTATTAATTTAAATATACTAAATTTTTGAGCTAATGACATGATCTTTAGTCTTCATAAAATTCCTAATTTTTAAAGTCAAATCTAGTTTGAGCAGTAACTATCATTCGTGATCTTGATAAGATCACGAGTTCTATATCTATCCTCCACTAAAATTGTTGGTTTTCCCACATTTTTGTATGAACTACTTTCTCATCTATATGTAGGTTATTCTCTTTTATTTAAAAACTGCTCTCTTAATTGCGTCATTAGTGTTATATCCTGTTTGGTTTCAGTTATTTTACGGACGACTGCCGGTGACTAAAGAAAAAAAGTCAGGAAAAAAAAAAAAAACTATAAGCATGAAGTAATTCCAACCCAAAATAAACAGGACAAAAATAACTAAAGTGTGTCATGATAACTAAAATTTAAATCACCGTCCGGCTTATTGGCTTACGTGGTGACATATATAACAGGTCACTGCACGAAACCGCAAAAAAGCTACTGTAGTCCCCTCCTTTACTCGTACATAAATGTACTTCTTCTAGTCGAGACACGTTGCAACGTTGGTTTCTTTTATTTTCCCTGCTTTCTTCGGTTTCAGGTCTCCATCTCTCTGTCTCTCGCTTTCTACTCTCCAAACCAACTGTCTCATCCTTCATTTCACATTTTCCCTCACTTTCTCGCATTTTCTCTCAATTTTTCGCGAGAATATCCAACAACAAGAAAATTATAAAACAAAGCCTTCCTCTCCGATCTTCATTTGACGGTAACTGTTACTGGTAAATCAAATGCGTGATATGGAGAACGGGATGGTGGAGAACGGCGTTTGCTCGCAAGAGTCGGTTAACGGAAGCCGCGATGTCTGGAGTTGCAAGGTCTCCAATTCTTCGTCTGCCGATCATCTCGTCGTCATGGTCCACGGCATCCTCGGAAGGTCCGATTTTTCATTTTTTGTTTGATTCAGAATTTCGATTCCATGATCGATTTTGTTCGAGATGTTTTGAAATTTGTCTTTGATTGACGTTTTTTTAGGTTTTTAATCGAGCGAAAAAAAATATCTTCAATTGTAGTGTTGAATTGTCAAATCATTCTACTTGTTCACAATCGTGGCTTTGTTGATGGTGCAGTTACACAGATTGGAAGTTTGGAGCCGAGCAATTTGTTAAAAGGCTACCTGATAAAATATTTGTTCACTGTAAGGAGTATTAAATTGATTCGCTACTGATTTTATGTTTATTGATGTTTCGATTGTAAATTGTCATACGTAAATGCAATGGGTTGGTATATTTTCTTTTTTCTTTTTCCGAAATCAATGGGTTGGTATTGAATTGACTGACTTGTCAACTATATAACGTCTATTTATTTCGTGTTGTTAGGTTGCACTGTTCAGGTTATCAGTGAATGTTGATTTATAGGTTACAGTTGTATTTTGATGATGTATTCTGCAGGTAGTGAGCGGAATGTGTCGAAACTCAGTCTAGACGGTGTGGATGTAATGGGTGAGCGGTTAGCCCAGGAGGTTGGTGTCTTGTTAATGTTACAAAAGTTTGCATTTTTAATTGCGGTGGTTTCATATGATATGATGAAGTAAATTGTGCGGATTTTATTTTTGTTGTTAATGGAATATTTGAATTCTAGGTCCTTGAAGTGATTCAAAGGAAGCCAAATCTGCGTAAAATTTCCTTTGTTGCTCATTCTGTTGGAGGTTTAGTGGCAAGATATGCGATTGGGAAATTGTACAGACCTCCTAAGATAGAAACTTTAGAGGATTCAGCTGATACACGTGAAAAAGATTCTAGAGGTACTATAGGTGGATTGGAGCCTTTGAATTTCGTCACCGTTGCGACACCTCATCTTGGTTCAAGGGGTAACAAGCAGGTATTTTTTTTTTTTTTTTAAGTATTTAAGTATTATGTGTCATAGTTATTTATGTACATTTTCCCACTAAGAGTTCCAAGTTGCATTATCATCCTATTAAAAGTCATTCATTGTATCTAGTAAAATTTGTTAGGAAACTTTTGCTCTTAGAATTCTGACTGGGAGCGAAATAGGTACATTTTTTGATGCATGAAGGTTTCTTGAATTGAGGGTGAATGGGAAAATAGTTATATGGGTTCATCCTAAAGAGGCCTATAGTGTGTTGATTGTATTGAGCATTTGAAAACGCTATTTGTGTGTCAGAATTTCTTTGTGCAGGTCTGTATGGGACCCTTTATTTATTTACTTTTTCAGGGCGTGAAAAGGATGTGATAGAATGTATTGAACTGTGAACTAAGTTACATTGATGAATTTGGTTTTTGCTTGCCATCTCATCAAATGAGAGCTGAAATTAATGATAATAGATCGCTAAAGTAACCGTTTGCAGGAAATTTTTAGATTTGTATGTTTTGGTAATAATTTAAAATGAATCGAATTGGGTTATATAAGTGTGCATTTTGCAGTGTATAAGAATGTGGTCTGCTACTAGCTATGCCTGTGAATATATTTTCTTATTTGACCTATTTTGTAGCTTCCAAGGTGATTCCATGCATGTGAAAGCTTTTATAAATTGGAGAATTTTGTGCCAGTGGTTGGGACGATCACCCATACTGCCAACCACTTCATTATTCTACTTTGTGCTATATATATTTGTATTTATTGCTAGCTTTATGTCTGCAGATTAAGTTGATTTATTTCTGGGCTTGAAGAACTTGATATATGGATGCAGGTACCATTCCTTTTCGGTGTAACTGCCTTTGAGAAAGCTGCGAGCTTTCTTATCCATTTGATATTTAGGAGAACAGGTCGCCACCTTTTCCTCAATGATAATGATGAGGGAAAACCTCCACTGCTTCAACGCATGGTGGAAGATTGTGGTGATTATTATTTCATGTGCGAACATGTCCTGTAACTTCTTAAATTGTTCTGTGGATACAATGTTCCTTGATATGTCTTGTTTGGGGGTTTGGACATAATTTATTGAATGATAGCCAATGGTTTATGCAGGTCTGCATTGAATGGTTTCAAACGTCGGGTGCTGTATTCAAATGTGGGCTATGACCGTATCTTTTTTTCATGATTTGTGTAGCTTTTCTATATATGTATATATTTGGTCATGAATTGTCTTTGTGGTTGCATGCTTGTTTGACTTCTGTTAAATATAACATCATTGTTTTTCCATTACAAGATGCTATATAGATATTGTTGGCTGGAGAACATCATCAATAAGACGTGATAGTGAATTGCCAAAGGTATATGATATCTACTTGAAGTTTTACAGTTAACTTTGAGTTTTCAACCATTCTGTTAAAGTATAACAACTAGTTCATCTTTTTTGTGTATAGTGGGAAGAGTCTCTAAATGAAAAATATCCACATGTTGTATATGAAGAGCATTGTAAGGCATGTGATCCTGAGCCTAATTCGATGGAATATGATGGCTCTGACAAGATAGAAGGTTTGTAACTTCAAATCTGACTCAAGACATTGCAGTTCTGTTTCCATCTAGTTGACCATTATGGAGTTCATTACTTCTCCCGACTCAATTTGTGGTGATTTTAAAATGTTACCATTTGTTTAATGAGTTCTTCTCGAGTAATCACAAAACAAATTGCATTATATGCTTTAGTTTAGTAGTTTCTTAATCTAAAGAGTACCTTTGTTTGACCTTATTGTGCAGAGGAACTGGTGACTGGATTATCTCGTGTTTCATGGGAAAAAGTAGATGTTAGCTTTCACAGCAGCCGACAGAGGTTTGCTGCTCATAGCATTATACAGGTAGTTTTCTCACTCTTTGTCTCACTTAGACACATTCTTGGATGCAGACAAGTGCATACACCATGACAGTCGGTATGCAAGCTTGTATAAAAGTTACGATGGCTAATTTAGATTTGCTTTTGTTTGGTGCTTGTTCTTTTGGTTTGCCAATGACTGTTCGTGAGTAGTTCGAATAAGGATCTTCACTATAAGTGAAAATATTAAGAAAACCAATTTAAAAAATCTTTCTGCACAGTAAATTCCACTGTTGGTTTTACAGGTCAAAGACCAAGTCATGCATATTGAAGGCGCAGATGTCATACACCATATGATTGATCATTTTCTTACATAGATGCTATTTACTGTTAGAGAATTAGCAAAATAAAAACCGGCGGATGCTAGGTCCTCATAGCCAGGTACGCTATGATGAATATTGCAATTGCTACTCAAGTCTCATCTTTGAAAACCATCTGGTTTGTTTCTGAATTTTGAATGTCTGCAGGGTGAATGTAATCAAATCTCCGAGACGATTGATTGCAGAAATTGTGATTGAATCCGCAAGTACAGAAATTTTGTTTATTCGTTATCCATTTTATTGTATACTTGCACACAGCTGTCAACAAAATGCAGACAGTGCATAAAATATTTCCCTCAATAACAAAATGCAGACAGTGCATAAAATATTTGCCTCAATTCTTATATCTGAGTGTACTATATATGTAAGATGTGCGTATATATAAACCATTGCTGCTGGAGTTTAATCTTGTTGATCGCCAGAAAGGTTCTGTTTATGAGTCACCGTATGGATTAGGGAACTGGTTTGGTGATATTATGTATAGGCCGTTTAAACAAATTAGGTTATCCCTTTACCTCTATACAGATGGGGTTATTTATTTATTGATTTTTTAAATAACAATAAATAAATAAATAATAGAAACAGTACAAAGAGGCCAATTTCCTTGCCACAACTGATCTCTTGATCTCTTGTAGTAGAGAAAGCTAAGGAAATGATATGAAACTGTATGCATAATTGTATACAGATTTTCTTATAAGAATTAAAAAGTACAACCTGATCATTATTTATATTATCACATAAGTAATTTTTACTGTATGAATTATTTACTTTTATTTTTTTTGCAATTTATTCGATTTGTGAGTCGTGATTGGCAGAGTTAGAAATTTAATTAAAAAAAAAAAAAGATAATTGTTTGTAGGTATAGAAACAAGGAGTTGCCTAGTTACAAAAATAGTAAAAGGATGGGGTTGAAACATGAACATAATTCTTTTTTGTTTCTTTTTTTTTTTTTTTTGTCCTTTTAACTTTGTTTTTCAATAAAATTACAAAATGATTTTGATGAGAGTTTATTTAAAAGAGTTAGAAATAATATCAAAGTAAATTTTTTATGCTAAGATCAATGCTATTACTATTTAATTGGATGACGGAAATTTGAGTTTGTTTAATAAAGAGTATTTCACCTTCTCCAAACCCCAACCACACCCCCACAGGCATTCGGTAAAATTTTCACTATTTAATTGGTAAAATTTTAGGAAGTAATTATTTAATAATCTAAGCAAATTTGATAGCAGTTTTTAGAAGTAGGTGGTAGGTTGTTTTTGGAAAGTGATTTTAAAATAATCTTCTATGAATTTAATGAATCTTTTGAAGGGTTAAATCATACTTATGAATTTAAATAAAAAGACATTTATTCTTAATTATATTGAATTATGTTTATATCAAATATAAATGAAAATATTATATTTTTATATTTATTTTAGATAATTTATAAATTCACAATAATTTATATAACATATACCAAACATATATATATTGCTTTTGACATTTTTAACAGTAGAATTAACCAAACATTAGTATAGTTAATTTTATAGTAGATTATTTTTTTCAATATAATCATCCATGATTATTTTAAAAATTATTGTAAAAACCGAACTAGCCCTAGGACTCCACTTAAGACATCAAATTGGCTTTCCATAATAGAGTTATTGTATGACAAGTGACAAATGACAATGACCTATTTTTAAGGTATATATTTGAATTACGAATATTCAATAAAATGAGACCCTATGATGCTAATCATCAACTTCATAAATTTACATAAAAAAAAATAAACAAAATCGATAAAAAAATTTCTACTTATTGATATTTCTTTGATCATCTTAACAATCATGGTTTTTCCTTGTTTGAGGATTTTACATAAATTTTTATGTTTATTTTATTTCTCTATTATTTGATATTTTTGAAAAGGAATTGGACTTGAAAATTATGGGTCTAGAATTTCTCTAAGTTACTTGAGAGGTTTAGATCCCACACCGGAATCAGCAAACATTTTATCTAAAAAAAAAAAAAAAATTTGTTTTTTGGGTATCTTTTTAGGATCAGAAGACTACTTGATCAATTTAGATAAAATTTTAGTAATATAACTCAGATGATTGTTCTTAAATATTGAAAGAAATTTATCCACACCTTTATGAATATTAATATAAAGATTATGAGTAATTGGCACTTCCATCCTATAATAATCGCAAGCGAAAGGAACCAACCGCTGAACCACTTAGCACTTGAGCTAAAGGAATAAAATAAAATAAAAGTGTGCGCTTTAACTTTATTCGAAACTAGAATCAGCAGAATCAAAAACAATTTTGTAATCAGCAATTGCTTGTCCCATAGCAACTACCAACTATTTCCTCTAGACCATCTCACTGACTTTTCAATTTCTATCCAAATCTCTCATTTTCTCCTCTCTCTCTTTATTAACTAACTGTTTTCTCTCACTTACTATAAACAAAATTTCAAGCTGCTTTTGTTGTTTTAATTTACAAAATGGATCTCTCGATTCGCTCTCCGCTCTCAAAACCCTCCCCTTCACTTTCTCCGATGCCATTCCATTCCAAAGCCACCACCGCACCTAATAAAAACAGCTTCAATTTCGATTCCAGAAACTTGCAAATAAAACCGTTGGCTTGGCGCGAAAACCAACGAATCAGAGCTCAGCTCCCCGACGATGAGGGTTTCGTCCTGGAGGATGTTCCTCACTTGACCAATTTCCTCCCCGATTTACCGGTAATTCGCGCCTCTTTGAGTTTGACTACACATTGACTGGTGTTCAATCAATTACTTGATGCGTTGCTTGTTCTTTTGTTTCAGGCATATCCAAATCCATTGCAAAATAGCCAAGCATATGGTATTGTCAAGTAAGTGTTTGATGTTACCAAGTACTTGCTTTTCAGTGGTTGATCTTAACATGTATTCCCCTGTTGTTTTGCAGGCAAACATTTGTTGCCCCAGAAGATGTGGTTGCTCGAAGAGTAAGTAGAAAAGAAGATTGAATTGGATTTTGATATGTGATGTGATAATTCTCTCTTTTCTTAATTTATTTTTGTTCCTTCAGATAGTGGTACGCAAAGATACTCCTAGAGGAGTACATTTTCGACGTGCAGGGCCTCGAGAAAAGGTTTTTTTTTATTTAAGCCAGTAATATTCCTCTTGAAAAGATGATTAATTAGCGTGTTAATGGTAGGTGTATTTCAAGTCAGATGAAGTGCGTGCTTGCATTGTAACTTGTGGGGGTTTATGCCCAGGGATCAATACAGTCATCCGTGAGATTGTGTGCGGTTTGAATTACATGTATGGGGTTGATGATATACTTGGCATTGAGGTGACTTCACTTGCTGCATTTTTTATTCGGTGATTAAAAATTGAAACTTATTAGTATTGTGAATATTCTTCTAAATATGTGTGAGATGCCACATATTTGTGACTTTATCAACAATGGTAGCATTTTTGGCCTGTGGGAAGGACAAGTGATTTTTATTTATTTGGAAATGGAAAGTATTAAGTAGGCTTAGCCATGCTTAAGAGCACTCTCACTTAATGCATCCATTATTTAATGGAACTATGGTTGTTAAAGGTTTGCTATATAGTAGTCATTTTGTTTGTTTGAACTTTGAAAGATATATAGTAGTCATTTTGTTTGTTTGAAAGATATATAGCAGTCATTTGGTTTGGGAACAAAAGGAAAAGAGAGTAAAGCAAGGCTTCTGTTATTTCTGGACTCCATTTTCATATATTCCTACTTTTTGCTTTGCTGATTCTCTTTTTCTCCCCCTCTCCTATAACACTTATAATGAATGTTGACTGTCTCTTGGGTTGAGAGACTCCAAAGTTGCTTGCAAAACCATCATTTTGTTTGAATTTTCAGGGGGGATACAGGGGCTTTTACTCTAGAAACACCACAACGTTGACTCCTAAAGTTGTGAATGATATTCATAAACGTGGTGGCACCTTTCTTTGCACTTCACGTGGAGGTCATGACACTAACAAAATAGTTGACAATATCCAGGACAGGGGAATAAATCAGGTAGATATTTGTTTTCACGGAGTTGTTTAAAATGAAGATGGATCATAATTTTTTTATACAGCAAAAAGAAATATAACTGAGAGAGGATTAAAAATTGATCTATCTGTTCAGGTATACATAATCGGAGGTGATGGTACTCAGAAAGGAGCAGCTCTAATTTACAAAGTGATTAGATCCTCTGACACTTATACATTCCTATCATTCAATATATCAATCAGGGCTTTTTTTGCATGTGTGACATTTGTAGATTTTTATATTTCCATTTTCTGTTGTCTGACTAGCACATTTTTGAAGGAAGTTGAGAAACGCAGTCTTCCAGTAGCAGTTGCCGGCATCCCCAAGACAATTGATAATGATATTGCTGTAAGTTTGTTGACCACAATCTACAACGTTGGTAAAAGCTAATGTAACTTAAACGTAAAGGCCGAAAGATTTGTGACGCTTTAAACTAAAAATTGATGGGTCAGCGCAAATGAGAAGGAAAGTGCTGTAATTTTCTTAAAGAAATTCATTCGAAATTTCAGTTTTTTGTCAGAATAAAAAAGGTTGTATATTCCAGTTGATTTTCTCTACGCTTTTGTGGCTTCAGGTGATTGACAAATCTTTTGGATTTGATACTGCTGTTGAAGAAGCTCAAAGGGCCATTAATGCTGCGCATGTGGAAGCTGAAAGTGTGGAAAATGGAGTCGGAATTGTCAAACTTATGGGCAGATACAGTGGTATTTTATTAATAGATGTGATGTGTTGGTGTAAATTTGATTATTGGTTTGCTATATTATTTTCAAACTGTGCTTTTCATCTCTGCAGGTTTCATTGCTATGTTTGCAACTTTGGCAAGTCGAGATGTGGTAAGACATTATATCCCTTCCTGACAATACCCAACCATCTACCACTGAACTAACTTGCTGCAACCCATAACTTTGGGATTTAAGTATTGGTTTGTATCAGGAAAAGACGTCATTGCCGTAACTGTTCCTTTCTATTATCTGTGAGGAAATTCCAACTGTTGGCTCTTAAAACTATTCCAGCTGCTCTTGTCTTGGCCATGTCTCTTCCAATATAAGTTTTCATTCTGGATTATATATGGTAAAATAAGCCAGTATTTTGCATATGAATGCATGTAAAAGTAACTGATTTGTTTGGGTGAAAATCTGGTAATTAGCTGACTTAGAAAATCCGCTGTTCTTTATGAAAGTTAAAGTAATCGAAATATAATAAAGTGTTTCATGATTAGTATAGAATTCCTAAGCTTGTTCAAGAAGACAGATATGTGTGCGAAAAGAATTTTTTGTCCAATTGTATGTATGGATTCTTTCTTATCAAGATTGTGTAGTTCTATAATTTTTTGTATGATGGTTTATTGTTTCGAGAGTTCTTATTTGCAATTTTTATTTTCTTTTTTCCTTTTTGAGGACTGGTGGGTGGTTTGTTTATAACTTCTGCAACATTTAGCTTTGCAATGGGTTATGAAATTTTTTTATTTCTTAGAAAAGAGTAATTATGACATCATGGCCGAAGATATAGTTTTATGACGTAATAATTCTCCTGGTATGATAATAACTGTGCTGATTCATGATCAATCAGTTTTGTTTAAATGTTACAGGACTGTTGCTTGATTCCAGAGTCGCCATTCTACCTGGAAGGTCAGGGAGGGCTTTTTGAATTTATTGAACAGCGGCTTAAAGAAAATGGACATGTAGTTGTTGTGGTAGCGGAAGGAGCGGGCCAGGAATATGTTGCTCAAAACATGCCTGGAGCTGATGAGAAAGATGCATCGGGAAACAGACTACTTCTTGATATTGGTCTATGGTTAACTCAAAAGATTAAGGTTGGATACTTTTCTTTCTTCTTCTTCTTTCATCAAAGCTGTAGAGTCTGGTTTATGGTATTGTTATTTCTATTTAGCTTGTTGCTGTGCTTCATGTCACAGGATCATTTTACTAAAGTACAAAAGATGACAGTAAATATGAAATACATAGGTAACTTCAAACCCTGTGCATTATTTGGACATTATCTCATTTATCCGTATTGTGGTCACATGTTTTTTGTTTCCGCTGACCCTTCAGTTTATCGACTCAGAAATACCTGAGAAATGTCAGGAAAATGTATTTAGTCAATATATTTATCAGTTTTTTACCTTTCTCCCTTTGAAGAAAATTTAATTGCTGCTCAAAAATTTATATTTTAAAATTTTATTTATATCATTTATATACAGATCCAACATACATGATACGAGCTATTCCGAGTAATGCGTCAGACAATATATACTGCACTCTTCTTGCTCAGAGTGCTGTTCATGGGGCCATGGCTGGGTATACAGGCTTCACTGTTGGACCTGTAAACAGCAGACATGCTTATATTCCAATAGCTGTAAGAACTGCAATCCCATCATCTGCTTTTGTGATGTATGACTTTTGCATGTTATACTTGCTTACTTATTTACCTTTGTGTTAAGTGATGAAAACTTGGGTTTTGATTACATTTATATTTAAAATTGAATTGTTTTAGAAAGATTCTATGTCATATAAAGCTATACTTAGTACCCGTCTCAAAATTTGTAAGAGTACTGGTAAGGTAGACCTTTTCAACTAAATGTTTCATTGAGTTGTTTGGTAATTTAAGAGGAATAAAAGATGTGACGCAATATAAGGTAGTAAAAATAAGGTAGTAGATGCTATATTTTTCTGCCTGTTGTCAGCTCTCACAATCAGGCATAAGATGTTTTCCAGCATAATGGCAGATGAGTTTAGGTCACTGACGAGAAAATTACTTGGTCTTACGAAGCTGCCCTATAATCTTATTTGTTAAATTTATTGCATTGCTTATGATGAACAGGAAATTGCATTCATCCTGTTCTGTTGTAAATCATCCTCTACAATATGGAGTAGCAATATATTGTGTATTCCTCTACAGGCATAGAGAAGCTGATCAGATTTTTCCATTTTGCACTCCTTTCTTAGATTAATTATATATCGGGAGCCTACAATCATCGTTGTTGGCCTCTGTACTCCTTCACAGTACTATCTTATTTTAGATGTTGGTGTCCAAATCATTGTTCCGTTAAATATTGTGACCTCATCTTTTTCACAATTTTTTATGATATTAAAGGGCTTTCAGATTTCAACATAACTTTTTAAAAATGGCTGAGGACATTCCTAGTAGGTTCAATCTTTAGAATGAATGCACAACTGTTGGTTACAAATAGTAGTAAGGATTCAGAGGTCTGGGAAAACGTTTATGGATTCTTTGGGTAATTACTATTTTTGGTAAAATTATTGTGACTTTCTTACTCTGACCTTGCACAACCATAAAATAAACAAACGACAGATGCTGTGGTTGTGATACTCTGTTGAGTATGCCAACCATACATTCTTATACTGCATTAAAACACTATTGTATAGAACTAACTTCTTATGAAATGATGTTGCAGCGGGTGACTGAAGCGACAAACACAGTTAAGTTGACGGACAGGATGTGGGCCAGGCTTCTTGCATCAACAAATCAACCCAGTTTCTTGAACTGCAGCGATGTTTTGCAAAGAGACGTTACTGGATCAATCAACAGTACGAATATTAGTTCTATTTAGATTATTTGATGGATTTGAACTTCATACAGGTCAGTTCATTTTTTACTTTTTTTGATTATGGCAAAAGCTGTTCAATAGTTGACTAGTTCATGTTATAATGCCTCATATTTAGAAGGTATGCTACTTGTTGTTTAGCTTTCGTCATAGCTATCAGTTTATTGACTACACTACACCTTGTACATTGCAAGAAGTTTCAGCTTTAGCTAATGATACAATTCTGTCTAAACGGCATCCTGGAGGATATTCTAAAGTAAAAAAGGTACTAGGCACGCCGTTGAGAAAGTAGTTCTCTAGTGTCTATATAGATTTTGGCTGATTAGATAATTAAAGAATTGACTCATGACAAACCATAGTGACGATGAATGGTTTTCAAGAATATCTAGTTGGTAATTTTAGTACAGGGCGAAAAATGTGAAAATGCCTCTTTTTTTGCTTTACAAGAATTCATCTTGATTTTGTAGAAGGTATCCCTTTCATGATAGTGAGAATATTTACTTATCTTTTGAATTGCGTCTCACCCCACGCCATTAAATGTAAACCAAACCTCCCAAATTTATATGAATGAAACTTGTACCCAAGATCTCGTACACAACTATAAAAAACGTACGATAACTGAAATATATATATATATATAACAAGTGAATGATAAAATGATGATAGGTATTTAATTTTTTATTCATTTATGTGAAGGAATATACCTCGTCTTACCATTAAGAAAATTTCTGTAAAGCCCATCCAAATCATGTTTTGGCATGTAGTCTGGTGCGTCATGTGATTGATACCATGGCGCGTCATGTGATTGAGACTTACATGGTCATAACTTATTTTCCATCTTGCATCTTGGGGTTGTAGGTAGTGGATATTGTTTGACAAATACTCTCTAAAGAATGTGAACCATTCTTGAAAACATTATTTTCATCTGGATCAACCAAAAGAAAAGAAATTTCTACTGTTTGTAATCGCAGATTCTATTTTCTTCAATATTCTTTGCACAGTTCGCAGACCCAACTGCAAATTCATGAATCTACATGGTAAATGAATCCCGTAATTGTGATGTCAACTAGATGATAGGTGATGATGAGAATGGGACAGATCATATCTTTTGTCCTCACTATAAAGTTGCAAGTTGCAGCCTATATCTATCATAAACAACTGGGTGTGTACCCAGTTGCCTTGAGATGCTCCAGCACACATTGCATGTAGACGTGGAAACATATTAGACAAAAACTTATGCAACTAGATCGAATGGCGGTCCCTCATGCAACTTGTTCATTGAATTTTGTCGTCAAAGACTTCGATGTCAGTACCTTAACTGCCAAATTTCTTGGGCATTTTCTCTGTCTTGTCTTATTTAGTCGTACATGTGCGGATATACATGCATGTAAATTTATTATACCTCCTTATGTAACCTTTTCAAACTAAAAATTAATTTATCATATAGAATTTGGTTGGTTAAATAATCTTATTTAACAATTATAATTATTAGATCGATTTCGATAATTACCCTTACAATCAATTCAATATATGTAATTGATGAAGAAAATTATTCAACCATTAAGATAGTCAAATCCATAAATATATGATTGCTATTGAATTGGGTAATTATGAAATGTGGACCATTGTATTTTACGTTTTTATGGTTCATCGATCACAAACTTGATATATGCTCAAGTAAAACTTAGACCGAGTGATGATTTATTAGTCGGCTACATAAATAGTGTGTTTGACGGTCAACCAGTGAGAGCTGAGTTGACTTGGTTAAAGGGATGTCTTTCAAACCTGGTGGGTTGTCGATTGAGTCAAGCTGGTCGCTAGAAACTTGGATTAGAAAAGTTGTAGTCGTTTGAGGAAGAAAGAAGACTATTTCTTATTGTCTTTGTGATATAGGTTCATATGCGTTGTGATGTTAAATGTCTGAAGTTATAGGATCATACCGCCACCTTTGATCAGTCACGGATCGGGAAATTCTTAAGTACTTATACAAAATAATAACAATAATAATAATAAATTAAAATTATTGTTAATATGATTTTTTTTATAAAAATAAAAATTCAATAACATGATAAAATTCAGATAAAATAAAATGTATTATGTACTTAATTTAGATGAATTAGATAATTTAACACTCAAAACATTCTAACCGAGATATTAAAAAAATAAGAACAACATAAATTATATATTGGTATAATTTTCCTCAATCAAATTTCTTATTTTAAATCATTCCAATCACATAAGTGTTAGCAAACTACCATTCAATTATATATTCCTTATTCAATTAAATAAAATTAAAATTATTAAATATATGAAAAAATTTGAGATTTTAGGTTTATTGATTAAACGTAGTAGATTAAAATTTGATATTTTAAAATTTATTGATTGGATATATATTAAACTAAAATTGTTAAATATAAAAAATATTAAAAAGAATAAAAACTAATTTAAAATAAAATAAAGCTATATTATTAATTTAGAATAAAGAATAGTTGTCAAAGATTTTGATGACACAAAGATATTGTTACTGTTAATTGTGCAGAAGAAGATGAATGGCAAAAATAAAATTTAATTTTAGTTGCTAGAAGACAAATAGAATTGGAAACAAAATAAACAGTACAAGTCACTAACTCATAAAGGAAAATCAAAAGAAGTTACATATAAGAAAAATTAGAAATGCATGAATTTTAATTAAATAATTTTTATTTTTAAGAATTTGAGGCCTCCTATTGGGCCTACCTGGACCCATATTGGGTCCGTCAATGCCTTCGATCTATTCTCTCTTCCTTTTTAAAGCGATATCTCAAATACAAACAAAAACCTTGGAATTTCTTCAACCATAAGTTAAATGCAAGTAGGCAAGTTTCAAGGTAGTTTTGTACTTGGCAATGAAGACAATTCGTGTGACTTTAAATGATTAAAAATTGAATAAAAACGTTATATTTATTTTTTCCAAACGTATAACAAGTTATGTTTACATACATCAAAAGAATAAATATAAATTACTTATTAAATTTAGAGTCTTTATGATTTGGCTATCGACACGTTGACATGACCCGTAAAATATGGTGACGCTCAATTAACCAGACTTGCAAAAAAAATAATGTTATCACAAGTCTTCACATCACAAAATAATGATCAAAATAAATTTGCATCATCTATTTATCATAGTTATATCTTCTTCAAAAATATAATATAATTATTTGTAGAACATAAAATTCTAACAAAAACTCCTGCATTAGCGTCATTCCACATACATATGTTTTATCTGGGTTAGTAATTATTACACATTTAGTATATGGATGTGTTTAATTAGATTAAGATAAGATCCATGTATCAAAACATGAAAGTCAATATCAACTCAAAATTCAAGAATTTATTGATCCATCCATAGTGGCATAGTAGTATTCCTAGCAAGTTTACTTATGTACAAGTAACTTCCCCATTAGCAATGCTAATCTTTTTCTAGCCCAAAATATTACCTCTCTAATTACACTACTTCACACCCACAACGAAATTACCATAATACCCTCTATAAATCGGATGTCACTTCTCTTTTTCCATTACCCGAAAACCGACGGCTTCTCCTCCGCCTCCGCCTCCTCCTCCTCCTCCCAAGTGAAACCGCTTCGGCTTCTTGACTCCTCCACCTCTCTCCTCTTCTCTCTCCTCCTCTTCCGGCTCGTATTCGCCGGCGGCCCCGATTTCCCGGCCTCCAAGGGGAAATTCAAAATAGCCTTCCTACCCCTCATTTTGAATGCAGCACAGTCATAGGCCTTGGCTGCATCAACATCACTATCAAACGTCCCCAGCCAAACCCGGCTCCCTTTCCGGGCCGGGTCCCGAATCTCCGCCGCGTACTTGCCCCATGGCCTCCTCCGCACTCCCCTGTAATGTTTCCTCTCCTCAGACTCAGCCTCACCCTCACCCTCAGCCTCCGCCTCCGCCACAACAGGCTCAGCTGAAACAAGCTGTACTTTTGGAGTCACCATGTCGATGACTTGAGGTTTTACATCGTAGCATGTGGGAGTTTGGTCAAAGGTGGGAGATTCGGGTTCGGATTTAGGCATGGAGAAATGGGGTTGGAGAAGAGAAGTGAACAAGGGGTCATCTAAAGAAGTGAAATCTCCTAGAAGAAACTGACTAACGAGCTCTAGAGTGTAGGATTCTTGAAGGGTGCTCATGTTATGTCGACAGGTTGAGTACTAGTAGATGACATTCGAATGAAGAGAAGACAAACACTTTATAGAGGGAGGAGGAGATAGTGGGAGATGGATTGGGGGAAGGGGGGACTCACTTACAGGAAACAGCTCACTCTTGGATGTGGGTGGTACCATCTACCATCTCCATGAATTTATTGTTGTTAGTGCTGCCTCTTGTTGCCCCTCTGAATATGACTCTTTACACGCTTTTCACCCCGTATTTCCATCTCCCAACTTGATAACTTTCAAAAATTATATTT
Source organism: Litchi chinensis (assembly GCA_019925255.1). NCBI lineage: Eukaryota > Viridiplantae > Streptophyta > Magnoliopsida > Sapindales > Sapindaceae > Litchi > Litchi chinensis. The sequence goes on along the minus strand of CM034467.1, from coordinate 20,768,636 downwards.
TTCATGTTCTTGTTTGTTTATGTCGGCGTTAATATTAATTTAATCTTATGTATGTTCTAGAAATCTATTTTTATATTAATATTCATAATGGTATGGGTAGCTTTCTTTTAAAGATTAGAGCAATCATCTAAATTGTATTATTAAAGTCTCATCTAAATTGATCTCGGTAATCATCTAATCATAAAAAAGGTGTTAGAAAATTTTAAAAAAATAAAAAAGAAAAGAAGAAAGATATATACTCTTATAGTAATGAGACATGATTATAGACTGTGTCCTTAGCATGGATACGAAATGAGATGACACTAATTTTTTGAGTTACAAATGGATACATGTGTTAAGATTTCTGTCACATGTTACAATTTTTAAATTATTAAGATATATATATATGCTAGATGCATTGAAACTTTTTATGTGGATGTTAGTATCAATTATAATACTGATCTTTGATATGAAGATAGAACTATATAGATTCTCAAATTTACATCAATTTATAAAATTTTATCTTTATTCAATTATTGATACTGATAAATGATATTTGTTGGGACAACAGTTTTGTTAGTACTAACCTAACTAGAAAAAATGTGATAAAACAATTTGATTAGTTATAACAAATCTATATTTTGTTTTTTCTGAACAATAAATTTAAGAGTTAAGAGCAAAGAGAGTCAAAGACAAGATAAAACTAATTAAGTGATATGTCTGTTACACTTACATCTTAAAAATTATGAGTTCAACTAATGTCCCTTTCAAAATCATATATTATTGTTGTTGTTAAAAAGAAAAATGAAAAAGGTTGGGTGAGTCTCTTGTTCTCGAAGCCATGTTTTACATGTAGACAAAAAATATCCAAGGCATCTTATCCATACTTTTAAAGTTACGAAAGGAAAATATCTTATAAACATTGCAAATTGATAAGAGCAAATTGACGCAGCAGCCTCTAGGCTTCAAGTTGCTTCCATCATCAGCCACATCCAAAAACGAATATTTAATGCTAATACAATGTAGAATTCGATGGTTTTAATGCACGAAGAAACGGATTCTGCAACTAGTTGGTTTTAAGGGGCTCCACACATAACCACCATTTAAAGCGTTTTTAACCTTTTCTAATTCCAAACTCGATCCGTTTTGAGTTGTGGTGACCACATCCATGCAGGCCCTCTCAGAAGCCACCTCCCTGTCTCTATTAGTCTCTGTCAGTCTAAACCTAACTAAAATAAATTGATTCGGTTTGATAAGCATCCATTGAAAAGTTTTATTTCATAATTCAACCTAATCTAAGTCATAATTTAATAAGGTCTATTTCAACTTTAAGGTGATGAAAATTCAATGCAAATTCATTCTTATCAAAATGAATTTTGATTCCAACGAAAAAAAGGTTTCGTGTGGAAGAATCAAAACAAAAATTCAAGAGCCTTATGTTGTTATTTTGACGTAAATACATAAATCTTGAGTTTCATGGAACCATATTTATTTTAATCTATTTTCTTCTGTGTTTCTTCTTTGTGATATATTTTGATTCCAACCCACATCTCGCATGTTTGTTTGTACAAAATTGTCATAATTTTAAAAAAAAAAATTCGTTAAAACACAGTGGTAACCACAAATTAAATATAATAATCATATTAAAAAATTTATATTAAAAAAAAAAACATAAATCTATCTCTGAATAATTCTGCAGCATAATGGGAACTCTTTTTTCCCTTTGATAATTGCATATTTACTTCGATTTTAGGAAAGTTAACTTGTAAAGTCTAATGATGGTACCCTAATTCAAACCTTTTGAAACTTCAAATCTAATTAAATTTGCGAAACCGATCAAATTTGTTCAAATTTGATTAATTTGTTTAGATTATTCAGCTTATATTGATTTGGTTCTAACAGAACCTACCAGTAGAGCCTACATCCATAATCATTCATATATATATATATATAGGCACTTTTATACTAGTCCCTAACTTTCTGAAAATTACCATTTTTCATTAATTTATCATCCTTATTGGATCCTTAAATTATAAAAATCCCTCAGTTTGGTTTATTCATAATGCAACTGTTAATCAAACTTAGTGGTTTTAGAAGGTTTTTGCTCTTATCGTGCACAAATATTTAAAACAGCCACTGCCACATAAAATAATAACATAAAAGATCAAAATGAAAAACCTATTAAATACCTTTTTAAAATAAAACCTATAAAATAAAAAATGTTACTGCAAAAATCAAATTTAATCATAGATGTACATTGCTTAAAAAAAAAAAATTATGTATGAACATTAGAATATTAAAAAAGCAAATTAGGTCAAGTTTAAGAATTCACCGAAGATTTTTTAAAAAATGAAACTTGAATAAAAACAATAAATAAAGAATGGAGACCCAACTAGTTTGAATTTAATCTATCCATCTGTATATCCTTATACATGGATGATGAAGATCCAATTTGGCTAGATCTATAGCCGATATATGAGATCCACTAATGGAACTCCATTATGTAATTGGATCTAATCAATCTCACACAATGGGGATCATAGGCATGCTCCCTCAATTTCAAGGAAAAGGCAACTATTTTGAAGGAGGAAGTGCCTAATCTCTATCATTCAAGGTGGAGATCGGTTGAATATTTGATTTGTTTATCTTCTTAATAGTTATAAAATTTTTCTTATTTTAATACTTTTTTTGCTTTATTTTTTTATTCTTTTTTTTAAATGTTTATTTTTTAATTAAATAACAGTTAATTTGATTTTTATCATTTTCTATAATTTTTAAGTTTCTATTGTTTAATTAATTGAATTTATATATATTTTTCTATTTACTTATTTAATTTTTTTTTTTTTTAAATATTTCATAATTTAAGAGTAAAATCATAACTTTGTAGGTTCAATTAAACTTGAAAGGAAAATTTGACTTTTTGTTAATTAACTTCATAGGCTCAATCAAAGCTCAAAGAAACTTAATTGAACTATTTTTATCATTTCATAATTTGGGCACTCAATTAGCCATAAACAACTCTAGCAAAGATGTGGATCCTCACAAGTTAAGACAAAATTGAAAATTTTATTAAATAAAAATAGTAAGCACAGGATTTCCACATTTTCTTCACGAGGGATCCCAAACACCCAAACACTAAGTTTTAAGACCTTGTTTAGTACACACCATTGGATGAGATTAAATGAGATTGAATGGATAGGATTGAATATGATTGGATGAGATTTGATAAATAGTTTAACATGTTTGGTATAGTTGGGATTGAATATAATTTGACTAATTAATTTAATATTAAATTAAATTAATTTTTAAATAAAAATATCTAAATTATTTTTAAATATATTTAATGTAACTAACAAATAATAGAAACAGAAATTAATTAAATATAATATATTTTTAAATTAATATTAAAAGTTTTTACTTTATAAAACTATGTTAAATAAATATAAAACTTTAAGCATATATAATAATTATTATTTTATTTATATTTATTCAAAAAACATATATATAATATTAGAAAAACAAACAAACAAACAAAAGGAATCCTGTATGAAGGGGATTTGTATTAGTGGGATTCAAGTACTGTGTTCATGGAGGATATATGGTGCGGCCTGCGTCGGCTTGGAAATGAAAGCTTCCTTTTCTTTACCGCCTGAGGGGCAATTTCTAAATCCACCCCACATAATGAACGGTCCACCAAACTCGCTCTAAGTGTTCGGTATCAATGCACGTCGCCCAAATAGTGAATTCAAGTGTTTGGGTTCACAATCGATCACCCACACACTAAATTCGAAGTGTGTGGCTTGATGCACGCACCGATATGATGCCTCAAATGTTCCATAATTAAACTCTAATGTCATAAATATTTATATATATAAATATATATACATATGGGGACATTATGAAAAACCCACTTGAAAAGTAAACTAATTGAAAACAACCTCCAGTATTTTTTTATTAGGTGAATTGCTCCTTGCCAATTAAAAAAGCGGTTGATGTTAAAGTTGAAGTGTATAATGGTAACTGAATAGTGATTTTTTTGTTTTAACAAAAATAAAATAAAAAATTGAAAAAACTAAATAATAAATAAAAATTTGAGTAATTAGATCTTTATATCCATTTTCAGATTGATAGTGGAAATTAATTTTAAAAAAATTAAAAAATATTAATTAAGAAATTAAATATACAAAATTAAAATGAAAAAAATATTAATAAGATTAAAAATAAAATGGATTTTTTTAATAAAAAAATAATGTCATCTCCACCATCTATCATAAGAATGAACGGTGGAGATGGAAAAAATATATTTAATGAAAAAAAAATGATTCCAAACACTAGACACCCACACCCATGACCTAGTTGTCCTTCATCATCTCTTTTTTTCCCCACCATCATCTTCTTCTTCTTCTTCCATCTTCTTCTTCGTCCACTATCAACACCCAACACACATTTTTCTTCATTCATCACTGAAACCCAACATCCCTTTATTTTCATCCATCATTGACACCTAGTACCCCTTCTTCTTCGTCCATCATTGACATTTAACACCCTTTCTTCGTCATCCATCATTTACACCCAACACCCTTTCTTCATCCATTGTCGTTACCGAACACATGGAAAACTAGGTCTCTTTGATAATAGAGATTGGATCTAGTCTCTATCGCCGAAGAGACCAGTTCTAGTCTCCACGCGATAAAGACTATTAGGTCAATGCTCTTTTTTTTTTTTTTTAAATTCTTTTCAAATGATTGATGATAATGATTTTGCATTGATGTTGCTAATGGTTGGGACTGATGTGTGTGTAATTGATGGTGTTTGATTTAGTGTGTAATTGGCAGTGTTTGATGGCAAATTGATGTGGTTTGATTTGGTGTAATTGATTTGGTTTGAGATTGATTCTTTTTTTTTTTTTTTTTCGCTTACTGGAAACCCAGAAAATGGGTTTCCAAGTTGCTAGAAACCCAATTGTAGGTTGTTGGAAACCTAGGTTTCAAGCAACCTAGAACTGGGTTTCCAGCAACTTTAGAAACCTAGGTTGTTGGTTTTTTTTTTTTTTTTTGTTTTTTTAGTGTGTTATTTTTATTTAATAATATTATTAATTAATAATTAAACTCCCACACCCATGACCTAGTCGTCCATCATCATCTCTTTCTTCTCCCACCATCTTCATCATCATCATCATCTTCTTCTTCGATCTTCTTCTTTGTCCACTACTAACACCCAACACTCATTTTTCTTCGTCCATCATCGACACCCAACACCCCTTCCCCTTCATCCATCGTTGACACCCAACACCCCGTCGTCCATCGTCGATATCGAACACATAAAAAACTAGGTCTCTTTGGCGATGAAGATAGGATCTGATCTCTATCGCCAAAAAGACCAGTTCTGATCTCTATTACTAAAGAGACCAGTTCTGGTCTCTATTGCTATGGAGATTGTTAGGTCAATGTTCTCTTATATATATATATATATTTTTAATTCTTTTCAAATGCTTGATAATAATGATTGTCTATTGATGTTGCTAATGGTTGGGACTGATGTGTGTGTAATTGGCGGTGTTTGATTTGGTGTGTAATCAGCATTGTTTGATGGCAAATTGAGGTGGTTTGATTTGGTGTAATCAGTTTGATTTGGGGGATTGATTCTTTTCTTTTTTTGGTGTGTTTTCTACTGCTGGAAACCCAGAAAGTGGGTTTCCAAGTTGTTGGAAACCCAATTTCAGGTTGTTGGAAACATAGGTTTCAAGCAACCTAGAACTAGGTTTCCAACAACTTTGGAAACCTAGGTTGCTGGTTTTTCCTTTTTTTAAAAAAAAAAAAAAAGAATTGTGCTATTTTTATATATAATATTATTAATTAATAATTTAAAAGTATTTTAATCATTACATAAATTTGAAGAGTATAAAAGAGATATAAAAGAGATTTTATATGATTTTGGATGAAAAATATTACATTTTGAATGGAAAGTTAACAATAAAAGCGATTCATCTATTAAAAAAAAACTAAAAGTTATTTTTTATTATTTTACTTTTTAGGGGGTTTTCATAATATCCTTATATATATATTGTTGACGTCCGAAAAAGTTAAACAAAGATTCTGGGGCCCAGACGGCGAACTTGGTAATTAGGATCGGTTGTACTGGTCGAAGGGTAGTGAATGGTGCTATTAATGAAATGCTAGGTTGGTGGTGATTAACTCAGGTGGAGGAATATCGTCTTGGTTGTTGGTCGGATTCAATAAGGTGGTTAATGAACAATTAAAGAGGGAGAGAGAGAGAGAAAGAGAAGATACACAAGGATTTTTACGTGGTTCGGTGACTGCACCTACGTCCACGGCCACTTTGAAATAATTCCGGCAGAGTGACAGTTCTAGAGTGTGTTTAACTTGTTTTGTACAGTGGAAAAGTCTCCCTTTTTATAGAGGAAGGGAGCTCACAATAAAATAATACAAAGGAAAAGTATACACGTAATAGGCAACGGCTAGCTTCAACTAACCCTGACATTGCCATGCTGCATTAATTGTAAAGGTAATGATGATTTCCTCTCTGCACAAGTCTGCATTAATTACACCTGAAGAGGTCTTCACTTCATTAAATGCTTCTGGGTAATTGTGTAAACAATTTCCGGCGGAAAATCATGGGAGTTGGTAATTCTGACAGCTTGCTGCACACGGTTTCTCATGAGTGGACTTTCTAGTCAGCTAGGTGCATGCTGGAAAGGAGGTGAGGCGACCTGGAGGTCGGCGCGAGCGCGAGCTCGCGATTGGCGCGACCTCGCGGGCTCCTCGGGCTGAAAGCACTGGCAGGTGACATGCTGAAGGACTGTTGCTAGCTCGCGACCTGGATGGCCTCGCGAGCTGGGCTTGCAATTGCTGGCTTTGTCTTTGGGCTTCCTGAACCCTTGCTTTTGTTTAAATTAGGCAAATATGCACTGGCCCATCTGGGCCCAAAACAAAAAATGGGCATAACATATATATATATATATATATATATATATATGTAACAGATTAACACTCATGATTACTGTATTGTTTTTCAATTTGTCTTGTTATAACTATAGTAACAGATCTTATTAACGATTTTTGTTTTTAAAGTAGAATTATAATTTAGATTTTTTTTTAATAACCTTTACATAGACAAATTGGAATATTTCATTATTCGAAGTGTCTAAATATTTTAAACTTCTCAACAATAGTAATGTAATACGTTTCAAAATTAAGAACAAAATGATTCCTAAATATTATAATCATAACTAATCAAGTTATGTAAACTATTGAGTGATCGCGTGATGATGATGAAAATTGATATAAATCAAATAACCTTAAACAAAGTAAACGATAAGCAATAAATCAAAATATAAAAACTTAGGAGATTTGGTTTAAATACTAGTCTTGAAAAAGCTTCATTACCCACTAAAATAAACAAATCAAGGAATCTCACAAACAAACAAATTGCACTCTGCTTATAGTATGTACAAAATTTGATTAAACATACCCCCCACTACCCTAACTATTTATATTTTTTTAATTTTTAATATTTTAATATTTTTAGTTTTTGCTATCTCCAAGAGATAATTCTCTAATTCCAATGTCCAGATCATGCTCGACTCTTCAGCCGTCAGATCTATCCAAATTTAGTTAAAAACAACCAACACCGTTACATGACCGTCAGCCAAGTATGAGGAGATAACGGAGACAACGGCGGCACACTGAAAATGCCCTTTCCATTTCCGTCATCCCAGAACCCGGTCCAACTTGACGGCGTCAAGGGACCTAACCCTGTCGTTACAGTCTCCGTCACCGTCACCGTTTCCGTTACGTCCTCCGTCTTCACGACCTTCCTCTCCACCGTACTGATCTCCGGCTCTTCACTCTTCCTCTTCCCACAATTTACTTGTACCAATTTAGGCTCCACCGAATCTAGGTCCGAAACCGACCCGGATCCAGAACCCGAATTCGAGCTGCCGATCTCGAGAGGGAAATTCAAGATGGCTTTGCTTCCACGGAGCTTAAAGGCAGCCTTGTCATAAGCTCTGGCAGCTTCAACGGCGGTGTCGAAGGTCCCCAACCAGACCCGAGCACCTTTCTTATTCGGGTCACGGATCTCGGCAGCGTACTTGCCCCATGGCCGTCTTCGGACTCCTCTGTAGTGCCTCTCCTTCTCTTCTTGCTGTCTCTCTGTGAATTCCACAACTGGGTTTTGGTTTTGGTTTTGGTTCTGGTTGTGGTTGGGGCTGATGTTGAAGCTGGAAGCTTTAGGAACGGTGACGTTTATGGCTGGTTTCCTCTGACTAAGAGTACTCGATGACTTTTGAAGATTCTTGTTCTGGGTTTGAGTTTGCGTTTGAGGTGTGTTTTGGGGAGAGCAAAAATTGAGGTTGGTGACGAAGTTGTCCATAGAAGTGAAATCTGTGAGAAGGTACTGGCTGATGAGCTCCAAGGTTGAAGCTTCTTCTGCAGACGCCATTATATATATCGAGTCAAGTATTCAAATTTATGAACTCTGTATGTATGGTTTTCCGAATTCAAATATGGAAGCTGCGGAGAAAATTAAAGAAGAGGAAGTGAGTTTTGAGTAGAAAAGAGGAGTGTGCGAGAATTGTATATAAAGGGAAAAGTCTGGTGGGCGGAGGAGGCTTCTGGGTTGGAGAGAGGAAGGATCCTCCCTCGCTCCTGTTAGTGACCTCCAAAGTGGAGTCAAATTGCGTCTTGGATTGGATAGGCTTGTTTTTGGTTTTCTAAAATACACTTTTTTAATCATGGTGTCCATCCTTGTCTATTAACGGAGCTCTATTTCCAGGTTACTTCTACCCAAGCCAATCATCCACCAACAGAGATTGAGTAATTAATTTGGACTTTCGACTCCAATAATTAATCACCACTTATATACATTTACAAATGCAACGCTTTTCATGACAGAACCTAAATACAATCCCTACTTATAATTTTCAAAAAAAAAAAAAAATCCCCAGTTATAGACTTAATAATACACAATAGTCACTCATTTATTTGAATAAAATTAATAAATATTTTTGTTTCATTGAAAAAATATCATTAAAATAAACTATGTTATATATATATATATATATGAATTCTTAAATATATACTCCATAACATAAAAGTTATATCTAAACCATCTATTTTTTGATGAAATCTTATGTAGTTTTATGAGACTTTTTGTGAGAATAATAAAAAACACGGAACATATTTGTGGACAAAATTTAATCACTTTTTCAGTTCAGAATTATTTTTTCTAATTTTTATTTTACTTTCCTATATATTTTAAAATACTTTTGAAATTGAAAATTTCAGGAAAAAATAGCTCCCCAACTTGAAAAAATATAAAATTTTATCCAAATATATATATTTCATTTCTTTCATACTCTTAAAAAAATAAAAAATGTCATAAAAATTGTGTATATATATGTGTGTGTATATATATATATTAGAGTAATACTTTTAAATGTTAGTATCAATTGTGCCTGTTATGATAATTTCTACAAAAATAATTAAAATTTATTTTACAAATTTAAAAAAACCTATGCTGTCGTTTTGTCTCTATTGTATCTTCTGTTACTGATAAATAAATTTAGTTATTTTACGGCCATCTTGTTGGTGATGAGATTCTTGTGAGAATATTATGCAGTGACAAACTGAAGAACAATTTCATATAAATGGAAAAAGGATTTTCTTAACGATATTGTCAAGGACATGATGATTACAAGACTAGCAATGGAAGATAAGTGGAAAAATTATGTTTGTCATTGTACACTGAATTTGGCATATCTACGAATTATGTAATTCAATGTTATGAAAATTGTGGTGATGATTGGAATATTCAACACAGAAATTTATAATTTATACATAAAAAAATATTATAATAGCAGAAATATGAGACTTGAATTCAAGATATCCCTTCTTCTTTCCGGTCAAATAAACATGATATAATATATCTCTAATCACCACAATAATTTATGGATCTGTTGGCTCTTTTGTAATCACTAATAAATATATATTATCTCTGACCGAAGAGAAAATATTTGACGCTTCATTTATTATCATTCATTTTTAGCGGGTGTAACGACAAGTGGGCAAACGTTCCTTTGACTAAAACAATCCGAAGAATTCTACAAGTTTCTTCGTTTAATAGTTTATATTAATTACCACGTGCGTTTAGACTGTCTACAGGATGACTTTTTTTCTCTAAAAAAAAATATCGCCTTAATTTGGAATTGAGTCTAACTCAGTTGAAATAAATTGAAAGGAAGCCACAACTCGCTAAACTGGTTGTTAATAGCTGCAGAAAATATGATATTAAAAATATTCTTGTATGCACTCAATGATTTTGTTTCTTTGTTCCAGTCAAGCAATCACTTGGAATGTTGTTAATTTGAGGGCATTTCCAATGTTACATATCATAAAATAAGAGAGAAAATATCATCTTATCTCAAATTAAATTTTGTATACAATCAAAATGATTATTTTCTCTAAATAAAAATCTCCTAAAATACATTAAAATTAATATGAGAATAAACATCAAACTACGGAAATTACTAAATTAGCTTCAAGTAGTTTACAAACAAAGGAAGTTATATGTGAACTACTACCTTTGTTTGCAAACTATTACGGTCTTAAAACGCTCATTTCCCATAGTTTAGTGCTAGTTTAAAACTGTGACTAATTTTAGTGCTGTATGAAACAAGACCTCTTAATCTCCCTTAAGATTTCAGGTAGGACAATTTAGATTACTGCTATTTTACTGAGATATAGAATTTTGGAAAAATTACCATTTTATTATGGTTTAATGGATTTTTATTTTTGGGTATTTGTTTAGGCTCTTTTCCCATTATATTTGGAAACGTTTTGATTGTTTTAAATTTGTAGGAAGGTTTCTTTTGGATTTGGGCTAGAAGTCAAATTTGACGTGTTGGAAATTTCTTGTTTACTTTAATAGGAAATCCTAATCATAATGGAGAGGTCCTTTGGATTAAGTTATTGTGTTGTGGATAATGGTTTATAGCCTGCCTTTTGAAGGTGGACTTCAATTGATACTGGGGGCAAACCATTCTGCTGACAAAGATCAGATAAAGCAGTAATGACAGAAATTGCTGATGCCATCGCAAATAGGATATGACCTCAACTAGACGAATCGTAGATGCAGATGGCAGAATTTTTTTGAGTATTGGGAGCATTGACGGCCAACGACAGCGAGATAGATGATCAAGGGCATAAACCAACAAATGGGATGACTTATGGTCCAACGCCAGTGAGACGGGATCCTTAATTAGTGTTTCAAGTGCACATTCCATCAGTGGTAAATGTAGATGACGAGCATTCAAGGAGGTTCTGAGATGATAAAGGTTACAAGTTTAATGCTGACATTTCAATAATCGAAGATAACTAGAATGCCAAAGACATTTCTTGTGAAGTAGAAATTGTTAAGGGAATTTTAGAAGATGAACTTCGGTTATTAATTTGGAAAAATGGAAGACCTTGATATGCCTTAACAATGTTCTAAAAACTGCTGGGCACCAGGCGGTTGGCAGCCTAGCGCTTAAAGCCTAGACGGATCAACGGCACTTGACCGCCTGTTAAACATGGCCAAATCTGAAAAAATTACCCAAAAAAAAAAAAAATCACAAACAATTTCACTTCCACCAAAATAGTAAAGTACCATCCCTAATTCCATTTATTTCCACAAAATAAATATAATTACATGTGATGGCAACGAATGGCGATGATGAAGACAACCTATGCGATGAATTATTGAAGTTGGGGTTGGAGTTTGGTGTAGATTGGTGACTGCCTGAATTAGACTAGTGTGCGATGAGAACTACAAAGAGAGGGATCGAAGAGAGAGTCGTTGAGCTTGAGGACAGAAAGGTAGAGGTGAGAGTGAGGGAGCTTGAGGTAGAAGAAGGTCCGTACAAGATTATCATCATCAATGTCGTCGTTTTTATTGTTGAGAGTGAGGGAGCTTGAGTTAGGAGAAGCCACACACCACCTTTTCAACAAAAACCTTGTTATTCGACTCCTCTGAGAGAGAGAGAGAGAGAGAGAGAGAGAGATGAAGGCTTAATGTTGTCAAAACCATGGTTTAAAAACTCGGCCGAGTTGGCCGAGTACTCGCTGAGTTCTCGCCGCTCGGTCGGTTCCGAGCCGAGAACCCCCAGATCGGGGGGTTCAACTCGGTTACTGTGTAAAATCGGCCCAACTCGGGCCAGCTCGGAGCCGAGTCGGCCTTTTTTTTAAAAAAAAATTTTTCAGCCAAAACGACGCCGTTTTGGCGTCTGATATATAACTCACACAGACAGCAGACAGCAGAACCCAGATCTCGGTTCTGCTGTTTTGCTTCTGCCCTCTCACCTTTGCTCTCCGCTTCGGCGCTTCCTCGCGATCTGTTTCCATTGTTGGTGCGCGGTCGTGGCGTGAGTCGTGTGCAGGTCCGTCGTCTTCTCGCCGTCGCCGTTGCTGTCTCCGTCCGTGAGTCCGTTCGTCCTCGTCAGCTCGTCCAGTCGTCCGTCCGTGAGTTTTTTTTTCGTTTTGTTGTCATTTCGTTTTTTTTTTTTTTGTTTTTTCATTTTTTTTTTTTTTTGTTTTCATTTTGTTTTTTGTTTTTGTTTTTTCATTTTGCTTTCACCAAAAATTTTTGTTTTTCACGTATATTTGTTTAGGGGTGGATGATGAATGGATGATTGAGATTGATGGATGATGATTATACAAATTAGATTTGTTTAGGGTTTTAAACATTTGTTAAATTGATAGGAATATGAAATTATACAAACTATATTTATTTAGGGGTAGATGATGAATTGATGATTGATGAATGATGATTATACAAACTAGGTTTGTTTAGGGTTTTTAACATTTGTTAAATTGATAGGAACATGAGATTTAAATTATTGTGTTATGTGTTTCAAATTTCAAATCATTTAATGATATTGTATTCTATATTATTTGCTTTGTAATATATGTTAAGCTTAAGTATATTGATATGTGTTATTATTTTTGTGTATTGCAGGTGGAATTGTTGAAAATATAGTCGTTATATTGCCAAAATTTTAAAAGTTGTAATTATATAATTGTGTTAAAGTGGCTTTGGAGGTTGCATGAGATTGATTTTAAAAGTTTTTATGGTCATATGATTATATTTTAATCATACATAAAATTTTAAAATTTTATTTTATACAGGTTTGACCGGATTTGACCGTAGGTCAACGGGTTGGCCGTTGACCGACGGTCAAACGGAGTACTCGCCGAGTACTCTCCGAGTAGCCGAGTACTCGCTGCTCGCTGTCTCGCCGGTCGAATAGTGAATAGCGAGTTTTGGAACATTGGTCAAAACACAACTTTTTTTTTTTTACTTAACATAATGTACTTTAAAACGAAGCTGTTTTAATCTCCAAAATGATACCATTTTTAATTTTTAATTTTTTTATTTTTTAAAAAAGTTTCCATGGTTAGGCTTTATGGAGCCCAAGTTGGCCGCCTAAACAATCCCAATTAACCATCTAGATGGCTCATTAACCAAAACCCTTGAGTTTAGGTTGAACATTACCTAAAGATGAAGTAGTTTATGAGTTTAAAAAAGAAGATATTTGATTTGAAAATTTTTCACGAGAGATTTGAAAATCCCTGTATAATTTGCAAAAGGGACTCTTAAAATTTTTTTCTTGAATGTTGAAGATCTGCATTGTTTTTATCACTTGAAAATAATTTATTCAAGTTCATGATTAACTATACATACATTTATACATACATACATACATACGTATATACATATATATGTATGTATGTTTGTATGTATGTTATATACCAATAAATAAATACAAACGTGCATGCACGCATGCGCGCGAGCGCGCACACATACACATATATATGGGTTCCTCTTGGGTATATTTGGAGTATCGATACACTTGACAAAAAAAATTATATTCTAAAATTGGTGATTGTAATTTATTATTTTTTATTATATCTGATTATAATTAAATAAGCTTATTGTAATTTATTATTTTTTATTATATCTGATTATAACTAAATGAGTTAGTCATATTTCAAAAATCAACAAACAGAATCACATTTACTTATTATAATAAGATATATGTTTATTTATAATAAGATATATTAAAAATGTAATAAATTATAATCAACAATTTTGAAATATAATTATTCATTTTTATCAAGGATATCGATACTTCAGATGTATTGTAGAATATACTCTATATATATGTATATATATGTGTGTGCCATAGACTCTTGCAAAAACAAAGCCGAGAAAGTTAAGCTCATTAATGGAATTTAATTTTTTTTTTTTTTCAACCTTAGATAAGATTTAAATTAAGAAGCACATTTTGATCTCAAAATTCGGTGAAAATCCAAAGAAAATATTGACATAATGGAGTTTCATATCAATTCCGAACGAAGTTTTTTTCTTAAATTTGCAGGTGGATCTTGTATATATAAATGCTGACGTGAAAGAAATGGATGAAAATGGTTAATTGATGTAAAAACAAATGGGGTTATTCTTGAAATTAGGAGAGGTATAGGAAGAAAATGGTGAATTAAAGAATTTTTTTAATGGTATGTAAAGGAATTTGGTGTCGAAAGACATTTTATGGGTGGCAATAGATCCCATCCATAAAGATAATAGATATTAATTGTACCTAAAAATATATATTAATATTGTCAATTTATTGGCATAAGATTCATCGTTGCCCAATTTAATTTGAATTTATTCAACCAAGCAAGAGACTCTGGTAAAACTTAAACATCGATATTGTCTTCGAGTCGTAAAGGCTAAAAATTCAACAATCATGTGGGTTTGAACTTTGACTTTTGCGTCTCTTAAAAAATAGCATGTTTGTAATATTATTCAAAAATATCCATTAATAGGAACTTACCAGGTACGAAACTACTGGGTAATATGCAACTGCAATCAGACAACAACTTACAAGAGTCTCCTTTAATTAGGAGCAACTTGCAAGCTAACTCAAACTTAGAAAAAGAAATGTGGTTACCTTTTGCTTGATCACTGATGTCTTTTTCTCTGGACCGCAGTCTGGCTGTCGTATTATATATATTTCTAGATACTAACAATCAATTGGGCCGATGATGATTCATCAAACAAAGAAAATTAGAAAGCTTGTAGAAAGAGATATAGAATCGATTAGGTGATTGTGATACGAGAAGGGATGGGATAGATTTAAATATTAATTGCTAAATAGTGTATATATATAGACAATAGTAATAAGAAAATATGAAAAAGAAATTTTAATAGCATCTAATATTAAGATCATGTACTAAATTATGAAAATTTGTAAAGTTTAGAAAAAAATTATCTGCCTGACCATCACATGCAAATTATTTTGAAGTAAATTAATTATTAGTTAGCAAGAATGTGATATTGTGAGAGAATAGAGATACACATGATAATGACAACAATTTTAATTTAAATTAATTACTTGACAATGAGATTGTGAGATCTCATTATATATCGTTCATTATTGGATAGTATATATGGAGGGTTTCGCTTTGCCAGATAATTTTAAACTCAATTAAATTATGTAAAATTTGTCATTTTTATTAAGTAGAAAAATGTGTCTATGGATGTTGATTAAGTTATACTCTGTTATCAATATTATTGAATATAGACTATATCATCCTTAATGCTACATGGCTAAATTTTTTATCATCACCAGTGAGATGATTTTTAAAATTAGATTAGAAGAGCATAGATAGATCTCATTTTTGTAACTCTAATTCTGAAGTAAACATTTCAAAAGATATATGAAGCTGTAACTTATTATAACAACTAACATATATAAAACAAAGAAAAAGCAGAGATAGATGCAATTCTAAGCACTTGCGTATATGATTGATATTAAATTATATATATATATATATATATATATATATATATCATTATCATTCTTAGGCTATTTTAGCATCTTCTTTTTTATACTTCAAACATCGGGGTTGATAAATAATAATATTCTTAAAATCTTCTTTAAAGTCACGAAACAATTAATTGAAGTATTTATCTTGAAAGCTAAGTGAGAAGAAAAGGATGGCAACTGATGAAATCATATACTCTTATCTTTAACCAAAATCAATCAAAAGATAGATCATATTCATAGTTATCTTTTGTTTGCAAAAGAATCAATTTGTATAGACCACATCACACAGCTTTCCTGAGATATTTTTTTATGAATTATTTCGTTTTATGATTTATATTTATGTAAATTACGAATGTATAGCTGCACCAGAAATTGTATATCTCAATTACATTTGAGTTTAATCATATTGTTTAGCTACTCCAACTCAACTATATATGAATTTATAGTTTGTTGTACCTTGAAATTCAAATATAACTTTAAAATATTATGATGAGATTTAAAGTTTGATTGAGATTTGTTTTTTTAAAAAATACAATAAATACAAACATAGGCCCTCCTCCATTCTTACATGAGATAGACTTAAGCACTTTTTTTTTTTTTTTTTGGGCATCAAGTTTTACTCACTGAAAAGATTAATTTGGATATTGTTAAAGAAAATAATAAAAGCAATTTTGTCTTATAAAATTTCAAAAAACAATTTGTAATTGTAAAGTTATTTTCATTCTTTAAAATAAATTTAAATCTTTAATATCGGATTTACCCAGGTGAGATTAAAGTCATAAAGTAACTTTTTGTTAAAAAGAAAAAAAAAAATCAACCTTTTGAATTGTCATCTTGATTGTAATTATTTATATAAATTATTCTTGACTAGGGATAATTAAAATAAATTTTAATCATTAATATTGGATTTACCCACGTGAGATTAAAGTCATAAAGTACCTTTTTGTTAAGAAAAAAAATCAACGTTTTGATTTTTTTTTTTAGTATAACGTTTTGAATTGTCATCTTGATTGTTATTACTAATTATTTATATAAATTATTCTTGACTAGAGATAAACTTTTTGCAGTTTAGCAGGTGAGTCTTGAAAGCGCGCGGTATTTGTTGACCGTTTGATTTTTTTTTGTTTTGGGTGATGTCTGTTCAAGGTACCTGGCTGTGACCACACGCCGTTTCACTAGATAATGATAATAAAGGCAAATGTCATTTTTGTTAACAACATTCATCAACCATGACAGCATGTATATAACACTTAAAATAAAAGCAGTAAAACAAAATCATAAAATGGATCCGGTTTACAGCATAAATTGATCTGAATTTTTTGTTGTTCAATTGGAGGTCAGATTTCAATCACAAAGCAGAAAGAAATCTTTATTCACGGTGTAACGTGTCTTGCTCTTGATTCTTTGCTTTTGCTGTCAACTTTTCTTGTGTTTGCTCTCTGTTTTGGCTTTTTTTTTTTTTTTTTTTTTTTTTCATGTTTTCATCTCTTTGAACGACCACACTGCTCGGCATTTTGCACATCAATTAACTGCCAAGAGCAGTTGGTTTTCTAACTGGAAGTAACTACTCTTTCGGTTATTTAAACTGATCCAAATGTTATTTGGATCTTAGGTTTTGAGTTTGGATTATCTTGGATGAACCCAACCTAAGACCCAATTAATCCAACAATTTTCATTCCAAGTACATTGCCACTGTCTGCAACAACACATCCACACCGTTCATCTACCCCAACCTTCTCTAATTTGTCTCACTACTCTACAATGAAAGTGTCAATATCTCAATGCATAACCATAGATTATCATTTGGGTTTGATCAGGTGTTCGAACCCAGATGATCTCACTATCCATCCTATTGGGATTGATTATTATTGGCTACCATTGATGGAGTTCGATGTCCAACTCACTCTTGTCGAGTTTATGGTCCCTTTTGTATCCAAATTAGGTGTATGAACCCAGATGATGATATGGGTTCGAAATTGTTCGAACCTAAATCTTCATCTAAGTTTGAATACCTAATCTCCATCTAGTCGCTTCATCTTCATTTGGCAATTTTATCTAGCTGCTTCATCTCTCCTATGATTGTTTGTAAATAAATAAATAAATATTAAAAAAAAATTGTAATTGTTCGTAAATTTTGATTTTTTTAAATTTTGGTTTTGATTCTATTTTATTTTTCTGTATAATTGTTTGTATATATCGACTAACAAATTATTTGATCTCCAGTATTTTTAAAATTATTTTTATTTTTAATTTGAGTTTTTATTTTAAATCAAACTAAATTAACTTTTTTATTTTTTTCAAATAAATCATGTCTGTATATGTATAAACAAGATAAAAAGCATTAGAAGATATCGAAATTACCCCTGTCCATTTCGGGCAATGTTTGGTTTGATTCATGATAAACTAATGGGAGGGACTATTTTAATACATTTTGAAAATTTTAGTGAAGATTTGATGAGTTTTTAATATATAGTTAAAAATATGTCATTTTTTTAAAAAATATAGGAATAAAAATGAAATTTATCCAAATAATAATTATGATAATAATATTTACAGATCCCGATTGGATCTGAGAATGAAGCATACACTGCACACATGCACTGTGTCCCAGTGGTGACCAAACTCAACTATTCTGTTTCAACGGTTGAATATTGACCATCACTTTTTGTTATATAACTATATATATTATCTGACTACGATTTGACCATTTGATATATTTTTTTTAATTATTATTGAAACCCATTTGATCTCATTCTGGTGAGGCTGTACGTTAACTTCATCACCCGCTGATCATGTAAAATTTTATATATGTAAATATATACATGTATAAATACATTACTTTTAAAATAAAATTTCTTTAATTTAAAAGATAAAGACCAATCAATCAAATTTATTTATTACATTTAAATTTAATGAAAGAAAAAATATAATTGATGAATTTAATTAATTGATTCTTACATTTTAAAATAGAGAAATTCTCATTTTAAAAATATTACATATATATATATTTATTTATATATGGCTTCCCTAGTGACGGATCTCTCATTTTAAAATCAGGGACACTCTCTTGACTCTTAAATCAAGTGGATCCACTTTTATGTTTTTCAAGATGGTCCACCTATCCATCTAAGGGCCAAGATGGGATCGCCAACTTTAATTAAAGTGAGTGATCTCTCACTAGAGATTATATATATATTTATATATAATAATTTTACCATCAATATTTATTAAATTTAAAATGTTAGTACGAACCAATCAAATTTATCTATTGCATTCTCTCTCATAAAATAAATTATCTCTCTTATTTATATATAATATTTTACCATCAATATTTATTAAATTTAAAATGTTAGTACGAACCAATCAAATTTATCTATTGCATTCTCTCTCATAAAATAAATTATCTCTCTTATTTATATATAATAATTTTACCATCAATATTTATTAAATTTAAAATGTTAGTACGAACCAATCAAATTTATCTATTGCATTCTCTCTCATAAAATAAATTATCTCTCTTATTTAATTCAAATATAGTAGATGAATTTGATTGGTTCATACCTAACTTTTTAAAGTTAAAAAGCGTTAATGGTAAAATCACACATACACACACAGTCTCTCTCTCTCTCTCTTTCTCTTATATATAAGTATATATATAGAAATTCTATCATTAGTGTTTCTTAACTTTAAAAAGTTAAAACGAACTAATCAAATTCATTAATTGCATTTGAATTAAATGAGAAAGAATTTGTTTCAAGAAAAATAATGCAATGGATATATTCAATTGGTTTGTTCTAACTTTAAAAAAAGTTAGGAAATATTAATAGTAAAATCATTATATATATTTATAAATGAACAGAGCAGTATATAAATGATGGTAGAATCACTATATAAGAGTATATAGGATGTAATGATGGTAGAATCACGTATATATATTTATTTGTTTAGAAGTGAACAAAGCAGCATTTTGGAAGATCTAGATTCGACTATTTAAGATGAAATTCTTAATCGGATTTACGAGCTTTTCATAGAGGATTGGACCTTCTGAGGGAACGATATGCTCGCCAAGCTTAACTGTCCAATCCTTAAGTCTTACTACTTAAGGCCTGCCTATAGGCCTTTTATTTCTCAATTCTTGAGACTAGCTCATAAAACACAAAAGGAATTTCATGCTAAATAATCAAATCTAAATATTACAAATAGATGTGGATCATGTTACCTTTGCATGATAGAGTTGCAGAAATGCTTTGATAGACTAAGCTTGAATCTAGAGGCAAGAGAGGAGTTTAAATGGAGGGAGAGAGTACATAAGATATCGTATACCGGAAAATCCTTCATTCCATTTGCTTAAGATTGAAAGGAAGTGGGTTTTTAAAAAATTCAATAAAAAATTTGAGAATCTCCAGTGAAAAAATGGAATTCAATTTTCGTAACAAACTATTTTAACTTATTGGAAATTAAACTCCTTTGTATTGCTATGATTGTATAAGTAATATACAGACATATAGTACAATCTGTAGTATTTCTCAAGTTGGTCAAAATGTCTTCATTTTAATAAAGAGATTTTCTACTTGTAAGTTACAATTCAGGTTTTTTTTTTTTTTAATTTGACACTTCTTTTCTAATTACACTAATTTAAATTTAAAAAAAAAAAAACAAATTACAATTTAACTGCTCAGTTCAAACTCTAATTTAGACATAACAATTGTTTCGATGTCATTGCAATTTACTTTATGTCATTAGTAAGATTCTGTTACATTTGATGATGAATAGTATCAAAACGGCAAAAAGATGAAATTACCCCTGGTGATTGAAGTTGACGTGTTGATCAAATAATAAATTAAAAAATAAAATAATTAAATACAACAATTAATTAATAAATTTTTATTTAACTTATACCTTCTCTCTCTTCCTTGTCATCTTCACTTCATCTCCTATCACAGTCTCTCTTATTATTCTTCTTCTTCTCTTCTTCTTCTTCGAACCCAGATCTGGGTTCATACGTGAACCCAAAATCTGGGTTCACGAATGAGCCCAGATTTCTGGGTTCATGAACCCAAAAATCTGGGTTCATTCATGAACTTAGAATCTGGGTTCACAAAAAATTTGAGTTCATTCTTAGACCATTTTTTTTTTCAATTATTTTTTCCAATTTTTCTTATGATTATTTGGGTTAAATTGGTGATTTTCATTTTTTGTTGATGGGGTTGAATTGGTGATTATTTGGGTTGATGATTTTTTTTTTTTTTTTAACTGGTGAATGTTGGTGATTTTTTGATGGTGAACTAATGAAGAAGAGGAAGATGATGATGGGTTCAAGTTGGAGTTTTGGTTAATATTTAATATTTTATTTTTTATTCATTTATTTTTTAAATTGATCTCTACCATTCATCTCAAAATGGACGGTAGAGATCCGGTTAATTTTTTTTTATTTAATTTATTTCAAAATTTTCAAAATTTATTTTAAAAAATAAAAGTAAGGTTAAAAGATAATTTATGAATGTTAACGGTATGAGAATAAATTGCAATAATATCGAAACAATTGCTCCGCTTGAATTAGAATTTGAACTAAATAGTTAATTTTTAATTTGCTCTTTTAAAAATATCTAAAGGCACTTCATTTCATTACAAAAATATCCTTCTATCTCTTAACACTTTTATTCTAAAGATAATTCACTTTAAAATTATAAAAGTAAAACATATGGATCTACAAAGTAATGCACAAATGTTTTAAAAAAAAATGCAGAATTTCCTATGAACAAACTGTTTGATTAATGAAAAATATATAGATTCTTGAGTGACACTAATATTACACAAAATGTAATTTCAGAGAAACTTAAAGATAATTATATTGATGAAAGATGAGATACAATACTGCTCGTTAATTACAAGAAAGCAAAGTTGCTGCTTATATATTCTCAGTAGCTTATTTAACAAGCTAACTAACTTATATGTGTTTACATATGATTGGTGGAGAACAATCTCACATGGATTTCTCATAACTGTTTTTCCCACCATTCTCTGTTGGGATCAAGTGTCTCAAGTCCATCAAAGCTCCTATGCGGACTTCTTTTACTCAAGCTATCATAGGTTGGCTGGAATGACATGTGCTAAGCTTAGTGTTTACCTTGAGTGAGTTGAACATCCTTCTCAACACAAACAATTTTAAGAATTATCCTTGTAAACTAACAAAAAAAAAACATATCATGAAAACAAACCAAATTATGAAAATACACACAAGAATTTGAAGTCTGCGTAACTTACGAATTAGAAGAACAAATAATTAGAAACTAAAATTTTAGAAAATCTGACAAATAATTTATTGTTGGACCGTGTAGGACTAATGAAAAGTTATTTAAAAAAAAAAAAAAAAAGAGAAAAGAAAAGAAAAAAAAAAAGAAAGAAAGAAAGTATATGTTTTTGGACCAGTAGTGAGAACATAGTGAAAAAGTG
Organism: Litchi chinensis; assembly: GCA_019925255.1. NCBI lineage: Eukaryota > Viridiplantae > Streptophyta > Magnoliopsida > Sapindales > Sapindaceae > Litchi > Litchi chinensis. The sequence goes on along the minus strand of CM034467.1, from coordinate 20,746,312 downwards.
GGTAAGAGTTTGAGATGCTGAGAGCATATTAAGTAAAAAGTGAATATATACATATATATTATTTTGTTGTATATGTTGTTTTTTTTTTAAAAAATTTTTGAATCAGTGTCCACTTCAAAATTTACAAAATTTTAGAAAATCTGATAAATAATTTATTGTTGGACCGTGTAGGACCAATGAAGAGTTTTTTTTTTTTTTTTTTGAAAAGAAAGAAAAGAAAAGGAAAGAAAGAAAGTATATGTTTTTGGACCAGTAGTGAGAACATAGTGAAAAAGTGGGTAAGAGTTTGAGATGCTGGGAGCATATTAAGTTAAAAGTGAATATATATATATATATATATTTTGTTGTATATGTTGTTTTTTTCGTTTTTGAATCAGTGTCCATCACTTCAAAATTCACTTCTGGTTGTCCATGACTCTCCATAACTTTGGATTCCGAAAAAAGTACAGAATACAAAAAAGAAAAGAAAAACTATTTTAAGGTTTGTAAACCACAAAAAAGAAAAAAATAATAATCTGAAAATAATGTTGTGTACTGTCTTTAGAATTATTTGTTCTTTAATTTAGTAATCTTAATATAAATTAAAATTGTTATTAATAAAAAAAATTAAATATGAGTGTCAAAAGATATTTGATGGATTGCAAATAGCATCACTCTTAATAAAAATTTGAACCTTGAATTGTAAGACAACAAAATGATAGAACTTTGAAAGAGATCAGTGAGAGAGACATGTAAGGAACTGTGGCTGCCGTCACGAATTAAAGAAATTTAAGAAGTTCTTATGAGAGATACCTAGAGGTTATTAAGTTTGGTGAGAATTAAACATCTAGAACGGGTAAAAAGTCAATAGATCTAACGGTTAGTTTGTCTAAACTAATGCATGATTAAATTTTATGAAATCTGAAATCTCCATCTAGACATGGATATAAGCGCGGTTATAGTAAACCTTGCATTTAGGGTTGTTGATACGATCGATTTTTCATTTTTGTTTTTAGGTTTTATTCTGACCCCTTTTAATAAGTAAGCAAGATTAGGAAATTGTTTCGGTAGATCATAATCTTAACTAAAAACTCGAATGTGTTGTATAGTAGCTTATATCATTTGGTTATCGATCAGTATTAGTAAAGCTGAAGAGAAGTACGTAGGTAGCAATACCATTTGGCAAAAATTGCTGATTGCTGCCTCATAAGAAAACCAAACAAAATCTACTATAATTAATTCAGAGCTAGAGGTGACTATAACTCAAATTTAATATCTTGAAGGTGTAAGTGTGAATGATACATGTCAATCTATTGTCAACAAATTAAAGAACATCTATAACAACAATAGAACTATTTTTTATTTCTTCTTTTTTCTTTTGAGTTGCAACTGTTTTAGTCTATATACATAAACTTTTCTAAGGTGAGAAATGCGGTATCCATCCATGTACATAGGAAATTACCTATGAGTTGATGAAAGTAATGATGTTGGAGATGGAAATGATTGAAGCAACAGAAAGGTGTTTTCTTTTTCCTGTAACATTTGGGGCCAAGAAATGGGAAACACGTTTTTCAATCAAACATGTGTTACGCCTTACGTACCTTTTTCAACTTTTAAAAAAAGGTTTTAATTTTCCAATAAAGAAAAGGCAACGGCGGATCAAGGAACTACAGCAGGGAAGTACATGTTGGTGTATGCCGTGAACAAATCTTATTGACTTTAGCCAAGGAATTCATCATTATCGGCAAGGGTATATGCATGAATCTCTTAGATGTCATTTTTGTTATAGTCTCCTGATATTTTAAGGCAGTTTCTGTCAGTTAAGTTTCATTTGGACGTACACGGAAATTGTTCGAAAGCTACATGCAACCTGCCTGCTTTCATCGCTCCTTTTGACACTTCAAACTTGTTCGTTTTTCTTATAGGTTCTAGAGAGTATTTAGTGTTCATATTGAAAATTATTTTGAGACAGTAAAGATATATTTTGAAATGTTAGGAATTGATTATATAATCTCACGTAAAAGGAAAAGTAGCTTTCCTTTACATTTATGGCTTACGTGAACAAGAGAACTAATGACATTAGGCACACAATCCTATCAAACTGTTAAAACATATTTGTTTTCAAATTTTTTGTAATCCCTGTTTATATATATATATTTCCTTTTTTGTCATTAAGTTATGATATAATAAATTCAGTTTCTCGATTATTAATAGTTAAATTTATTTACTTTTATTTACTTTGACTTAAAACATTTACTTATACTTAATCAACGACTTTAATTAAAATTGTATGCATTAAAGAGATAATTTTGTGTGTGTACAAACTACTTTAAGAAAAGAGTATATATGTATATGTGTGTGTGAGAGAGAGATTTTTTTTTGTTAATGGGAGTAATAGCAACGCTTACTGTGGAAATATCATTGAACTAATAGTTTGTGTTTTTATGTCACTTAATATGGGTTTGAAACAAAAGTTTCCTGATATAAAAGTAAGTTTTTAGGGTGAAATAGAAGGAGAAGGAGAAGACTCTAGTAAATAGAGAAAAAAAGAGAGAGAAGGAGAAGGAAAAGACAACTATTGATGAGTGATGATGATGATGATAACAACCACCAACACCACGATGATGGTGGCGACAATGACGGTGTACTCACATTTTTGGGTGACTTTTTCAAGCAATGCAACAATAGTAGAGAGAGAGAGAGAGAGAGAGAGAGTAAGAAGACAACAATCAATGAGCAATGGCAATGACGAGGATGATGTGTGATTGTGACAGTGGAAAAGGAGTGCAAATCATCAATCCTAATGTCTTTTCGTTGTTAAGTTTAATTAAAATTTGTCATTGTTGTTTGTTGTGGATTTATTAATTTGTAGGATGGTTTATGAGGATAATTTTTGTTTGAAAAGAAACGAGAGGAAGTTGTGTTTATTGAAAGTGGTGATTTTGGAGGTTTGGGTTCATGGGTTGTATCAAAATTGTCTATAAGTTTGGTACCTATTTCGACAATTTCGATACCTATTCTCAACAATTTAGTACATAGTGTCTAACAATTCAATATGTATTTTCAAAAGTAAAAAAAATCAAATTAAGCGGCAAGAAAACTACTTTAAAATTGAGACTAATGTCCAACAATTCAGTACCTATTTCTAAAAGCGGAAAAACCAATCTAAGCAAAAAAAATTATTGATAATGAACTTAAATAAAAATATCCAAGCAACAAAATGTCCGAAGTACGTTCCAGGTTGGAATTGTAGCTGCATTTGTGTATGCAAGTTGAGCACACACACCTTTTGAAGGCAAGGTTGGACCATGATTTGCAACCCCTCTAGCATGTAAGAGAGCATATATGCTTCACAAATTACCTTATTGCTATAACACATGCATTAATATACTAAGCTTCCTTCCTTTATTTTTCCAATGAGGGAATTTCTTCCCAATTGGTGTACTTTAAACTTCAATTTTTCATTCACCCAAGCACCATTTTGGTCAAAAGAATATGCTGATTCGATGATCTCATGGAGGAGAACATGAATCTATATTGATCTTTCAAAATCGAGATGAAAAACCCGATCAAAATGGTTAATGAAAATGGACCATTGTCTCTTATTTTTCAACAAAAATGAAAGGGAAAAGATGGAAAAGAGAAGAGCGAAAAAGAGATGGAGTAGAGAGCCATACTTTTTTTGGTCTTATAAGGTTAAAATTAATAGTTCACATTTTTAGATGATATAAGAACTTGAACTATTAGTCCAGTACACACACGAAGTAATTATAGACTACTTTAGGAAGTAATAATTAATTATGTATGGTGAGTTATATATATTAAGTTTTTCAACTTGCAAGGTATCAATTTAATTCAACTTACATGTGTTAGATAAATGATGTCATAAAAAATGTGTATTGATGTTAAATTAAAAATAAACTAAGTCTCATATTTGTATTTATAATTTTAGGCTATGTTATTTCAGTTTAATTCAGGTAGATATAGTATTACGTACTTACAATTCTCATATATTGTTCCTCCTTAAAAGTTTATTAGTGTGAATGTGTTTGTGTTGGTGTGAACCCCGCGACAAATCTATCATTATTTTTCAATCCTAGCAAACGGTGTAAGAGTTTGGTTAGTAGGGTTAGATAGAAAGTGAGATGGGACGAGGTGATTTACTATCAGTGTGAATGTGTTTGTGTTGGTGTGAACGCCGCGATAAATCCATCATTATTTTTCAATCCTAGCAAACGGTGTAAGAGTTTGGTTATTAGGGTTAGATAAAAAGTGAGATGGGACGTGGTGATCATTTACTATTACGTTGAGGAAGAAATGTCACAGAAATAGAAGCCAAGATGTCAGTGCCAGATCTGCATCATTTCACCGTGATTCGACCAGTCCTGCAATTAACTCCATGATCGTCAATTAGTCTAGTCCATCCGTCGCCGGAGTAGGGAGAAGCTGAGAAAGTCTCGTGCATCAATTACGCCTGTGAGAAAAGTTCTAGACTCTATTGGGGTATTTTGGTCTTTTCAACTATTGAGACCAAGAAAGAAAAAATAGACCAATGGAGAAATAATTTAAGATGTTCAAATTAAAAAAAAAAAAAAGAAAAAAGAAAAAAAAAATCCTTTGACTATGGATTAAAATATCCCAATGATATCTATTCCGATGAATTAACGGGTTCAGTACAATCCATGAACAATGCCTCGACCATGGAAAAATCCATGTGGAAGAAAATATGTAATGCTCATAAATATCTTAGTAAAATGACACTGTATCATTTTTTAGTAAAATGACACTGGATGAATTTGTGGATTCTACGTGTGCCCATAAATGCAAAGAAGTTGTGTGAAGTCAAGAAACCGAGTCCAATGAAGCGTCTAAAAAGGAGAAAATTTAGAATCCCTTTATAGACTATAGTGGAAACTCGTGCAGAGGAACTTCATCAAGAGATTGATTATCTCTACAAGGCTGTGTTTTCTCCAGTTGAAGAATTGATTATGACTTGCAATTTAAAATTATCAGCTATGGGTTTGGGAATGTGAATGAATTTATTTTGTCATTGGTTAAGTCTATATGAGAGACCCACAAAATGGGTTGAAGACATGCAAATAGATTCCTAAAAAAGATGATTGTCAAAAGAGGACAATAATTTGAGGAAATGCAGTTTCGCCAGAAATATGGATCTATTAATTATGGGCACTTTATGGGTAAGAACACCATAAATCTGACTGATTGTCAATTTGTAGGTTCTTGGTTTCAATGGGCAATGCTGCATCAAAATTAAGAGTTAAATATACAAAACTCTTTTGAGGTTTGCTTTAATACAAGCAGAACCATTTTTTTATTTTTATAACATAGAACCCCTATGTTAACAGTCAAATGCATTTAAAGTTAACATTTGACTTGGAAATGATGCATAATGACGAAAATATCTATGAATGGACAAAAATTTTATACGAAGAATTAAAAAATAAATTTAAAATGAAAACTAATTTAAAAAAAATATATATATAAATTTGAAAGGAAAAATTGTTGAAAAAAATTATTAAATTTTGACCGTCCACCAAGACGGTGGAAATTATTATTTAAAAAAAAATAAAATACTTAATATATTTTAAAAATTTAATTAAAAAAAAAAACTCAATTAAATTGGATCTCCACCGTCTATCCATCTAAGAATTTAAAAAAATATCTAAAAAAGTTATAAACAAAAGAAAATTTTTTTTTCTTTCTTTACTTCTTCCTTCTCCCACTCTCTCTCTCTCTCTCTCTCTCACTCACCATAGATCTAACACCTTTAATCATTAATAACAACTTAACAACTGTCGTCCTCTTTGTCTTCATCTTTCTTCTCCATCATACCCATCTACCACCACCACAAACCACCCTAAACAGCTAACAGCATCTAGGTTCGCCATGTTCAATTGATGTTCGATTGATGTTGGGTTGATGTTCCATTTATTTGGTTTTCGGTTTTTCAAGTTTTTGTTTTTATATTTTGTGTTGGATGCTTTTATTTTTTAAGTTTTTATTTTATTTTATATGAAATTAATTGATTTTGTTGGATGGCCCGTGTTTTTTTTTTTTTTTTTTTTTTTTTTTTTTTTTTAAGTTTTTAAAATCATTTCAAACATCATTCTTATGCTCCCCCTTGGTCTGGGTTTTGATGTTGGTTGGTCTAGATGTGTTTGAAGATGATGTTTGGGGTTTTGTAGATAATGTGGAGATGGAGATTTTTTGTTCTTTGTTTGATGATGCAGAGATGTAAATAATGTGTTTGAAGATGATGTTGATTTTTTGTTTTGATTTATGCTTTTTTTGTTTTTTTGAAAAAAAAAAAAAAAAAGAAGAAGATGTTCTGGCTTATTTTATGTTTTGGGTTCAATTGGAACCCATAACATAATATTCTAGGTTGGAACCTAGAACCTGAAATTCAAACCCAGAACATGAATCATGTTCTTGGTTCGAACCCAGAACATGATGTTGATGGTGGGTTTTCTTTTCAGACTGAGATGATAACATAAGTTTGGGTCCAGATGGATGTTTCGTACATGTGTTGAAATTCAAGATTAAAGTGGGTGGCTATTGAATGAATGTGGTTGGCTGACGAAGTTGAAGATGGATTAATTGGTGGAGCCCTAAAATATATATTTTTCTAGATTTAAAGAAAACAATTTTTTTAAATTTTTTTATTGATGCCCACCATCCATCAACATGATGGACAGTGGAAATCATTTTAAGTTTTTTTAAAAAATTATTGATATATTTTTAAAATTTTGTATTTAATTTTTTTAATTTTTCATTTAATTTTCTCATTTTTATTTAATTTTTAATTTATTTTCACTTTATTTTTTATTTTTATTTAATTTCTTTTTTTTTTTTCAAATTGATCCCCACCATCCATCTTAAGATTTTTATATTATTTATTTTAAAGTTCTTGAATTTATTTAAAAAAAATAAAATTTATAAAGTTGAAGATATTTTGGTCATTCCATTGAAATAATTGGTCAACTTTCATTTTTGACACCGATTGACTGTTAACTGGGGGGCATGATGTTACAAAATGTAAAATGTTCATGCGTCTGTATTAAAGCTAACCTCAGAAATGTTTTGTGTATTTAACTCTAAAATTAAACAAAGTCTAATGTTTATCCTTTGTTGTGTCAATTTAATCCAAGGAGATTTGGTTATACATTATACTCTCATAACTCATTCCTCTTTCAAAATTTACATTGAATGTATTCATGTTGGCGTGAGTTCTAGAATAAATTTTCCCCTATTTTTCCATCGTAAAAATTTACACATCATTTCAAGTTATAAATAACTTAATATTTTCAGACATTTTTTTCGCTAGAAAGTTCCTTTAATATTTTTTTGGGAGCAATTTACAACTTTTGTTACATAAACTTGTTATAAAAAAAAATTTGGAAAAATTTCCCCGTTATTTATCTCTCTCTCTCTCTCTCTCTCACTATATTTATAAATATAATTTATATATTCTTAGGTACATACTCCTTTATATAAAAGTTATATATTCAAACCATCTCATTTTTTTTTTATGGAATTCTATATATTTTCACGAGATTCCTTTTGTAGCAACACTAAGGGGGTTGTATTCAACCTCAATTTTATCGGAGTTTGTTGGAATATTTTTTAATGATAGATTTTGATGGATTCTATAGATTTCATGGATTCCATCAGATTTTCTTAGATATCTATTTACGAGATTATTTAATGGATTGCTTCATATTTTATTAGAATTCTATTTAGAGTTTATTGGATTTTTTGCATAGATTTAAATGGAATTTGATATATTTAAATGGAATTATTAATGATTTATCTTTAAAAAAAAAAAAAATCATATGATGAGTAATATGTTGTAAAACTTGACCCAACATTCATTGTTTATATGATCATTTTATTTATATAAATCACATTAATGAAAATTTTAATTTTATAAAAAGATATTTTTCTTTTTACATCTAATTATTGAGGTCGGTTGTTGAATTAAAAAAAAAATTGCTAGTTTCAACAATCCCAAACTTTTATTTTATTTTTTTTAAAAAAATCCTAAATTGAAAAATATAACAACTATGAAATGATGTGCGTTATGAAAATCCGAAGAAACTATTCTCCGTAATTGAAATTGTTGTCATTATGTGCCCTAGCATCTCCCCACATATTTGTCGCTATACTAGCTTTCTATTGGTTTTAGCTTTCTTCTTGTTGCTCTTGCGTATGAAAAACTGCTTCAAATTCCTATTCATTAGTTGGTGATGAAGAAGATTCATTATCCGATTCAATATAGGAAATTCATCATGTAACATCCCGAATTTTCTTTATTTAAGAGAAATAAAAATATATTAGGATGAATAACATTTTTATGATGAATAGTGATTATTGGATTAATAGTATTTTCGGACGGAATAGTATCCATGTGAATAGTAGATTTTTCAGAAAGCGGACCTCGAAGTCGAAAAGCTCCGGAATAAGTAATGGAGCCTAAGGAAACTGAAATGGATTAAAAATGAGTTCGTTTGAGGCATTATATATATATATATATATATATATATATGCATTTACTAGTAAATTGATCTCTTTATAATTTATTATGAATATTTGATCACTGTGAAATTCTACTTTAAAATCTTGTATTTTTGAAATTGATGAAATTTAAATTTAGTGTACACCCACTAAGTAGAAATACTTAGCGCGTTGGATTTTCCACGCGTAGGTTGAAATTTGGGCGCTGTAGATAGAGATAGACAAGAAGACAGCTGTCGCATTTTCTGTTAGTCACATCCATCCATATTTGGAAATTTTACTTTTAGTATTGTATAGTGGTATTGAAGTATATAGAAATGCATGTACATGTATATGGATTTACAAGATTTTATGAATAAGGATGTATATTAACGATAAAGAAAGGTTTGTGGTGTGTAAAGTAATTTTGTAAAGAAAATTTTTATTTATCATTTGCTTTGTTTTTATTTTGATGAATATGATTTTTATTAAATATTGTGGTTATAAATGTTTGTGTGGTGAAGTGATTTTGGAGTCGGACGAAGAGTCCGAAATGGAAATAAGAAAATGAATATATTTTAGAAGTGTTTGCTTTTGAAATATGCAGGTTTTTATAATTTTGGATTTTTCAGAAAAACAGAGGAAACTCTGCCTGATTTTTGAGAAATTTTTTTTTTATTTAGTACATTTATGTAAAGTGATAACGAATACACCGATTAAGGTAGCATCCTCCGACTCGGGTTTTCATCCGAATGAGAATCGAGTAGAGGGTGTTACACATCACACCCACATTCCTTACCAAAAAAAATTGTGTAGTCCAACACAAGCTAACACCAGATCTGTTTGTGTTCGATTTAAGAATGGAGGTACGGACTTGAAAATTGTGAATCTTGATTTGAATATATCAAATATCCTTTCAATAACATTTCTTAGGGAAGAATGACAAAGGTTGAATAACTCAACTTCATTTTCAAGGTCACAATCTTAACCAGTAAATCTTGGAGATGATATCGAACACCTCTAAATGGAGCTAAGAATTGGTGTTGATTTGGAAATCCGTAATCCACTAAGAAATATTTGTCTGATTCAATGCATAAATAAGTAATATGTAATGTATAATCTAATGTCAAATTAATTTCCTAACAAAAAAATTATAATTAAAATGAATAATAAATTATTACCATATGACACTTTAAGCCTATTCCTTCTTGATAAAGCGTCATTCAACACTCATGAATCATGAGCTGACCTCTCCCACCCACTAAGCACATATATGAATTCCAAATCGAAGTTACAAGCTACTAATATATTTTGTGATATTGTTCCATGATGATTGCGATAGCTGCTAGCATCGTGTTCAGTTACCATTGCTAGTATATATGTGTGCCATCGATAGCTCCAACACAATCCTACAATAAAAGTCAAAATTTACATATTAATAAATTATAAGAATAACAATACTATTATAACTAATAATTGAATAAATATATATAAATAATGGAACATTTACCCTAAAGAAAGTGTAAAATTTTGTACTTTCCCTTATCTTAGATGACACGGTGGATTCAAGTTTGGCTATCAACTCTGGTGCAATCATATTCAATGCGTTCAAAATTTTGTTGAAGTTCTTACTAGTAATGAAATGTGATTGGCTAAATGTATCATGAGTTTGGCAATATCTATTATTTTGGCCAATAATTAGTAAAAATATGACAAATATTTCTTCTACACAAATATATCTTGTACTTTTAAAAGTGTTTTTCCTCTTAAAATGTTGCATAACTTGTGAAATGCATCTGGATACATTCGATACAATTATTGAAAATCTTAAATATCCTCATTCAATACTTTGTGTAAATAATTGTATCCAGTTGTAGTTATTGGTCGTCAAGTTAATAGACATTCAATATGATAGGCACGTATGAGAATCATAAACTCATGTAGCACATGGACTACTGCTTAAATTGCCATCAATAAATATTTATATATTGTCTTCATAAAATTCTTCATCCATTTCTTCTTCATCTTCTTATGAATAAGTAAAGATTCTCTGTCAACATTGTCATTGTGCTAATTTTTTTTTTTTTTTTTTTTATAAAAAAAGTTTAAGTATGAGTGATATATGAGAAAGAAAAGAAATAAAAATCTTAGTCCATCATAATTAATATTAATGTGTTACTAGATTATTAAAAGTTTAGCATAAAAAAAAAACAGAGAGAGAGAGAGAGAATGCTTACTCACATGAAATATCTTATGGACAAAGTTTTATATTTTCAAAGTTTGGGAGTTATTTTTTCTAATTTTTATTTTGTTTTTCTATTTTAAAATGTATTTAGAATTAACATTTTTAGAAAAATTTTAAAATTTCTTATAATAAATGCTCGCCAAAAAATGAAAGTTTGTTATGAGACAACGAAGTTCTTGACTAATAAGAACGTTATTTTCCAAAAATCGATCTTATCAGTCATTACAAAGATTTTCAACAGATTCTAAATATCTTTTATTTTATTTTTTCACTTTACATTAGATTCTAGGAATTTAAAGAGTGTTGTTATTATCATCAAATTATCCATATCAATTTATATTTAGACAGTTGGTGAAGAAATGGGTGGCTCTATTCCCACCAAAAAGTATTCTTGCTACATCCACTTACTCCTCACGCTCACCTTAAATATTTAAAATTTATTATTTACTCTCTATACCTTTTAAAATACCAAAACTAACCTTTCAAATATTAATTACTTTCAACCCTATTATTTTTTCTCTCCACCCAGTTCACATTTATTAGCATCCAATAAATCTAAACAAGCAAAAACCAGCCATGTAAAGTCACAAATCTAGCAAATCTTCTTTCTGATTTTCTTAATGGCAGTATCCTGTTTGTTTAATTAGCATGCAACTCGGTTGAAATGGGGCTGCTTTTAAAAGAGTTGCTGAATTCATTTTCCTTTTTTTTTTTAATTTATAAAAATAAACATTAACCTATTTTGAATCCTCTTCTGCGTAGTTTGATTATTGGGTTGGAGTTTCTATTTTAAATAGATGAGAGCCACAGATTGATTGTACTTTATAGACTTGTGAGATGAAGGTTTTTTTAAGAAGCGTTTTGAGATAAAGTTCTTTTACTCATTAGACTAATGTATGCGAAATATACTAGAACATGAATGTGATAATAACTGGACTTGATTTTGAATAAATTATTAAGGTTTATCGGGTGTACATAGTAAATTGGCCTGTTAAGATGTCCTTTTAAGTAATATAACATAAAGATGTTTTAGCAATAAAGATGGGTGTAAAGAGATTTTTTTTGGGTGGCAATAGAATCACCCTTAAGAGATACATCATTTAACTTGACTTTAATAATGGTGTTTTTACATTAAATAAAGGACTTAGATAATAAAATAAATGATTATGCATATTGTCACCCCAAACTGGCTTTGATATACAAACCTAAAAAGTAAAACCCCATTGGAGATGCCAACTAAACATCACTAAACCCACCATGCAAGTGGACAAATTAAAATTCTATGTAAAGAAACAAGTGCAAGGCTTTTGTCATATATTATTTATTTATAAGAAAAATTAAAAAACCAGTTTATTCACAATTAAGCATTAATAATAAATGAAAGAAGAAGAAGAAGAAGAAGTTTTCAACAACTTGCAAGCATGAGATTGATGCTCAAGCAACCGACATAAGAGCTAAACATAATTGCACATATACAAGAGGCGTTACATCATCCATTACGGATATGCACATCACTCACACACTAGAATATAATTTCATCGAAAAAGAAATAATCTCACATCAGTTGATCAAATAATGCAGTCCGTTTAATTCTTTGGGCCCCAATGTCCAATGCATCATGATAAAATCATGCACTCCGTATATTCCTTTTGCGTCCCACCTCCACTCCCGTTTTCCATTATTTGTCTGGTAAACCTAAAATTCCATTGGCTAGAACACGTATTACATAAAATAACCACTCTCGCAGATAGGGGTGGACGTTTTTATGTTCGGATTAAGTGAGATTAAAAATCTCTCTCAACTTAATATAAGTTGGGTTAAAAAATTTTCAATTCAATCTAACCCAATAAATTTCTCAATACAACTCAACCTAACCTGATAATAGTCGAGTTGGATTGGGTTAAGTTGAATTGATCGAGTTGGATTTAATCTACCATAAATACGTAAAAGATTTAGTTGGTAACTTTCGTAGTCTTAGTAATATAATTTCAAATAAAATAAGTACAAATAAAGACTCAATTATTCAAAATAAAAAATTCAATCCACCATAAATGTTATCTTTGATTATTATTCCTAGCAAATGTTCTTATAAAAGAATGAAAAAATTTTGGATTTAAAATTAGGGATGGACATTTATCTGGTTGAGTTGGGTTAAAAATTTCTAATCTAATCCAACATAATTTAATTTTCAATCCAACCCAATTCAACTAAATTCATTTCAATCTTTTTAAAGTTTAACCCAACCCAACTTGATAAAAAATGATCGGATTAGATTAGATTTGTTGAGTTGGGTTGGAGATACCACTCCTACTCACAAAACAAGTAATTCAATTTAAACGTTTTTTTAAAAAAAAAAAAAAATTGTTAATACTTTTCCCACGGATGATCATGACGTGCAGATGACGTAATCCCATGACGTCACCACCAATAGTTTTCCCGTCACGTGACAGAAACTGCTGCTACAATTTAGTCACCAGCCAACATTGAACGATCGGTGAAATTACCAAAAAGCCCGTAGTTCCTGCAATTTTCTTCTACGACATCCTTATTTAAACAAGTGACATCTCTTCATCTTCTTTTTCTCTTACAAAACCTTAAACTGTAAGAAGAAGATGAACCAAGTTATGTCTTCTTCGGAGTTCGGTTTCTCTCATCAACAACGTCAAAATCATCGAAGCTCGAGCTATAGCAGTCTCAGTTCTTGCTTGACGGAGAACTGGGGAGACCTGCCGTTGAAAGTTGACGACTCTGAGGACATGATCATCTACTACTCCCTCCGTGACGCCGTCAACTCCGGTTGGTCTCCGTTAGATTTAACTGCTTCAACGACGACGATGAAAGCAACAACTGTGAAGACGGAGCCGAGAGATGAGATGGAGACGGAGACGGAGCCGGAAAGAGTGGCTTCGAATTATCAGAAGGCGACGAAAGGGAGGCATTACAGAGGAGTGAGGAAGCGGCCGTGGGGGAAGTTCGCGGCGGAGATAAGGGACCCGGCCAAGAACGGCGCCAGAGTCTGGCTCGGCACCTATGAGATTGCTGAGCAGGCGGCTTTGGCTTATGATCGAGCTGCTTATAAGATCCGTGGCTCGAGGGCTCTGCTAAACTTCCCGGCCGGATCGGGACGAACCAGCCGGAGCCTGTGAGAGTGACGGCTAAGAGATCGGCTGCGTTGGCTTTGGATAGTGGCGATGATGAGTCGGCGAAGAGGAGGAAAGGTTTGGCGGGTCCGGAAGTCGGGTCGAATGTTTATCGGGTGGGGCATAAGGGGGTGATGATGCCACTTGGAGAGCATTTACTGGTTAATTAGTTTTGGACTTTTGGGCATGGAAACGACTTCTTCTAGTCCGTAAATATTACTGGTGTTGTTAAATGATTTTCCTAGTGTCTTTTTTTTTTTTTTTTTGGTGAGTAAAATGAGAAAAAGAGAAATAAAGTTTACTCCTTGGCTTTGCATTAGTAGATAATAGCAGAAATCATATGCCGTTTTTGTTTACATATACATATATATATGTATGCACACATTAAGTGTATTTAAATACTACACTAACTTTTAAGGCCTGTCATGATGCATGTTAGAAAGTACTACTTTACAGGATAGGAAAACTTATATATCTATGGAATGTTTATTGCTAAAATTAGAGAATGAGAATGAGAAATGCATATAGTTGTAGGTGTTTAGTTGCTTTAGATTAATTTATAATGAAAATGAAAAATTTGAGTCCCATACAAATTTAAGATTCTAGAATAAGATTGTCATTTCTCCTACCATTTTTAGGTTTCGTTTGGTACAATCTATCCAAGTATATCTTTTAGAAGTAAATCTTTTGAAAATTGATCTTTTGGAAATAGATTTTTCGAAATAAAGTTATTGGTTGTTTGATTGTCAATTATTATTATTTTTTTTAAATTATAGATTGTTTGATTAAATTATTTTAAAGTACTTTTAGATTATTAATTTACCAAAATGAGTATAAGGAAAAAAGTAATATATTCATTCTAAGAATGTAATAACTTCAATCGCAATCATAAAAAATTAATCAATTATACAACCAATAATTACTTGATGTAAGTATATTTTCAAAATACATATTTTCAATAAAATAGATGTAAAATTATTTTGTTTCTCTATTTTTTATTTTCGAAAGAAAAGTGTATATTTAGATTTATTAATAAGGTTTTACATTTTCAATAAACCAATAATAACACCAATTATATTATATATCTAACAAATATGTATATATATATATCAATGAATTAATAATAAAATCAATTGCATTATATATATAACAAATATGACATATAATACTCATGACAATAAAAGGTTAAAAAAAATTGTAATAAAAAAACACAAAATATAGAAAACTTACTAATCATGGAGGAATTTTCAAAAGTTTTTATGAAATAAAAAGTTAATGAAAATAGAGATTTTGTATTTATATTTATAAAGAAAGTATAATAGGATTATAAGAGTATAAATATATTAACAAAATAAAATAAGGTATAATAGACATTTTCATCTTTTTAAAAAAAAAACTCAAAAAGATTTACTTGGAGAAGCTCAAATTTTGAGCTTCTCTGAGTAGACATTTTTTAGTTTATTTAATTCCCTAACTAAGATGTCAACCAAATGACGTAAAAATAATTAAGTAGAGTTTTTGATATTAAAAAAATATATATTTTTGTTAGTAGATAAGCTATATCAAACACACATTTAGTCTTATTCCCGTTTAAGTTTTTAGAAGTTTTTTATACCCTTATTTAACTTTTTAAGAAAAATGAAAAAAAAAAAAAAACTTTTTTATATCTATACTTGTGCAATAGATAACATTAAATTATTATTAAAAAACATTATTTTTTTAAAATATAGTTTAGTAAGCATAATATGATTATAATAAAAATACATATTTCTTGATGACAAAAAAAAAAAAAAATTTCTTTCTAAAATATTGAAGGAATACATAATTTTAATTAGGATAAATTGCACTAACTCTCTTGACTTTACCCATAATTACATTCAACTCTGAACTCTTGTTGTAATTACATTCACATCCCCTCTAACCATTGGTTAATTGTTGATTGCAGTTAGTCAAATAGATCATTGCACGACTTCCTCTCCGCCATTGACACAACCTTTCACCCTCGATCACTTAAACATGGAACATCTTATCACATAAAGTCTATACTCATCTCTACCTCCAACTCCACCACCAAATTAGGTCATTTGATTCCCTAGAGGTGATATGATATGAGTTTGATTTTGATTGATTGGATGGGGTTTGAAGATCTAAAGGAAGGAAGAAGTTGTGTTTTGGTTGTTTGGTTTGATGAAAAAATGTTTTAACAAGTAAGGAGTGGTAGATTTGGAGATCGATAAGCCCATTTGAGGAAGATTTTAAGCAAACAGATGGTGTGCTGGTAATGGTGGTGCTATTGATGATAAGCAGTACTTTGATGATCGATGACCCATGTGGAGAGGGTCTCAAGCAAATAAGAAGTGGCACTAACTTCCCCTAACTTTTTTGTGCTGTTGGATTTCTTCCTCTTTTGGTTTCTTTGTCTTGAAATTGTTTAATTGAAGAAATCAAAGTTTGTTGTGATTGATGTTTATTACAGGAGATACTAAAAAAGAGAATGATCTAGTTTTTGTTGGTTGAAGATTCGACTTCATCATTTTTTAAAATTTTTTAATTAATGACTAAAATATATTGAGAAATGTTAAAATAAAAATCTAAGGATAATATGAACCTATCATTTATTGTGTTGATCACTAGTGGAGTCAACCTTTGTTAATGGTCAAAAGGGATGTGAATGTAATTATAGTGATAGTTGAAGCTTGACTACAATTATATATAAAGTTAGGGGAGTTAGTGCAATTTAACCTTGTAATTATGGATATTTTTGTAACTTACAAATGATGTATTCTGATTCTAAATTAAAATAAATATCTCAATAAGAATACTATTGATTTTGATTACGATTCCTATAATAGAAGCAAACAACTTATGATAATTCCAATACATTAATCCAATTCCAAATCGACTTGATTTCAAATCATTTTCATTATAGACTATTCCGATTATACCTAAACAAACCCATCATTAGAGTTTTACTGTTATAAATTTTTCTTTCTTTTTTTTCACTCATCAATTGTAGTAATTTAAACGTGACTAAAATGTTATTGAAGATCAACCGACATGAAACGACACTTTGATTGGCTGAGATGACGTTAGGAAGCACCATGTTTCTATCTGTGATATATAAGTGAATTTATATATTACACTCAATTTTGAGACCCGGACATTTTGTTTGCAACCTAGGTACGTCTACGCTTGTAGTTATTATTATACTATAGGGGATGAGATACTATATTATGTGACGTTTGCATATCGTATTAATTTAGTAATTAACTATTTATATTATATTAAGTTAATAATAGGAAATCAGTTCACTGATAAATCCCTTGTATTTATATAATATGAAAACTATATTATGCTTATTGTTGGATGGTCAATTATGTTCAACCAACAAATCATTTAAATATTTTTTTAAAAAACTAATAAAATTAATACAAATTAAACAATTACAAAAATCTAAGGAGGTCAACCTTGATTGTAAAGACGCCGTTCTCCTTCATCAAATACTTGGCTTGTCAGCTTTTGTTGCTGGAGATGTGAGCAACCGTTGATAAGGAGGCTACCCAATATCCTCCACGATTAAAGGCTGTCGGCTTCCCAAAATATGGAGACACAATCGCCTCCTTTAAAAAGGAGTTGGAAGTGCCTTACAACAATTTTTTTGTGGAGCAGTACACGACCTCCACTATTATAAAGGAGAAGAGAATTCACATCCTCCGGTCCCTTTAGAAAAAGAGGAGGCGTGACCCTCTCCTTTGTGGAAGAGGTCGACTCCTCTTCACCATAATGCATCTCCTTTGTCTAATCTCCAACGGTTGGCAGTGATGGACTCCTGTGCTATAAGTTTCGAAGTTATGTCTCTCAGTTGATTTAGTTGAGGGCTTGAGGCCATGGCCATTCGTAGGGGTCTAAAGCTGGCTGTCGATATTAAGTTGACCCCGTTCATCATTGAGTCCAATTCGACTACTACTGTGACTTTATTATGTTTGTAAAGTCTGGTTTTCCTGATATTGGGAACATTAATGAAGGCTGCCATGCAATGGATAGTTGTTCATGGAGTCCGGTTCAGACCTAGGACAACCAATAAGGTGGATCATTGTTTGTCCTATAGGATGAATCATGATATGGCTAAAATTGTCTTATCAACTTAGATCTTGTTTGATTAGATGATCTTCTAGTTGTTTTGATTGGGTTTTGCAAGATCACTCTCTCCTAGTCCTATCCGCGTAATGTTTTTCTAGGGCTTTCTGTGCATTTTTTTTTTTTTTTTGCTTTAAAATGATGTCTTAAGAAATCCTATCTATTACATTAAATACGGTTTGCCAAACATGGGAATACAATATTAACTAAAACATTTATATATAAGTAAGATTTGAGAAAGAAATTACAGTACTTTCATGTACTTGTATATGGTTTCTCATTTAATGAATCCCTTGCATTAACATTTAGAAGGAGTTTGGTGAAATCCAATTAACTTCCACAAACTTGGATGCGATTTTTCTTGGATGATAATTCCAATATATTACACTTTAAAAAAACAAAAAAACAAAAAAAAAAAGCATTAGAACTAGTATTTTTTTTAGTCTTATAGCTCTTGTTACATGTTATTAAAGCCTATTATATCATAATTATGAGGGGATTTTTTTTTTTTATAGCACTAAATAATCAGTGTATATTTTATTAGCATTTAAGAATTAAAACGAGTTTTTATATTCATAAATTTTAATAAAAAAATTACCTTTATATTAAAAGGACAGTTTTGGAGCTGAAAAACAGG
This sequence comes from Litchi chinensis, assembly GCA_019925255.1. NCBI lineage: Eukaryota > Viridiplantae > Streptophyta > Magnoliopsida > Sapindales > Sapindaceae > Litchi > Litchi chinensis. The sequence continues at coordinate 20,727,660 of CM034467.1, read as the reverse complement.
GAAGCAAAGTAGAGGACTCTCTCGCACAACACTCTCTCTCCAGTCGCGGATTGAACAATTTAAAATGATTCTCACTTCTTCATCTAAAACCGTCCAACATTCTCCATGTGTCATCACTCTCGCACCAAGTGTCACTCTCCTTTTTTTGAATATGAAACTGAACTTGCACAGTTGTTCTCTGAATAAGATGAGCACTATTTTATCTCATTTGCATGCTCTGTTTTCGTGTTCAAAAACAGAGTAATTACATTCGAAAGTGAACCGCGAAAATCGCGGAAGCTTAAACGCCCTATCCGCGCCTTATTGGGGATTAGGGTGCGAAATAGGGCGCATAAAGCTTCCGCACCCTAATAGAGTGCGTGCGTAAGCTTCCACGGCTTCGATGAGATAAAATAGAGCTCATCTTCTTCAGAGAACAATTATGTAAGCTCAGTCTCATACGTTTCTTCATCTCATTCTTCCATTGATTTGCTCTTCACCTGTAACAACAAAATCATGATTGTTCAACAATCTCCTTCTTCCAGATATCATCTCCTTCTTCCTCTCATCGATTTTTTTGTGTCCTATTTGGGGTATCAAGTCACGTTGGTTTCGTGATAATATATTAACACCCTTCTGAAACCGTTTCTCTTTTTCACTTTCATGAGAAAATGAGAGAGTTTTAACAGGAAACCTAAAGCAAAACAGCCTTCAAAATCTCCAAAAAAAACTTACCATAATCTTGAAACAGAACTGCTATATGGTTATATTATTGATGATTACGAAGGCAAATAACAACTATAACAACTTCGGATAATGGGTTGTTTGTTCACGTTGTGGAACATGAGAAAATGAGAGAGTTTTAACTGATTTAATCATGATGTGGAACAAAATTAACATATAGATTTTCGAAAGTTGGCGATGAAAAATTTAAAATCCCACTTACGAAGAATTTAAAGTCCTGTTCTTTTTTTTTTTTTTTAATGAAGAGTATTATTTTCTGTTTACTCAAATAAGTGTTAATAAAATTCAACTTTAGGTTTTTAGTGCTATTGAAACAAAACCTCATTTATTTGATTCTATCTGATATCGTTCACTCTAATTATAAACTAAATCAAATAAAAATAACTAATTGATGAAATTATGATTGTGATTAAAAAATTTTGATTCTTATTTAACCACTTTCCTAACTTTCATATTTGTAATAAAGAAAAACAAATATTAAGAGCGAGTTTCTTTAAGAACATCATTATATAATACATTATATTACAATAACATCTTGACAAAAGAAATTCGACCGTGTCGGGTGTCGGCATGCGCTGATGCACCTCGTGTTTTTTGCGTTGTGCCATAAATGATGCACCTCGTGTTTTTTGCGTTGTGCCATGACGTTTTAACTTTAAGAAAGGAATAAATCACGGGTCATTGTATGTTGCTCAAATCGAAACATTGAATGGAACATTTTCTTTTTTCTTTTTTTTTGTCTTTTTGGTTGAGTCAACTTGACATGTTTAAAAGCTATTTCATGAATATTATACTTTAAACAAGAAAAAAAGGAATCCATTATAGTTCTACATTTTCAAGAGGAAAAAAATAAATTTCTTCATACCACCTACCATGCTAATTAAAGGTCGAATTTTATCGAATTCAACCTAAACTACCTAAACATGATAATGAATAGCCTAGACCTTGTCTTATTGTTATGCTACACAAAAATTGAATGAATCAATAGATTATTTAGCTTTTTTATCCCTTCATTTTTTTTTTCCTTAGAATAATAGAAATGACAATGGTACCATAACTATTCCCATTACATATGTCGACGTTGATTTTCAGTCGACGAGCAATCAATGCCCAATACCTGCAATCAATGTGAGAAAACACGAAAACCAAGAAAAAGCAAAGACAGAAACAGAGGATCGAACGGAGAACACCAAGCTTTTACGTGGTTCGGCAATAAAGAGGCCTACGTCCACGACTGTCCAACTCTTAATCTCTGCAGAGTGACAGTATATTATTGAATATTGTATATCTCTGTTACAATGTTTTCAATCCCTATTTATAGGAAAAGAAGAGTTACAATTCTGGTTGTAGCAAATCAGGAAGAGAATCCTGAATTAATTACATTCCCTAAATAATTGAGAAAAATAAGGAAAAGAATTATAAATTAATTATACTTCCTAATATATTCAGATAATATCAGGAAATTACTATATTTATCTCAAGATAATAATGACTTGAATTTGACTTCGAATTGATCTCCATATCTGACGAGGAAATCATGGTTTGATTGGGCAATTACCATATTCGGAGAGAGAATCACTATTGAACTTGGTAACTGCCTTTTCTGGAAGATATTGTGCTTATCACGTGTCTGAGCGAGCTGACGCGTTATGGTGGTTTCGAGCTCGAGCTCGCTGAGAGACGAGCTGCGACCTGGATTTGGTCATAGGCCTGTTGATGCCAGCTGTAGGACTTGATGGTCTTTGAGTCAACACTGGGCCTCGTCTGATGGGCTTTGACTTCGTTGACCTCATTGGGCCTTCTTATCGGGCCTTAAATGGGCATAAATTAGACTTTTACCAGCCCAATTACTGAGTCCGAAAAATACACACAACATTAGCCCCCCAGCTCTCAGTTCGCTTCAGCGAGCTGGGAGCTTGAATTTGCTGGTAAAAGTTGGCTTCCCTGGCACGCTTACTTTCTATAACCGCCTCTGTGCACTTTCAAATTCCACCATTTCAGCTGCGACACGTGGCGGTCATGCAGGTGGTAACTGAAGCGACGTCTGCACGTCCTTTACTCGCTCATTTAATGCGCACGTCCTTCAACTGACGGCTGCATGATTTCCAAAGCCACATTTCACGCTGCATCGTCAGATCTATGACGGTTACATTTCCCAAAGATCTGACGGTTGAGACTCATGCTTGCTTGTCTATATAAACCGATGGACCCTTTTCATTTTCTTCTTTCATCTGTCATTTTCACTCGAAACAAACAAGTGTTCAAGCTTTCAAACATCCAGGACCCACTGCCTTTTACGAGATTCTCAGCCTTCTTCGTCGTTCTTCTACTTATCAACGATTCAAGGTGAGACTTCTTTTTCTTCAAACTTTCTATTTTGGGCTCATCATGCTTCATCACCATTGTTGCTCCTGCAATGATACATATATTTTTATTTATTTTTTATTTATTTATTTTTAGATGTCTTCAAGTGGTACTCGCAAGGGAATGATTCCAAGCAACGAAGCTCGCGAGCATGACAAAGCCCGAGCTCATGCCATTCAGGGAAGAGAAGCCCGTGCAGCACTCGCTCGTCATCCCACATCGTTGAAGCGTCCTGAGGTGGAAGGACTTGTCAAGCAATTCCACATCCCTTTTGGTTGCCGCATACTGCTGCCTGATTCGAACAATTACGCATGTTATCCACCCAGGGGATTCATCGCTGTCAGCACCCAACATCTTGAGCAGGGGTTGCGATTCCCCGTTCCACCGTTCTTGATCGAATTTCTCAACAGAGTCAAGCTCGCACCCTTCCAACTGACTCCGAATTCTTACACACAGTTGATCTCGCTGGCCATAGCCTTCTACAGGAACGGCCTTCATGCCCCCACACCGAGGATCATCCAGGAGTTTTACTCTTTCAAGGCCTTGGCTGCGGGAGATGGAGAGAAACCGGACGGCATCTACTATCTCACAGCCCGTCAATCACAATACAAAGGCCTTTTGCCCAAGGGAGAAGCAAAAGGCAAATCCAACGTCGGGCCATATAAGACGAGTTGGTTTTATATCTCGTGCCCGTCTCTTGCAGATCTCCGAAACTTCAGCTTCAGCCTGAAACCAGGTACTCATAAGAAGATTTAAGCGAGCTGATCTTGTTTTGCATCTTCATTATTTATCATTTTTCTTTGAACATTTGTCGTGCAGAGCTGAAGATGGACGAGTTTCCTCTCAGCAGCGGGGAGGAACGAGCTCTTGGCAAGCTCGCCAAATCGGGCGATGCAGGTATCAGCAGCAGATTCGATGATGCCATGCTTAGGGCTTACAAGCTTGCCCCTTCTAAGGAATCTCTTCTTCTGCGAGCTGGAGAAGATATGGGCAAGACGAGCGACAAGCCTAGACTTCCTTCTGTTTTCGAGGTTTCAGTTCAGGATGCGTCTACTTCCCGACCTCCGCCAGCAATCTCTTCATCATCAGAGGAGGATGTTCGCTCGGATAACATTCGCTCACTTTCTCCACCTCGGAAGACTTCATCTCGAGGTGCTCCTGCTCGCACCTCGTCTAAAGCAAGATCATCCTCAGCTCGCACACCAACGAAGGCGAAATCGTCTTCAACTCGCACCCCAACGAAGGCGAAATCGTCTTCAACTCGCACCCCTTCAAAGGGTGCGTCTAGAAAAAGTTCTTCTTCTGCTCCTGCTTCAGCTCGGACAGGATCAGACCCAGTCCCTGCAGCTCCTACTGCACAGGCTGATCCATCTTCTTCTCCACCTCGCACGTCTACTCCAGGGGCTTCACTGCTATCCCCAGTTCGTGCTCCAGCCCCTGCTCCTTCCTCTACAAAACTCCCAGCTAACAGGAGGAAACTTGTTCTCATGAAATCCCCTCCTGCACGTCCTACTGAATTCCAAGCTTCTTCGGCTCCTCCAGCAAAACGACCTGCCGAAGACTTAGCCACTCCAGCGGCACCCTCTAAACGCTCCAAACCATCTGGTCAGGACCAGGCTCCTGCAGTTGCCGTATCCACCAAAGTGCCTGCAGTCACTGAAGCTACTGCCCCTTCAACCACTGCTCCCAGCGAGGTGCATGTTGCTGCTGGAGCCACCACTCCCTCGACTGCTGCTCCTAGCGAGGTGCATGTTGCTGCTGGAGCCACTACTCCCTCGACTGCTGCTCCTAGCGAGGTGCCCATCTCCAATATTTTTACAAGTCTTCAGTCACCTCCAACTTCCAGCTCGTAGCCTGGAAAAGGTGATGCTCCTTCAAATGCCGCTCCCGAGGCAACCCGAGCTGGCCCCAGCACATATGCGACTAGGCGTACTGTTGTGTCGCGACGTGGTGGTACCTTCAATGATGCACGTGATTTCCCGGAGCGCGCGAGAACTCCTTCACCCACCCCATCAGACATCGAGCTGGGTCCCGGAGGGAGATTCTTAAATTCCTTCCTTGACAGTTGGGCAACAATTATGCTCAATCATGCGAATGTCTTGGAAAATAGGAGCCTTAGGGGCGAGGACTTGGATGAGTTCGTGGCTCGTCACTGCATGCTGGTAAGTTACTTTTCCTCATCTGCTGATTTCTTTACTTGACTGGATCTTAATCTGTTCATATTTTCCAGGGTGCCCTTGCTGCAATGAAGCGGAGAAGGGAGACAAGGGCTACCCAGGATGAGATCAGGAAGCTGGAGTTCGACCTGGAGGCGGCTACCGATGACTTAGCTCGCATGACCTCGGGCAGAATAGAGGGTCAGGAAGCTCAGATTGCTGAGGCAAATGCTGCAAGGCAAGTAGCTGAGGAAGCCCTGAAGAAAATGGAGAATGAGCATGCTTTGTTAAAGGATGAGTTGCTCAAGGTGAAAGAAGATCTGAGGCAATCTGAGCAACAGGCCGCACTGGACGAACAGCGAGCTTCAGCTGCAGAAGAGAAGACTGAAGTGCTTCATCGTCAGATTGATGCTGCTCTGGCGCGAGCTGAAACTGCCGAGAAGCAGGCCGAGGAGGCCAATAAGCGGGCTGGTGAGATGGAAGTTGCCGCTAAAGGCGCTGAGGAGGCCGCAACCAAACGGGCTGAGGAGGCTGCAACCGCGGATAACCGTGCGAAGGAAGCTGAGCATCGAGCTGAGGTGCTGAGGCAACAAGTGGGGGAGGCCATTCAGCGAGCTGAGGCTGCGGAGCAGCAAGTTGTAGACATGAAAAAAGAGGCTGAGGTTGTCAACCGTCTCGCTGATAATGCCTTCGAGGATCTAACGGCCTTCAGAGATCAAGCTGCTCAGGAACTGGAAGTGCGGGTCGCGGATGCAAGGGATGAGGCTGAGGAAAGAACAGGTCGTGATTTCCTCTACACACTGTGGATGTCCCATCCAGACATGGATTTCTCTATCTTCGGGGACATAGGGCTTGAAACTATTGAGGATTTCAAATCAAAAGCTGCCCCATCCACCGCTGATCCAGAACCTCCGGCTGATCCAGATCCTCCTGCTGCGAACTAGCAACTTGTTTTCTTTCTTATGTATTTCTTTTTAATTTTTCAATTTGTAATCAGTTACAATTACTTAATGAAAATTCCTTTCGTCATTTCTTCTGTGTTGAATGTTTCTCAGGCTCATGCTCTTCATTTTTCCTGTGGGCTGATAATCAATGAACCCAAAACTTGTTAATAATAAAAGTAAAACTTGACAAAAATTTTTGTAAATACAAATAATGGGTTTTCTGGGATGTTTGGCGAGCTATGCAGGGGTTGTCACCTCGCCTGCTTTTTAGGCTCATTAGGCGAGCTATGCAAGGACACTTAGTCGCTTGCTTTTTAGGCTCTTTTTATTTATAGCGAGCTATGCAGGGGTCGTCACCTCGCCTGCTTTTTTGGCTCATTAGGCGAGCTATGCAAGGACACTTAGTCACTTGCTTTTTAGGCTCATTAGGCGAGCTATGCAAGGACACTTAGTCACTTGCTTTTTAGGCTCTTTTTATTTATAGCGAGCTATGCAGGGGTCGTCACCTCGCCTGCTTTTTTGGCTCATTAGGCGAGCTATGCAAGGACACTTAGTCACTTGCTTTTTAGGCTCATTAGGCGAGCTATGCAAGGACACTTAGTCACTTGCTTTTTAGGCTCTTTTTATTTATAGCGAGCTATGCAGGGGTCGTCACCTCGCCTGCTTTTTTGGCTCATTAGGCGAGCTATGCAAGGACACTTAGTCACTTGCTTTTTAGGCTCATTAGGCGAGCTATGCAAGGACACTTAGTCACTTGCTTTTTAGGCTCAATAGGCGAGCTATGCAAGGACACTTAGTCACTTGCTTTTTAGGCTCTTTTTATTTATAGCGAGCTATGCAGGGGTCGTCACCTCACCTGCTTTTTTGGCTCATTAGTTTTTTCTTACGCTGTCGAGCTCGGAGCCCGTTAGCCTGGTGTGTTGAATCAAAAACAGGGGAAAATGGAGCTTTTATTTTCAATCAATCCATATTACAGATAATGACAAACTTATTGATAATAGGGGCGGAGATGCTCGGCATTCCAAGCTCGGAGGACTTCTGCCCCATTTACATTAATTAGGCGATAAGCTCCATTTCCCAAGGCTGCTTTGACAACATACGGTCCTTCCCAGTTCGGGCCTAAGGATCCGTCACTCGGCTTGCGGGCTCCCGGTAGGATAAGGCGTAGGACCAAATCTCCTATATTGAATCTGCGAATGCGAGCATACTTGTTATAGTACCTCGCTATTCTCTGTTGATAGACAGCTACCCTTAACCTGGCGGTTTCCCTGTGTTCTTCGAGCAGGTCCAGATTTGTTGCAAGTAGCTGATTATTGTCATTTGGATTGAAGGTCGCTCTTCTTTGCGAGGTGACCTCAAACTCAGCTGGGATCATAGCCTCTGATCCATATACCATTGAAAATGGGGTCTCGCCAGTTGAGCTGCGAGCTGTGGTTCTATAGGACCATAATACTTTTTGGAGCTCGTCTACCCACGCTCCCTTTTTGGCTTCCAGTTTCATCTTCAGGGTCTGCTTGATAATCTTGTTTACAGCTTCCACTTGGCCATTGGCTTGTGGATGATCTACTGCTGAGAAGCTTTTAACAATTTTGAGGTCGTTACAGAACCTAAGAAACTGGTCACTGGCGAACTGAGTCCCATTGTCTGTCACGATCTGCTGTGGGACCCCAAATCTGCTAATAATGTTGCTCCACATGAATTTTTCAATCTTTGTAGTGGAAATCTCAGCAAGTTCTTTCGCTTCAGCCCACTTAGTGAAATAATCTACTGCGACTACTGCGTGCTTACATCTTCCACGTGCCATTGGTAGGGGTCCAATCAGGTCCATTCCCCAGATCGCAAAGGGCCACGGGCTCACCATCTGTTGGAGGTAAGCTGGTGGAGCTCGTGGAATATGAGCAAACCTTTGACATTTGTCGCATTTCTTCACTAAGTTGAGGGCATCCTGCCTCATGGTGGGCCAGTAGAAGCCTTGGCGAAGTGCCTTCTGAGCTAGAGACAGCCCCCCAGCATGATTCCCACAGTGGCCTTCGTGTATCTGCCTTAGCACTGTTTCGCATTCGTGGCCATCAATGCATCTCAATAACGGTGCTGTGAACCCCTTCTTGTACAGTGCGTCATCATAGATGCAATACCTGGCCGCTCTAGCTCGCAGACGACGGGCTTCTAGCTTGTTACTGGGCAGCTTTCCATCCTGCAAGTATTCGAGAATAGGGCTCATCCAAGAATCAGGCTGCACGGATAGGGACATCGTCACATTCTTCTCTTCTGTGCTTGGAGTTGGCAGGAACTCAACTGGGATTGCCCCAAGGAAATCTGCATCTCGCGTGGTTGCGAGGCGAGCTAGTGCATCAGCATGTGAGTTCTGAGCTCGTGGGATCTGCTTCATCTCGTACCTCTGGAACGCACCCAGCAGCTCGTGTACTTTTTGGAGGTAGAGGGCCATTTTCGGTCCCCTGGCTTGATATTCTCCCATTACGTGGCTGACGACGAGCTGTGAGTCACTGAAAATCTTCAAGTGTTCAGCTCGCATCTCCTTAGCCAAACGCAGTCCTGCGAGCAGAGCTTCATACTCAGCTTCATTGTTTGTTGCCTGAAAGCCAAACCTTAGAGCACAAAGAATTTTATGGCCCTCAGGACTGATCAGTAGAACTCCAGCTCCAGCTCTCTGCTCGCTGGATGATCCATCAACAAAAAGTTCCCAGGCCGGACCTTCGGAAGACTCAGCTTCATCATCTACAGGTCCTGTAAATTCTGCAATGAAATCTGCAAGAGCCTGAGCCTTGGTAGCTGTTCTCGGCTTGAATTGGATATCGAACTGCGCGAGCTCCACTGCCCATTTTAACAAACGACCTAAGGTGTCTGCTTTCTGCAAAACTTGTTTCAACGGATATTGGGTGAGGACTTCGATAGTATGAGCTTGGAAGTAAGGTCGCAGCTTCCTTGATGCAATCACCAGGCAGTAAGCCAGCTTCTCCATCTGCGAATATCTGGTTTCAGCATCCTGTAACCGTTTGCTCACGTAATAGACTGGAAGCTGTGTCTTCTCTTCCTCCCTCACCAGAGCGGCACTCAGAGCCTGCTTCGATACTCCTAAGTATAAGATCAGTTTTTCCTCTTCTTTGGGTTTTGAAAGAAGCGGAGCTCGTCCCATATATTCCTTCAACTGCTGGAAGGCTACTTCACACTGCTCGGTCCACTCGAAACTCTTTGCTTTCTTCAGAACATCAAAGAAAGGGACACATTTGTCCGAAGCTTTTGATATGAACCTACTCAATGTTGCGACCTGGCCATTGAGACTCTGCACATCCTTCACCCTGGTGGGCGACCTCATGTCAATCAGTGCTTTGATCTTCTCAGGGTTTGCTTCTTCAATCCCCTATTGTTGACCATGAAGCCCAGGAACTTCCCGGAAGCTACTCCGAATGCACATTTGAGTGGATTTAATTTCATCTGGTAGCTCCTCAGGATTTGGAACATCTCTCTTAGGTCGCCAACATGGTCACCTATCTGCTTGGACTTTACTAACATATCGTCCACATAGACCTCCATGGTCTTTCCGATTTGCTCTTTGAACATCATGTTCACCAAGCGTTGATAGGTCGCTCCAGCATTCTTCAAACCGAAGGGCATCACCTTGTAGCAATATAGTCCCCGATCGGTCATGAATGAGGTGTGCTCTTCATCTTCAGGCTTCATTGGGATCTGGTTATATCCCGAATATGCATCCATGAAGCTTAGGAGCTCGTGGCCAGGAGTAGCATCCACGAGCTAATCTATCCTTGGCAAGGGGAAACTATCTTTGGGGCATGCTTTGTTTAGGTCGGTGAAGTCGATGCAAGTCCTCCACTTTCCGTTCTTCTTTTTCACTAGCACAGGGTTGGCGACCCAGGTCGGGTAATAAGCTTCTCTGATGAACTTGTTAACCAGAAGCTTGTCTATCTCTTCTTTTAGTGCTAGGTATCGTTCCCCTGTCATTGCCCTTCTTTTCTGGCGAACTGGTTTGAAATGAGGATCAATGTTCAGCCTGTGAGACATCACCTTCGGGTCTATTCCCACCATGTCCTCGTGATTCCATGCAAACACATCCAGGTTCGCCTTTAAGAAGTCAGCGAGCTGGATTCTCAGCTCCGGAGTTAATCATCTTCCCAGCTTTAAGCATCGCTCAGGATCTACCTCGCTGACTGGTACATCTTCTAACTCCTCAATTGGACCGGTAGCTCGGTCTGCATCTACCTCGCGAGGATCCAGGTCGTGACTGACTCCCTTCTCAGTCATAGCTCGTGGCTCGCCCCCCGAGACCACGTTCACCTTCTTTCCTCTCACGCCCATCTTAACAGCATCTTCATAACAACGCCGAGCTAGGTGCTGTTCTCCTCGGACACATCCGATGCCATTAGGAGTTGGGAATTTTATGGTCAGAGTTCTGGTTGAAGTAACCATGTCCAACTCGTTCATAGCAGGTCTTCCAAGGACCACGTTATATGCTGATGGGCAGTCGATTATCAAGAAATCTGTCAAGGTTGTTGCCTGACGACCTGCCTCCCTCAAAGTCAATGGCAATTTGATCTGCCCTACCGGTACTACAGCATCTCCAGTGAATCCAAATAAAGGTTCCGGGGATGGCCTCATTTGTTCTGCTCGCAGCCCCATCTGGTCGAAACAGCTCCTATACATTACGTTCACCGAGCTTCCGGTATCGATCATGATGCGTCTGACTTCCATATTGATGATTTTAGCTCGTATAACCAGCGCATCATTATGAGGACTGATCACTCCTCTGGCATCTTCCTCTGTAAATACGATCTCGTCCGAGGTCGGTTTCGCTCTTTTGGTAGGTCCCTCCGACCCATTGAGCTGGAATGAATGATTCGCCTCCCGGACGTACCTCTCATGCGATCTGTTGGAATCACCTGCGATATGGGGGCCACCATAAATAGTAAAGATGGTTCTTACCGCAGGTTCCTGACCTTGCTCGGGAGCTCGTTGGGGCTGCTGCTGGTGTACTGGCTGTTGCTGCTGAGGTCGCTGGTGGTGAGGTCGCTGATCAGCAGGTCTTGCCACATATTCTCCCAAGCGACCTCGCCTTATCAATTTCTCAATGGCGTTCTTCAACGCCCAACAATCCGAAGTACTGTGCCCGACCTCATTATGGTAGGCGCAGAACTTGTTCTGATCTCTGTGCTGAATGGGAGCCCTTATAGGATTGGGCCTCCCAAAGTCCTCCTTGTTCCTCTCGCAGCGTAAATCCTGTCCGGTGATGCCGTCAGGACGCTGTATCCTTCCTGGCGACCCCAACGCTGAGGTCGCTCATACCTTGGCTCTCTTCTCGCTTTCTTGGCGATCTGATTACTTGAGCCGTTGTTTCTTCCTTCTTCGTTCCGGTCATTATTTCTCCTCTTTGACTGGCTGGAACTGCCCGCTTCATTCTTCTGATTCTACTTTTTCGGGCCGAAGGTTTCTTCCCACCTGATCTCTTTCGCAGCTCGCTCGTAGAACTCTCCCAGATCCTTCACTGGAGACTTGTAAATGCTCTCGTATAGCTTTCCATCCTTGCGCAGCCCAGCTGAGATCGCTGTCAGAATGCTTTCATCTGATGGGTGCTCGACATTCGCGACCTCGCGTCTAAATCTGGTGATGTATTCCTTCAACGACTCACCCTGACGCTGAAAAATGGTGGCTAGGTGGCAGGATGGAGCGAGCTGCCTTCTCAGTGCCCTGTATTGACCAACGAACTTCTGTTGGCATTGCTCCCAACTTCCTATGCTGCGAGCTGGGAGATTCCTGAACCATGTTCTTGGAATATCCCCCAACGTAGCTGGGAACACTCGGCACTTCACCATTGGGTTTCCTGTCTGCAGATCCATCTGAACGTTGAAAGCGTCTAGATGGTCATATGGGTCACTGTCCCCATTGTACTGCTGAATGCTTGGCATCTTGAACCTCGGAGGGAGAGGCTGTGTTTCAATCTCCCTTATAAATGGGGTTCTGCCTCCGTAGAGCCCACGCTGCTCCGAAACTCCGGGTCGTGCTTCCAACTGCTGGATCCTTTGGAGGAGCTCCTCTAGTTGGGGGTCTCGGAGCTCGTATCTCCTCCTGTGATCCTGACTTGGAGCCAGATGTTCAGGGTCATACCTTTCGTCTTCCTCGAATTGACCCTCGTGACGATGGGATCTTACCTGATGCCCATCCACCTCGTCGACATAACGAGCTGCGGCTCGGACTCTACCTTGGCCAACTTCCATCCGCCTGTTTCCATCCTGGCTCGGTCTTGCTACCAGGCTGTCAGGTCGTGCGACCTCCCTTTCGTGCTGAATAGGGTGTCTTCCAGCCCTCGAACGCGCATTGGATGAGCGAGCTGAGTCTGCAGGTCGCGGGGTTTCTCTTGCCAGCCTTTCAAGTCCCCGCGCTGGTTCGGGAGGCTGGGGCACCCCCTGTGGTGCCTGAACTTCCACCCTAGTCACGTTCTGAACCTGGGCCTGCACCAACATATTGACGGCTTCCGTGAGCTGTCTGACCGTATCTTCCAACGCTTCCTGCCTCTGCAATAATGCATTCTGTCCTTCGGCCGTCGGGGCAATTGGGACCGTTTGACGGTGAGGCAGAGGAGGAATGCCTATTGTAGCCCCAAGAACCTGTTCATGGGACGGGCCTGCGGCATACGTGATTGCATCTTGCCCAGTCTGTAAGTTCCGCTGGGATTGGTTCACGTGACTTTCCGCCTGGTCGTCATCTCCAAGGAACCTGTTTGATCTAGTCTTTGCCATCTCGCCAAAAGAATTGATAAACTAAGATGAAGAAGATTGCAGTCTGGGCCCTCCTTCTAGCGCCAAAATGTCGACGTTGATTTTCAGTCGACGAGCAATCAATGCCCAATACCTGCAATCAATGTGAGAAAACACGAAAACCAAGAAAAAACAAAGACAGAAACAGAGGATCGAACGGAGAACACCAAGCTTTTACGTGGTTCGGCAATAAAGAGGCCTACGTCCACGACTGTCCAACTCTTAATCTCTGCAGAGTGACAATATATTATTGAATATTGTATATCTCTGTTACAATGTTTTCAATCCCTATTTATAGGGAAAGAAGAGTTACAATTCTGGTTGTAGCAAATCAGGAAGAGAATCCTGAATTAATTACATTCCCTAAATAATTGAGAAAAATAAGGAAAAGAATTATAAGTTAATTATACTTCCTAATATATTCAGATAATATCAGGAAATTACTATATTTATCTCAAGATAATAATGACTTGAATTTGACTTCGAATTGATCTCCATATCTGACGAGGAAATCATGGTTTGATTGGGCAATTGCCATATTCGGAGAGAGAATCACTATTGAACTTGGTAACTGCCTTTTCTGGAAGATATTGTGCTTATCACGTGTCTGAGCGAGCTGATGCGTTATGGTGGTTTCGAGCTCGAGCTCGCTGAGAGACGAGCTGCGCAGGCGGCGAGCTGCGACCTGGATTTGGTCATAGGCCTGTTGATGCCAGCTGTAGGACTTGATGGTCTTTGAGTCAACACTGGGCCTCGTCTGATGGGCTTTGACTTCGTTGACCTCATTGGGCCTTCTTATCGGGCCTTAAATGGGCATAAATTGGACTTTTACCAGCCCAATTACTGAGTCCGAAAAATACACACAACAACATATATATATGTATATGATATGGTAGGTACATTTAACAAAGCTAATCTATGGAAGGTGCAATTAGAAGACAGAGGTTCCTTTTAATCAAACAAATACACCTACCATATTAAAAATCGTACACAGTCGGTGGATGCCCGTTGAAATTGAAACACCGATCGAGTCAAAACAAAAGTACATAATGTGAGAAAACAGAAATCGTTTTGTTTTCAATTTGTTCTTAAATCACGTTTATTATCTTGACAACAACATTATATGGCACGGTGAACAAACCATCTATGTTTTCGTTGAAAAGCTTTCGGTGGACTCTGAATATCATTTTAAATTTGAATAACACTAGCAATTCGATTGCTGTTAAAAATATTTAAAAAAGTATATATTATCTATTCTTTCGAGATATTAAAAGCTGTCACGTCTTAAAACGTAAATATAATTTTTTCTTTAAAAAATGGTAAATATAATTTTATTTTATAGTTCTACACACTTAATTTGTATTTTTATGTATAACAGACTAAAAAGTATTTTTTACACTCCTATGATAAAAATTCAAGTTTCATCAAACATATTATTTATCAATATATCTAGATAATTTTTTCATTTTGTTGTGGAAATTAATATATCATAATATTTATGAGAGTAGTTTTTTAAACCATACAGTAATATTACTTAATTTTGATATGGCTCGACATTCTCCTAACTATTAGTATCTAATTACTTATAGTTATAAATAAAAACAAGAGAGCTATTTAGCACATTTATTCATAATTCAAGTGATTAATGTGCTTTCCCTTAATATATGTGATACAAAATTGTATTGTATTTATTGGTATATTTCTTTCTTTGTTATGAAAGTAGATTTTCATACTACACATGTAATGTTTATATATCTACATATATAGGGGTCCCCTTCAATATATTTAAGGTATCGCTATACTTGATAATTAAAAAAAATAATAATTTTGTTTTGAAATTATTGATTATAATTTATTATTTTTTTATTATATTTGATTACAACTAAATGAGTCAGATCATATTTATAACAATCGATATGCATAATCATATTTATTAATTGTAATCAGACATTTAATTGCAATAAGATATAATAAATTACCATCTATAATTTTATAATGTAATCATTGATTTTTTTTTTTTTTTGGTCACGTAAATTGATAGTCTAAGTATATCATAGAATATATTATATATATAAAATTCTGATTTAAGGGTGTCTTAAAATTTCTATTTTATGATCATTAATTTCGATCACTCATTTTCAATGGATTCCATTGTAGTGATAGGACCATTAGAAATATATATATATATATATATTTTATAGAGGGTCTTTAGATGTGGTTATCTTCCACTCAAATTAGAAGCTTTTGTTTTTCTAAACTCTAATAATTATGTCTAATTTGTAAAATTCACTTTCATGTAACAAATCAATGGCCCCATTTTTTATATATGTGAAAGAGAAAAAAAAAAAAATTCAAAGGCCCCATATTTACCAAGACTTTCGAAACACACCTTCGTCCTTGTTCACAAAAGGAGATTGGAATTGGAATGCAAGGTTGTACAATCTATTGCAATTTGCAAGTAAAAGGCTTCGACAATAGACAAATATGAAAGGAATAAAAATATAAATCTTTAGTTTCACACCTAAAATTTCCGACGAAAGATCTCTCTTTTCGGTTTTCCAAAAATTAACCATTGATCTTTTAAATGATGGTTGACTTAAAAAGCTATTCTCCAAAGTGCTTGTCGAAATTTTCCATGAAAGTTTCTATAATTCATCAAATGACAAGAATACACTGACACCATAACCCAAAACAAAAACTATGCTGATGCATCAACTAGTCATACATGCACTAAAAAAAGAGACAATGTAGTTTTACTGTTGCGTGGTGCAAGATAGCAAAGCAAAATGGTCCAAATGTTTCCATCTTTGCCATTTTCCATCATAAAATCCTAACTTTTGACAAACCATTCTATTCCTTTACAGTTCTGTCACTTTTATGCCATGCCTAACTGATCAACTTTACATAGTCTACTACATTCGAGGGGGGTTTCCTTTTCTAAATGACTTGAAGGGAATTTCTTTACCATTTTGTTTTCCTATTTTAAGTCCCATCAAAATATAGCGTAAAGGAAAAAAAAAAACAGTCCAATTAAAATATCTGTCCAGTGTAATGAGAAGAAAAAGATGAACATAATTTAAGTCAAACGAATGTTGCTGCCCAGGATCGAACTGGGGACCTTTAGTGTGTAAGACTAACGTGATAACCACTACACCACAGCAACTGAGCGTGTTATTACAAAACAGGTATATTAATTTAATTCTTGTTACTGTTGAATTACTGGGTTGGGCTAGTGTTTTTGTTTATTAAGCAGATGTTACTTCGAAGAGAAGTGATATTTCCACCCCTAAAAATCTGTACGTTCACCCCTTTTTATGGATGCACCACATTAAAATATTTTAATTGATCATATCTAGTAACCAACCCACAATTTACCAAATTTACCCTTTATTTTATCTAATTTTCATAATTATAAATAAATAAACTATAAAATAGTTAAAATTACGTATAAAAAGTTTTAAAAAAATGCAAATAGCCACACCTCCATCAGATTTGGAAGGAGGCAGTGACCATATGTGATTTGTTTCTCAATTAAATGCATCAAGTACATATGGAATTACAAGGAGCATATCATGACTTTTTTGTGCTATAATAATGGAGGAGTTTTTGTAAAGTGAATTCATGGGTTTGCTTTCTGGTTTGAGTCCTTGTCAACCGATAATGATTTTGCTTTTCGTCTATATAGCAATTTATTGATATTGGGCTGTTCGCTACTTCCATTTCTTCTTACTTTTGGATTGGGGAGGCTATTGTCTTCTCCATCTATTCTATTTAGGATGAGGGAGGCAACAATTTCCTCCATGTTTTAGTTTCTCCCACTTTTTTGTCGTAGGTTTTTGTTTTGATAGTTTAATTGTTAATTTAATTTAATTAGTTAAATTTGGAATAGTAAATAGTTCTTTCTTTTACCGATGAAAAAGTAATTAATTAAAAATAATATCTTTTGATTAAATTTTTAAAAATTTAATTCAAGGGTAATGTTGGAATTTCGAAAATAAATAAGTTAGGGGCGCAAATATTGTTTTAAAGGGATTAAATTATTGGGTTGGGCTAGTTATTGGGTTAACATGTTTGAGCCCATCTTGTGTGCTGGGCTATCGAAGGTCATGCTAGTTTTTTAAAAATCATTCTTATGAAAGAGCAAGTATCGACGAACTTTCTTCTAAAGCCAATGATTAGCAAGACTAGCTAGTCATTGAATAATGTGATATAGCGGTGACAACGGTTTGTGATTGAATATTCATATTAATATATTTACACATTATTAAATAGGTTGGATGAAATACACGTATGGAACCTTCGAAGATCCCAATCCACTCAATTAAATACATCATTTGATGTAAATAGACATTTGATGATGAGTTGGTCTACTTAAAAGCCTTGTCATGTTACAACTTTTTGAGAGTTCCTTCACTCATCCTTTATTTGATGTAAAACCAAATATTAAATTCCTGGTAAATCGGTCCAAAATTAACAGAGGAGAGATCTCAAAGAATCGAATTTAGACATTACATCTTTCTTTTATTGATTAATGCATGAGTGATGAAATCAATCTGATACGAAAAAAAACATAACGACATGAGTTCTCTCTCCAATAATTAGAATGCAACAACCGGCAATATTGAGAATGAGAACATTTGCATTGGACAGAATGACCAATCATATAATTGATGGACTTATGGCATTTTCCTATATACACCATTTGTAGATTAGTGACAGACAGTGATTAATAAATAAAATATTCATAGTACCTTTTCACCAATGTGAGATGACATTGGTTGTTTAATGACTGATCATCAGCTGATAAAACAAAATTTTAGAATAATTTGATGTGATATTTAAATCATCAAATCAATCCGATTACAAATATATAATAAGACGTTCGTTATTATCTTACAAAGTAAACATTAAATTACCTTATCTCTCACCAAATTATAATATCATTAAATCTCTTATATATATATATATATATATATATAAAATTTAAGCATCAAAGTGTTTCAATGTAGGTTCCTTTAACCCTCATTGTCATCAAAGACTGAAATCAATTGATTGGGCAACCACTTAATTTCAATATCGAGATAGGAGAAGTTTTATTCACCAAATTGAATTAATTGGAATTACTTATGGTTATAACTAATACATTGCAACCAAAATCAAGTTTAACAAAGCGATTTGTATCTTACAACAAACAAATCTTCATTTTTTGTAATCATATATCCTTGACAAATTTAGTTACAGAAAAGCTTCACTATAATAAGACATAACAATAATATAACACTATGTGTAAGGGTGGCCACGATTTGGTTCAGTTCAATTTTAGGTAAAACCGAATCAAATTTGAACTAACTAAATAATATTTGGTTTTCAAAATTTTGAATCGTTTAAAATTGAAACCAAGTTTAACCCAACATCTTTTAGTTTAGTTCAATTTGGTTCAATTCACATGCAAAACTATGCAAGTTGCTAACTTTTAGCAACGTACAACACACTGCTAAAAGAATGTTTTTGATTTGTGCAAAAAGATTTCACTATATTAGGTGATGTGTTCAATTTAGAGTTTATTGGAATTAACAACATACAGCCATGCATGTTATGTGTAGTAACATACACTACTGCACGTTGCTAAAAAGTGCATTTTTAGTAATGTGTAGCTCTGTATATTGCTAAAGATTTGATTTTTAGCAACATGCAGGGCTTTACGTTATTAAAAGATGGATTTTTAGCAAAGTGTAGTCCACTTGTTACCCAGATTCAGGCTTTTAGCAACATGGAAGTCAGCACGTTGCCAAAAAGCTATCTTTTAACAATGTGTAGACCTACACATTGCTAAAAGATAATTTGATATGCATGTGTCTGTATTAGTTGTGGAAAAATGACCATTGTTTATATTAGCTATGGAAAAATGACCACTGTTTGTAATACCTCAATAAAACAATATAGCATAAGGAAAAATTGAACATTCAAATATATCATAAATTCTATACTAAATAGTTTAGGGTTACCACATAACTTGTGGGGTGAGGCCTTATTTACTATTAATCATATTTAAATAGGATTTCAATTAAAAAGACCATCAAGTCTTTATATGAAGTATGGAAAGGTCAAATTCCTACGTATAAAACCTTGGAAGTGTAGGGTTACCTAGCTATGGTCCAAGTTCATTTACCTAAAATGACTAAATTTGGACCAAACACTGTTGATCGTGTATTTATAGGATTTGCTAATTCTAATATTGTGTATAGATTCTTAGTTTTCAAATAAGAAGTGGTTGATATTCATGAACTAAAATTAACAATTTGTTATTCTTGTTTTAGGCCAACATTTTACCGAATCTTTAAGAAAAAATCAACCAAGAGTTTCCAATGCATCTCTTATCCGGTAGCTTTGTTCAGCTTCATGCTCTGGTCTTACTATGTATCAATCAAAGGAGAAGTTTTCTTTCTCATCACTGTCAACTCCTTTGGTTATTTTATGAAGACCATCCGCATTGTCATTTCCTTGCTTATGGACAAAAAAGTAATATATTTTGACACTCAATATTAATTTAATCAAATTGATTATTCAAACATCATTTAACTTGATTACCCACTAATTTTTTTTTTTTTAAATTGCTGCAAAACTTAGCTCTCAAAATACTATGCCAACAGCTAATACAAACATAAGCATATCAAATATCTTATGCACCAATAGTGAAAAATCTACCAATATAGAAAGTGCTATAACAAGTAGGTACCACTGTATTCGAAGTAATTTCCAACTGTTCGCAACCAAGACTTAAAAAAAACTTCTTATCGCTCTTGAACAGCAAAAATTCGCTTATATCAAAAGCACAGTTACCCTTCAAATTACATTTGTCCATAACCATTTTGACACTATTGTAATAATCCTGATAGCAATATTGCCACACCAATTAATTTTATGCTGATCCTAATAAAACATATTCATTTGGATGGTAGTATATACAACAACTTTATAACTTAAAATAAACTGTAAAACAACTGAACAAAACATATTTGAATTGCAGCAGAGTTTGATGTGGATATTTGATTGTTCAATTGGGTCGGATTTCAATCACGAGAATTGGAAAGAAACCTCAATTCATAATGTAAATTACCTAGCATTTTGGTGTTTTTCACTCACTCTCTGTTCCTCTTTGTTTTTTCTATATTCTTCTTCTTACACATTTTTCTCCGTATATTTTGATCTCACAAGAACAGATATATATATATATATATATATATTGCACTAGTTTACAACAGTTGATTTTTAAATCACAAAAACTGCTCAAAAACTGCCACCAGCAGTTGTCCACAAAACTGCCACCAGCAGTTAATAAATCATATCCAACTCTATTGGATCTGGGTTTAGGTTTTGGGCCATCTTAGGTGAACCCAACCCAAGACCCATTAACCCAACATCTCCCACTTACACAAGATGAGCCAAACAGAATTAATAGAGAAAAAACATTGGTGACCCATTTATAATAAGGAGTACAGACATTTATATAGGTAAATACATTGTGTGACCTATGAACAACGAAATCTATGATAGGACTTGCTTTTCAAATCTCAATTGTACTTCTATACAAGAGATTATTAATTTGTTCATTATCATATCCTAGATTTAATAAAATTTTATTTGTTCAAGTATATTCAATCCTTTTAACATAACATGCTTAATCCTCTGATACTTCATATACTTACAATTGCGATTCCAAATCACAATTTGTCGACATGAAATATATGAAAAATAAAATTTATTAAATTTTTCTATTCCACTTTCGTATCTTGGTAAACAAAAATGACTGATATCATAGAAATGTCTCATAGGCCGTATTATCATAGCCATAAAAGATACACTAATAATACAAGCATCACTTCGTTACTTTGAGACAATGTGAATAGTCATTGAGGACATAGGTAGAAGTTTTTACAAACTTCAATGAAACTTACACAATGAGGAATTAAAGATAAATTTACTCATTTTCCATGTCGGTCACAATAAGCACACACGGTATGAAACGCATGTTACAGTGAATCTTGCCCCTCAACAGGGACACATATGTTTATTATATTTAAATTATTCACTGTACAGATCTTAATTCAGACGCTCTCCTAACGTTTAATCTGAGTTTCTAAAAGGCTTGCTTTTTAAGTATCTCTTGTTAAGAAACTCATATATGGCTTAATCAGGTTCTTATGATGGTGGGGATACATCACAAGCGGTTCTGTTATTGATATTTAGTGTAGAACCTCATTTTGGCTATGACCAAAACAAAATTTCATATGTTCTAAGTCCTTAAGAGAACAAACTCCAATTTATTTTCTAAAATATATGCGTCTCATCTTGGCTTGCTTTCTTAGCAACCAAGGCGACTGTACGTGTAAGAATACAAATCTCCAACTTGATAACATACTTTATATAATTCAAGTGAAATGAATATGTGCTAGTATTATATAATAAATCTAATGTATTTATTCACAAATGGATATAGTTCAAAGTGACAATTATAACATTATAATCTACACAGACCTAAAGACCTAGCATGTGACTTAAAAATATCTCTCGTCACAGTTTTTGTAAGCGGGTCAGCAATCATCTCATGCGTAGATATATATTTGATAATTACATTTTTCTTCATCACTATATCTTTAATAAAATTGTATTTAGCTTCTATATGCTTTGATTTACTGTGATACTTTGCATCTTTAGTATAGGTAATGACTGTCTAACTATCACAGTAAATGGTAATTGGCTTCTTCGCATCAGTTTCTAAAATCAAATCTTCAAAAAATCTCTTAAGCCACATTACTTCTTGAACTGCTGCTGAACACGCTATAAATTCAGCTTCCATGGTGAACAACGCAATATATGACTGTTTCTTGCTACTTCAAGAGATAGTACCTTGGCTGAGCAAAAATACATAACATGAAGTAGATTTTCGCTCATCCAAGTCACCTCCCTAGTCAGCATCAGTATACCCAACTAAACGCATGTTACCACCTTGGTAGCATAGAGAATAATCTACAGTTCCTTTCGGATCTGCTAATATCCTTTTCACGGGGATCCAATGTTTTTTACCAGGATTGATTGATATCTACTAACTAACCCAATTGTATAGCAAATATTAGGTCTTGTGCACATCATAGCGTACATGAGACTTCCGATAGAACTGGAATAAAGAACTCTTTATATTCTTTCAAACTCTTGTGGAGTTTTAGGACACATTTCAACACTATGAGTTTGTCCCTTCGAGATGGGAGTATCTATAGGCTTACAATTAACTATATGGAATCGTTCGAGAATCTTTTTAATGCAAGACTCCTGTGATAAAGCTAAAATTCTCCTTAAACGATTTTTCTTAATTTTAACTCCTAAAATATAGACAGATTCTATCATGTCTTTCATCTCGAAGGTTAAGGATAACCATTTTTTTATGGTCATCATAAATTCTTTGTCATTTCCGGCTAATAAAATATCGTCTATAAATAAAGATAAAATTATGAATTTATATTTTACCCGTTTAATATACACACAATGATCATTTTCTGTCATCTGAAATTCATAGGATATTACTGTCTCATAGAAATGAAGGTACCATTGTCTGGAGAATTGTTTCAAACCATAAATAGATCTTTTGAGCTTACAAACCTTTTGCTCTTGATCTTTTGAAACAAAATTTACTGGTTGTTCCATGTAAATTTCTTCCTCCAGTTATCCATTGAGAAAAGTTGTCTTTACATCCATCTGATGTAATTCCAGGTCCATGTGTGCAACGATAGCTAATATAAGGCAAATTGAAGCAAACCTTACCACATGGGAGAAGGTTTCTTCATAATCTATACCATTTTATTGAGTATATCCTTTCGCTACTAATCTCGCCTTATGCCTTTTTATTGAGTCGTCTGCCCTACGCTTGATACGGAAAACCCATTTGTTTCCAATGACTTTTTGATCAGGTGGTAAATCAACCAAATCTAGACGTGATTGCATTTTATTAACTCAATCTCTTCTTGCATAGCTTTAATCCAAAATTCTTTAGCAGTTGAGTTGAGAGTCTCGTTTACATTCTTTGGCTCATTACTATCATGTGAAGCAAGCATAAAAGCTTTCCCTTCGATCTCAAATCGATGAAGAGAAACAACTTTACAATGACTTCTACGAATTGATGATTTCGAGGGTACTAACTCATTAGTCTCTATGCTCCCACTGGGAACAAATGAATGAGCTCTTTTAACAACTTTATCAGTCCCACTAGAGATAGAGTATTCAAACAATTCTATATCTACCTTTAGTTGAGTTTTCAAATGCACATTATTATAAGATTCGTTCAATTCGTAAAATTGAAAATCTTTTTCAACTTCATCCCTGTTAGGAAATTCATTTGATAAGAAATTCATGTCACGTGATTCCAATTTAGTTATGCTTCCATCTGAATTTTCTCCTATAAATACATATCCTTTAGAGTACTCAGAGTATCTAATAAAGATACATTTCTTTCCTCTAGCACCCAACTTTTCATATTTACTAGACAAGTCATGTACATATCTTGCACACCCCCAAGGTCGCATATGGGTGAGATTAGGTTTCTTACCTGTCCACAATTCATAGCGTATGGAGGATACTGACTTGGTAGGGACTCTATTCAGAATATAAGCAGTTGTTAGTAATGTATCTCCTTAATAAGATATTGGGAGGTTTACTTGTGCCATCATGGATCTTACCATCTCCGATAAAGTTCTATTCCTTCTTACCGCTACATTATTTTGTTGCGGAGTCCTGGAATTGGTCAATTGCCTAACAATACATTTTTCTTGACACAATGTCTCAAATTGTTCAGAGAGATATTCTCGTCCTCGATCAGTTCGCAGGACTTTGACAATTCTATCTAATTGATTCTCCACCATATTTAGATATAATCTAAAACAATCCAATTCTTTAGATTTGTAGGAGATTAGATAAATATGACCATAATGAGTGTAATCATCTACGAAAGTTATAAAATATGAAGCATCACTTGTAGCTCTAACATTCATAGGCCCACAAATATCATAATGAACTAACTGTAATGGATTCTCAGCCCTAATTTATTTTCTAAATGGTTTTCTAGTTGCTTTTCCTGCTGTTTTCTAGTTGCTTTTCCCGCTAGACAATTTTCATATAAAAGCAAATCTATTTTATTGAAAGAATCTAAAAATCCCTTTTTGGCCAATCTATTCATTCGAACTTGGCCAATATACCCTAGTCTAGCATGCCAAGTATTAACATCGACATTTACAATGTCAGAAGAAGCAATTAATGAAAAACAACCATCATCATAATTATAACTGTTCATCTCGGTATTCAATACAATAAAACCATCTAATAAATATCCAGTGCCAATTCTAACAGAATCCAAATAAATATTCATATAATTACCATAAAAGTTTAAAGCATTGCCTAATTTAAAAAAAATCTGATACAGAAACCAAATTTCATCGAATATCAGAAGCAAATAATACATCGTGGAGATAGAGTACTTGACCTTCATACAAAACAAGCTTGCAAGTGCCAATACTTTTCACCTCAACACATGAGTTATTCCCCTTATATATTCATCTTGATCCTTGACTTATTTGATGATACTCCATAAACGTTCCTCAATCTTTAGCTATATGATCGGTCGCTCCTGAGTTTATAGTCCATAGAGGACGAGATTCAATGAGTAATATTGAGCTAAAAACATAAGCATGATTAAATATATTAGAGTAACATTGTATCTTTTTCTTCTTTTGCTCAGTACATTCACGAGCAAAATGGCCCAACTGGCCACAGTTGAAATAAGTCATTTTGGCTTTGTCTTTCTTAGCTCTAATGCGCTCGCCCTTCTTGTGCTTTTCGGTCTCATTCTTCTTAAACTTGGAATTTATATTTCCTTTCTTGAAGTTCCTCTTCCATCTCTTGAGCTTAAAGCCTAAGCCTTTGCACTTACTGGATTCAGCCATGTAAAGATGACCGGAAGCCTTAGCTGTTTCTAAGCACTCGTCTTCCAATTCAACATGACGTACAATATCATCAAATGTCTTGATGTTGTCATTATGATTCATGTTGATCTTCATATTCTCCCGGCTAGAGGGAAGAAACCGGATCACAACTTGTACTTACTGCTCATCAGTGAGATTATGCTCAACAATCTTGAGCTCACGAATCATGTTTGATATCTCCCTAAGGTGATGCCTTATGGTATGATTCTGTCGCTTCCTATAAGTGTCAAATTTAATAGTGAGCCTCCTCAGCTTAGTGGTTGAAGTACCACTATACTTGTCTTTCAGGGCCATCCACATGTCTTAGGCAGTTTCATAATCTTCATACATGCATATGAGATCATCATCCATGCTGCTTAGGATCGTAATTTGAGCAATGCTATTCTTCTTTTTCCAAGTCTGATAGATCTCCATGTCTCTTTTGCATTGAGCAGATGTACCTAACTGAGGCATCACCATAGTGTTTGTCAGGGTCTCAAAAGCATCTTGCTCTTTGAGAATATACTAAATTTTTCGGTGCTAGATATCATAATTGTCACCATTCGGTTTCTCTCCCTTGTTTAGTTCAGTAATTATATTATTTGAAGTTGAAACCATTTCTTGAAATGGTATCCATTTCTATTTAGAGACTAACTTTCTATATCCTTCTATATCTATACTAGCACATCTATTATCATTTCACTATAATAATGCAGCAACCATACACTCATAAATATAAAAAAAGAATTCTTGGATAGGAGTCGAAAAGGTAGTCAAGCCACCTATCATCATCCATTTCTAATTATTCACTAAACCATACTTGTAAGTGTATTTACGCAAAACAGTCCTAATGTTATTTCTTAATTGAATTAGGACACCCATATAGATATCATTATACATGGTGCTATATAAATAAAAAAAGATTTTATAAAAGATAAATAAAGAAATACACTATCCATAATCTGAAATATTCAACATAAATAAAAACACTATATACAATGTAATAATGATAAAAGAAATACATCATCAATCAGACATATAAGAGATATGTGAATCAATCTCATCATGATACTCTCTCATATACTGATCGAAATCAATCGTCATCTCCGGATCCTCCTCATCTAATGAGATGTCTATCACCTCAATCATCTCATTATCAGAAGTATCTATAACATCGACGTCCTCATCATCGTCTGATATCTCTATAATCTCGATATCATCCTTATCATCCGAAATGACTATAACATCAGTCGAATATCCAAAAGGCACATAATTTGGAGGCTCGACGCCCTCCTCGTCATCAGATATGACAATAACATCGGTCAAATAATCAGAAGACACATAATTCGGAGGCTCGACGCCCTTCTCGTCATAAGATATGACTATGACATCAGCTGGATAGTCAGAAGACACATAATCCGGAGGCTCGACGCCCTTCTTATCATCAGATATGACTATGATATTATCTGGATCATCAGGAATATCAATGATGTCGGAACTCTCAATTATTTCGATGACTTCCTCGACTTCCTCATCAGAATCAGTAAAGTAATGAATAACACGATAGACCATCTACAAAATTTACCATGTTAAACATATTAATCAACACTAAATTTAGTAATTAAATTTTATTAATACAATAAGTTAAAATAAATAAATAAATAAAAATTTAATATAGTTAACAAAAATTTATTACATTTTTTTTTTTTACATTTAAAAAAAAAATTGGTAATTGAAACCGCCATCACCGGCGATATGTGAGGTTTACGCGCCGACTAGCACATGTCACGGACGTGCGTGCAGCGCAAACACCAGCAGCACTTGATCCATTCGTAACACATGGTTGATTCTAGGGCGCTCATAGATCCTGACACGTAGCAATACCACATGCTTCCACGTCATGAGACACATGGCACAACATGGTTCGTCCATTCTATACGACACGTGGATGTACCAGACGGTGCCACCTGTACGACACGTGTCTACACCTAGATTGTGACATGTGGAGACACGTGGTCGAATAGTATCTGCCACATGTCATACACGTGGCTCATCCTGACTGGTCCACTTGTCGTCCACGTGTCTCAATTAGAGACTGACACGTCACCTTTAGGACGCGGCCTCTTCCCTGGACGCCACGTGGTGGTGCGCTGTTCATCTTCTTCATCTGGTTCGAATACGTTTTTCTAGAAATTGTAGTTTTCAGGGAAAATTTTCAAATGCGATTTTCTCAGTCGTTTCTCATCCAAATTGTTCATATAATATACTGTTGGAAAGCTCTTTTTGAGCCCTTTCTAATGGTATAATAATCACATTAAAATAATCAAGTTTACTAACATTAAATATAGGGAATAGTTTCGGGTTCAACTTACAATTCTTCCAAAAATAAATTTCTAAATGCCTTAAACTCAACATGTAATTAAGTTTCATACAATTTAACATCATTCCACTAGCAAACAACACCAACAAAAGCTCTGATACCAACGATAAAACATATTCATCTAGATGATAGTATATACAACAACTTTATAACTTAAAAAAAAACAGTAAAACAAATGAACAAAACATACTTGAATTGCAGCAGAATTTGATGTGGATCTCTGGTTGTTCAACTAGGTCGGATTTCAATCACGAGAATTGGAAAGAAACCTCGATTCACAGTGTAAATTACCTTGTCTTTTGGTGTTCTTCACTTTCTGTTCCTCTCTATTTTTTTTTTTATATTCTTCTTCTTAAACCTTTTTCTCTATATATTTTAATCTCACGAGAACAGATATATATATATATATATATATTGCACCAGTTTACAGTAGTTGATTTTTAAATCACAAAAACTGCTTAAAAACTACCACCAGCAGTTGTCCACAAAATTGCCACCGGCAGTTAACAAATCATATCCAACTCTGTTGGATCCGGATTTGGGTTTTGGGTCATCTTAGGTGAACCCAACCCAAGACCCATATAACCCAACAGATCCAAATGAATTGCTACATTTATATTAACTTTGTAACACCTTCCCCTTCGATCCCCAACATCCGGACGCCAGAGCTGAGGTGGAGGACGTTATGATTTCTTATTTAAGTAAGCCTATTCATGTAATTAATTTAATCTACAAAAAATCCAGCAAAGTTTCTCCTGTTTTATTATAAAGCCCAAAATTTTAAAACCTGCAAATTCAAAAGAAAAATTTCAAATATATTTTCACTTTCTCAACTGCCACAATCGAACACTCTGTCCGTCTGAAATCCACTTCAACACATAAATTCAAAGATAACATACATTTTTCTCACATAAAGTTTCAAAACCAAATAAATACACTCATTTTAAAGTACAATCTCATCTTGTTTTCCAAACTTTTTTTTTTTAAACATTTAAAAACATAATACAAACTATATACATTGAAATTTACAAAACTTTGTACACAGATGCATTGGAATATATAAAATGTAAGTTCATAAAACTTTATTTTTACAAAATATATACATGACAAAGATGTCTACCAAAAAGTTTGGAGATTTGCTGTGACTCGCAGAGCGCATTGGGGACTATCTTCTCGATGGACTCTCTCTCTTTGCCTACTCGGCTCATCTCACTACCTGCACCTGAAAAATTCAACGCGCTAAGCAAAATAACTCAGTTGATATACACATGTAATATCAAAATCACCAAAATTCACAAACATCACATATGAAAGACATCATGTCACAAAACATTAACAATTAACATAGCATATATTCAAATAACTCTTCAAAAACTTTATTAAAGGTTTTTCAACACATATTTTCAATTCACATTCGTTATATATTATTATAATATCGTAAGAGTCTTTCGTAAATATTGTCACGATATTATGGATCGGTAACAGATTTCACATTTCTTTCTAGCATCAGACACTCAGTGTTTGCCCGGTGGAGCTTAACATCACATTCGTATCACATTCTGGACCGGACACTCGATATCTCTCAAAGTTCGTTAACCATATCATATAAGCGTAACGGCGCAATACTGCTAATAATTATCCTATTGGCATGCCAAACATCAATCCCCACTTATCAATGTACAAGTTAACTTAGACTCTCAATATTTTTATTAATTAGGAAAATTATTATTTTCAAGTAAACTTTTACAAGTCGCATAACTATCAAGCATTTTCATTTACTTTCGCTTTTTGAAAATTTTCAAAATCGTCCTCTGGGCCATTACCAAAGGACAGTTTTGCCCTTAGTTTCATAATAGAAACTTTATCACACAACCACATTCTTTTAAATGTTTCATTAGGCTCTGAGAAGTGGTTTTTGAATTTTTCTCTTCGAAATCATAACTCATTTCACATTTCATCACCACACAACGTAAATAACACACAAATCTAAGTGAAATGACGAAAATGTCCCTTGGTTTCCCTAGGAATACCATTCGACCAAAGGGTGTTATTCTTAAAAATTTGTTTCGTCTTTAAAAGTCATTTTAATATCATTCGTTAGACACATAATTAGACTTGAAAAGACGAAAATACTCCTAGACCTCCCTTTAGTACCTATTTGGCCATAAAAGGGGTTTTTGTACAAGTTTTCGTTTCGCTTGGTTTTTCACCATAAAATCTCTCACCTCATCATATAAATAACACATACACATCAATAATAACCATTTATCACGCCAAAATAGCAACATCGCAAGGTTTCGAAACAAAATCTTCAATTTTTAGCTACTAATAAATATCAATTTTGATATTAGAAGTATACCAACCTTCTTGAGCATTCACCCACACTCTCTAACACTCTAATAAGAAACTCAAAGCTTCTCCTTGTCTTTGCTAGACTCTCCATGCCCTAATTTATCACCTAGGGTTTCAAAATCACACTTTAAAGCTATGAAAAGCAAAACAATTTAATTAAATACAAAACTCACTAACTATATATGTCTATGGATGCATCTACATGCTTACTAATCTATTTAAACACAATAAAAACTAGAAAACTGCACATACCTCATGTGGACCACTTTATATCGGAAAATACAACTTAATTTCTATAAGATTTTTGCAAGAAATGAAGTCATAAATGGGTAAGGAAGGTAAAAGCAAGATGATTGGTGAGTTTTGATGCTTGAAATAAGAAAAGAAATTGAGAGAAAATGGGTAAGAACAGGTAGGCAGAAGAAGGAAGAAGGAAGAAAATAAAATTTTCGAAAATTGACCCCTTTTTATACTATGCAATTTCTTAAAATTCTATCATGACCCCCACACTTTCTAAAACTCTATTTGAGCCCAAAAACCTTTACACTTGCCCCTTTTCTATTGAACAACAATGACAATTCACCATTCCACTCACTTTTCTACCACATACTTGCTTAATTTCTATTAGATCTCACAACTTTTACTTTTAAATATGAATTTGTCATTGGTTTAAGAACTTTTCAAATGAAATGCATTCTAATTGCACCTATTTAATCATCCAATGATAAATTTTCATCCTCAAATCTTTTCCATTAAAATCCTAATTAAATTCTTTTTCCAAAAAAAATACTTTTCAACATAAATTATTAAATCAATTATTAAATTTTCTTAACAATTAACTATATTAATATACTAATTATACTAATTATATTGACTAACTTTTAATCCAATTTAATATGCTTATTTATTAAATTTAATAACACTACTTATATGAAAATAAATTACGGGACGTTACTAACTTCCGCCTCTCTATGCGAAAGACAAACCTATAGCAATGAAAAAATAACAAGAAGACATGAGTGCTATATTTGAGAATGATACATAAGAAAAAAAGAAGTACCATTGTTAGCTTCTCAATTATAGACAATTGTCTACTCCTAGCAACCCAACTAGCCCATAGAATAATGTAAAAATGTTTACACATAATTATTCAAAGAAGTAAAAATAGATAGCATAACCTCAAAAGAAAGAGGAGAAAAATGACATTATAAAGAAATTAAACCTACGACAACGTGCATATGATCTACGTTGTCATAGGTCACTTACAGCAATTGGTAGAGAATGCATGTTATAAAAGGAGTCTGCGGCAATGTGCAAGTACATGTTCCTGAAAGTAAGGAACATATGATAACATACAAAATCGTGCACGTTGCTAAAAATCAAGCTTTTAGTGAGGCTACACATTGTTAAAAACCACCCACCTTTTAGCAACGTGTGGATGTGCATGTTAATCCGCACATTGCTAGAAGGTGGGTTTTGATTTGTACAAAAAGATTTCACTATATTAGGGGACGTATCTAATCTAGAAATTATTGGAGTTAATGTGTAGCCATGTACGTGCAATAACATGTAATCTTTCTCCTTTTTTAATAGTTGCAACTTCTACATCACTTGATTTTGTATTGTTTTTATGGTCTTTCAAGCTTTTAAAATAGGGTAATTTTGCCATTAAAATTTATGAACAGTGGCATTGTGCCATTAAAACTCATTTAAGTTCTTTAGTGCTAGTGAAAAAAATCCCCAATTCTTTAATGCTATTACAAAAAAAAAAAAAAAAAAAAAAAATCTCTTATAAAAAATCATGTAACATATTACTTACAACTTAAAAAAAAAAAAAAAAAATCAGTTAAGTTTCATTGTCACAAGTCCATGTCCAGTCTTCATTAATCACATGCCTTTATGTTACTCCAAAAGAGTTCATTGTCATAGGCCCTTGTTTTGCCATCTTCATCTTACACATGAAAACCTCTCCAATCGTTTACAACTACCACAATCACATACCCAAAGGTGACAATTGAGCGAATTCATATATAAAAATATAATAAACTCTGTATCTCACACTTCACGTACTATGACTTTCTCTTCACACTTAACATTCTTTCTGAGAACAAAATGACGAAAGGCGGCAATGATTCTAACTATGAATTTAGATAAAAGTTAGATTGGGTCACATCTGGGTTAACCCAATTTTTTTAAATAAAAAATTTAAATCAAAATTTTTTTCTTTTTTGGCTTAATTCTTTTAAATCAATTCTTTTAGCTCTATAATTACAGTATTTTATATTTAAAATATACAAGAATTAAACTTATAATCTATTAACTAATTTCACTTTTCACACAATCAATTCCATAATCAATTCTTGTCAAATTTTATATGCCACAATCAAAATTAAACCAACAATAACACTAAAAATTAAAATTTATCCTTAATTGGCATCCCAAAATAACAAAAATTAAAAAAAAAAAAAGAAATAGCTATTTATCAAATGTAAATCAAATTTATGATTCATTTAATTTTCTCTATAAGTTCAGAATTTCAAAATCACCAAAATGTAAATCAATTGAAACAACATTACAATACTGAAAGTGAATATACATATATTTTTATATATTAATTCATATTTTTTATATGTTTTAAAAAATATTAAATATAAACTTTATATTTGTCCTCCGAATCCTTAATAAATAATTTTACCAATTGAAACTTAAGTTAATACAATGCAACATCCAATACTACATAGTCTCAATTTTCTTTTTCTTAAACATTTGATCATATATACATATATATGAGATAAGATTAGGGGACATAAATTTTGACACGATTTATAGATCATTAGATAATGAAGATTTCAACGACTTAGATCTATTCACACCTTTATATATAACTTGATTTCATACTCTATATAAATGATGGTGTGTTCTCTCTCATATTTCTTTGTAATTACATTATCTCCCCGCTCTCCAATTAATATTAAAAACCCACAAATTAAAATTCTTCTCATCTAATACAAGTATCTTTATTTCTTTTTATTCATTTTCAAAATACATATTGTTCAATACAAACATGAAATAATGTAAAATTATTAATCACATAAAACTTTAATTAAAAAATTAGAGAAAAATATATCTAAACCAGAGAATGATCTTGATATTTCTAAGATTGTTACCTAGAAAAAGTTGAAACAGAGATGGAGTGACCATCTCTATCATTATCTCTCTTACACCTTCGATTCAATCAAAGTCAGGTATTCGCTTTGCTGAAGTCTCTACGATTCTATCTCTTCTCCACCTCCAGATCTTGCATTTATGAAAACACAAAGATTTAAGAGTGATCGATTGTGTGGGTGGTGGAGTTATTGTATAATCTTTTTTTCCTTTTTCTTTTTCCTTCTATTTTGGATTTGGAGTGTCTGTTGGTTAATAGGGTTTTGATTGTTATATTTGGAGTGATTGTTGATTAGCTTTTGTGTTCATTAAATTTGATGTCGACGAAGGTTAGAGGTGTGGAGATTTCAGTCCAATTTATCTTTATTGAGTTTGCTCCTACAGTGTTGGAATACCATATCACTTTCACAATCTGTTTTGGCAACAAAACACAGAGGCCCAAATCATAAACTTGGCGGAGGAGCCACAAGAAAGATGTTGTCTGGGGCTACCATGACAAGCAGGGGCGGACCTACGTTAGGGCTAGGAGGGGCACCTGCTCCCCCTCAAATTTTTTGAAAATTTACTAAGTTTCTATTGTGGGTGATTAAATATTTAAATATATAAAGAAACTGATATATATATATATATAATTTCGAAAAAAAGGGGATCACAAGCATAAACCAGCATTGATGGCGTGGAGTGCTTGTTTAATGACTCTGGTGGCGGGTTGGGTTCCCTCCCACCTCCAAATTGGGCACTTATTTACTTATTTTTTTCAAAATAATTTAAATAGTGTGGTGGGGAGTTGAACCCAAGTTCAAAGTTCCAAAAACCACCACGAGTCTAACCAACTGGACTTGTCGCAAGATTTGCAATGACTCAACTTTGATAATACTTATAATTATTACAAACTATAAATGACTTTTCTTTTTAAACCAAAAATAAAAAATAAAAAATTCTCAATCTTTTGAACCTCTCTCACATCTTATTCATTAGTTGGTGAATGTTGTAGATTTGTTTAAAAAAATTGTCAAGCACTTATATTATTTGAAACTAGATTGAAGCTTTTTAAAAAAATTATTTTGGAACTTCTTTTATTCTTTTATTCATGTTGTTTAAATGAAAATAAATAAAATTTGAGTAAAGAAAAGTTAACTTATAAGAAAGAACTTCAAAAATTCGTAAAGAAAAATGAAATTTGTGAATAACTAAAGAAAAGTAAACTATAATTGTTTTTATCTTTAATTATTATTTTATTATAAAGTGCCCCCCTCACATAAGTGTCTGGGTTCGCCACTGATGACAAGATCTCTGCTTCATCACTTCTTTTTTTTGCTCTTCCTTCAAATTTGATTAAAGAAAAAATTTTTGATTTTAGAAATTAAAATGTATTTGTGATTTTGATTGCAAATTTGCAGTAGCTTTTGGGTTGAATAATTCAAGGAACGAATTAGGTTAGATGAAAAATCTAGGTTTGAGATAAACTTAAAAAAAAAAAAAGGTTTTTTGTTTAATTATTAATATTTATTTCATGTTTGTATAAATTATATGATTTCATGTTTGTAGTGAACAATATGTTATTTGAAAATGAATGAAAAGAAATAAAGATGCTTGGATTGGATGAGAAAAATTTTAATTAGTGGGTTTTTAAAAATTTAATTGGAGAGATGATAAAAGATGATTATGAAGAACAAAGAGAGAGGGTACATCATTTATATAGAGTGTAAAATTAAGTTGTACATATAAATCGTATCAAAATTTGTGTCATCCAATACTAACTCTATACATACATATACATACACACACACACACACATATATATATATATATATTATCTCATGAATTTCTTGAAACTAAAATGGGGTACCAGTCCTTTCATTAGATTAGTCTACTGAAGGAGTCCATCAAAAAGAGTTATTTTCTTTTTCACTTGACCACCATTGGATCACAAAGATCCAACAGATTATAACAATTTCAACAAAAAATCATAATCCAATTCAATGGACAAGTTTTTAGACAAATTAACATGCCAAACAACAAGTGTAAAAGATACATCTAGTTAAAAAGAAAAAAAAAAAAATTAAAGACTCTAGAGTCAATGCTTTTGAGTTACAATAGAAGAGAGAATCACACACGCTCACAAAAATAGTAGACATAAAGAGAGAGAGAGAGAGAGAGAGATAAAATCTTCCCATTTTTTGAATCAAGATCTAGAAGATTCAAAAAATAGTCTCTATTAGATGATCACCACCTCATCGTACATCGAACCATATCCACTTCGAAGATTATTAGAATTAACAACTTACAGCTTGCACATTATGTGCAGTAATGTGCAAGGCTACACATTATTAAAAGGTGGATTCTTAGCAACGCGTAGCCTTGTATACTGCTAAAAATCAAGCTAATATGCAAGTTTGCATTTTGCCAAAAACCAATCTTTTGGCAAGCCTTTTAGCAATGTGTAGCCCTACACGTTGCTAAAAACTGACCTTTTAGTGACGTCCAACCTTGTACAATTGTACGTTGTCAAAAGATAATTTGATATGCACGTGTTTATATTAGCTTTGGAAAAATGACCACTACTTACTTATTCTGAAACTTGTTGTGAAAAGTTTAGAATTATATTTAGACCATTAAGTGGAAATGCTAGTACTACTCTCTTGACTCATGTATTCACACATTTCTCTTATCTTGTATTCACTCATTCTTTTATCTCTAGAACTAATAAAATTTATCTCTAAAATACTTGAAACTACTAAATAAGTTCAGTCTTTCTCAACTTTCAATGGCTACAGCTTGTGCATTACTTGATTTTGGATTGTTTTCGTGGTTTTTTGAACTTTCAAAAAGAGTAATTTTATCATTAGATTTCATGAACAGTGAAATTATGCTATTAAAACTTATTTAAGTTCTTTGATGCTAGTAAAACAAGTTTTCAAATCCCTTACAAAAAAACAAGTAACTTATTACTTACAATTTTTTTTTTTTAATTTTTTAACAAAAAACCAAGTTCCATTGTCACAACTCCTTGTCCAGTTTTCATTGTCACATGCCCTTATATTACTCCATAAGAGTTCATTGTCATTGGCCCTTATTTTGCCATCTTCATCCTATACATAGAAACCTCTCTGATCCTTTACAGCCTTTACATTCACATACCTGAAGGTGACAATTGAGCAACTTCATATATAAAAGTATAATAATCTCTCTTTCTCACAATTCACATACCCTATAACCTTTTCTTCACACTTAGCATTCTCTTTCAGCAAAATGGCGAAAGGCAGCAATGATCCTAACTATAATTCGTGTGTTGGAATGACGATAACAATGATGACTATTGGAATGAGGATAACGATAAGGATGATGATCTTGATACGCATGAGCACGATTATCCTAACACTCTAAAGACTGAAGAAGAGGATGAGAAGAGTGATAAAGATGAAGATGAAGACGAAGATGATGAAGAGGAAGACGAAGATAAAAAGGAGGATCATGAAAAGGAAGATAAAGATAAGGAGGAGTATCAGGAAGCGAAAAATGAGGATCACGAAGCAATCCCAAAAGTCCACCCACCACTTCTTCACAATAAATAAGTGCATGGGTGATTGTTTCAATATCATTAGTAGGACAATACCTTTGCTTGATGCCAAATTAACCAAAGAAAAAAATAGAAATGACATCATAATTAACATACTCTTCGAAGAAATAACTTCACCCTGGGAGGGATGTTAAATAAAGGGATACTTAGACAATGTAATTAATATTTGATAAAATTAAACAGTTCACGGCTACTCTTAATCATTGTTTAAAAAGAATGTTATTTGGGGCCATTGCCAATCGATCAAGGATTTTGGTTTAAAAATAAATTATACAAAGTTATATATACATATATATATAGTTTTTATAATTAGATATACCTGATTTTAAAAAGTAAGAACTAACTAATCAAATTCATCCATTGTATTTGAATTAAATATGAGAGAGAATTTGTTTTAGAAGAGGAAGACGAAGATAAAAAGGAGGATCATGAAAAGGAAGATAAAGATAAGGAGGAGTATCAGGAAGCGAAAAATGAGGATCACGAAGCAATCCTAAAAGTCCACCCAACACTTCTTCACAATAAATAAGTGCATGGGTGATTGTTTCAATATCATTAGTAGGACAATACCTTTGCTTGATGCCAAATTAACCAAAGAAAAAAAATAGAAATGACATCATAATTAACATACTCTTCGAAGAAATAACTTCACCCTGGGAGGGATGTTAAATAAAGGGATACTTAGACAATGTAATTAATATTTGATAAAATTAAACAGTTCACGGCTACTCTTAATCATTGTCTAAAAAGAATGTTATTTGGGGCCATTGCCAATCGATCAAGGATTTTGGTTTAAAAAGAAATTATACAAAGTTATATATACATATATATATTTTTGATAATTAGGTATACCTGATTTTAATAAGTAAGAACTAACCAATCAAATTCATCTATTGCATTATCTCTTCTAAAATAAATTCTCTCTCATATTTAATTCAAATACAATTGATGGATTTGATTAGTTGGTCCTTATTTTATAAAATCATGTATACCTAATTATAAAAGCGTTTTATATATATAATGCTTATATATATATATATATATATAATCAGAATGTCTTAACTTTAAAAAGTAAGGACTAATCAATCAAATTCATTAATTGTATTCTCTTTCCTAAAATAATTTTTTTTTTTTCTATTTAATTCAAATGAAATTTATGAATTTGATTGATTATAAAAGCCCTATATATATGTATTTGTGTGTCTTTAAAATGTTACTCATTTCTATCAGAGTATGAAACTATATATATGTCTACAAGACAATATCAATATTCAATCTTCTTAATTATATGATGATCAAAAGTAATTAAATGGTGTATATATATATATATATATATATATATATGTCCTTGGAATATTACTCATTTCTATCAAAATATAAAAATATATATATCTACAAGACAATATCACTATTCAATCTTCTTGTTTATATGATGATATAAAGTAATTAACTTTACCATTTTATTGTCTTTCGAATGACTATATATATATATAGACATATATCTATATGTCTTTGGAATGTTACTCAATATATATATATATGTATATATATATGTCTACAAGACAATATCACTATTCAATCTTCTTGACTATATGATGATAAAAGTTATTAACTTTACCATTTTGTTGTTCTCGGTTTTATCATTCGAGATCAATTATTCACGACAAAAGACCAACGTTTGATCGAACTAAGTATTGCTAGTATACTAATTTTAGACTTACAATATGAAATCAGGATCTACTCTGCATTGGTTATCATCAAATGAGGATCAATTAATATAAAATCTACATAGATCTTTGTACCCTTTATGAATAACACACTATTAGAGCATCTGCAATAGTTTTATAGATTGCGGCACTGCACACTTAAACAAGTAAGGCAAGATATACTCTTATTTGGCTCTCTGCCTTATCTCACATTTATAGCAGCAAATCCGAGATCTATGCAAAATTGGGTACATACGAATCCGAAACCTCAAGCCCACCACCAGCACCAGAAGCATGACCACTTTTCTTCACTTGTTCATGAACTCCACCGCCAATAAGATTATCACTTTTGTTCACTTGTTCGTCTCTACCAGCAGCACCACCATTATCACCAATCTCTAAATCTCTCAAGCTCTTCAAGGCCTTTGCAACCTGATCGTAACGGTAGTCTTCCCAGTCTCTCCACATCTGTGGTGCCGAGGAGGGAGACTCCGGTACCGTACCTGAGGTCACATTGACACTCTCTTCATGACCACTAGACGACCCACCACTTGCAATCACATCACGAGTACCCTCTTGTTTATATTGAATATATTGCTGCTGAAGATGATATTGATTATCACCACCACTCATGTACCAAGGGTACACGTATTGACACTTGGGTCTCGCCTCAAGACGGAGCTGCCCTGGTGTGTGAGCGAAGAAGCACACCTTACGTTGACAATACGGGCCAGCATTACATGCGCGTGTACGGTACCTGGCTGGGTGGAGCCAGTACTCGAAAACGCCATGAGAGAACTGGCAGGAGTCTCCCTTGGGGCACTTGCCGTGCTTGTATGTCGGGCAGGCGATGGGGCAGTAGGGCACCTGGCGAGGGTCGCGACGCTGTGCCTTCTCGTTGCGGTGAGCGTAGGGACAGTCGGTCCAGTCATGTGATCGGACCCCAGGGGCACCGTTTGACCTTGTAAGAGAACATCCGGAACTCATCGGAGCCGTAGATTGCCTCGTATATCGCGTCCTTGTAATTCTTAGAGTTAGCCGTCGGATTCACTCCGTTAAATGGATGCTCCCCGAAATTGTAGAGATCGAAGTTGTTGACTCCTTGCAACATTTTCAAGTTTTTTTTTTTTTTAATTATAAAAAAAAAAGGAAATAAAAATATAGACACACCAAATTGACTTCAAACCGACAAAACCTAGATTCTTGGGTTTTCAATGATTTTAGTTGAAATTTTGGGTGTTTGATGATACAGTGAGTGCAAGACAGTTTTCATGGGGATTCTTAAGAGATGAATAAGAACTGGTTGACAAAATTTTGAAGAAAAACATGGATGTTTTAAGATTAAAGGTGTTTATAGAACCTGGAAAAAGGAGTTTGATAATTGTAGGAGAACTGGCGTGATACAGTGAAGAAAGAAGCTATGAAGAGAAAATTAACGCAGAAGAAAATGGAATTCATATTTACAAGAGGAGAAACCAAAGAGAGAGGAGTTTTAAGACACTGAGAGAGAATGATGAATAAATGAATTTATAGAGCAATAAAGTGAACTTTTTCTTTCCCCCAAAACTAACCCATTATATTCAATATTTTTATTCAGAATAAAAAATGTGTCTGCCTTGCATTCATCCAAGAGTCAGTTAATTTATGAGGTACATCAGTTATGTAATAAAACATAATTTGTTAATCCACTTACCTATATAAAAATTTAATATTCTTAATTTAATTATATAATTTGATTCACTAAACTCATTTAATAAATTAAAATGATTAAATATAATTTAAGGCTGATTAAAACAAATTTGAAATAACATAGTTTAACATTTAATCGCATTAAGGATACAATCCGAACAAGATTCCTTTACTTAATGCATTGAACGTATTTTCCAGTTAAAGATAAAAAAAACCATTAAATCTAAATCAAACCTGTTAATATTTTATGTCGTGTTATAGAATTATACCTACAATTTATGTCAATAAATACTATATTTTTTTATGGTGGGAGAGAATAAATTAAATTAATAGAAAACTAATCACATCTTATATTTTAAGATAAAGGTGAGATTTGAATCTCTGACTTTTTAAAATAAGGTAAAGTGTTCAATTAACCCATTAAATCCTATTAATGGGTGGTGTGCTTAAATACTTAAGTGATTACTGAAAATGGGAAACCCAGGTAGCATATGTTGCTTCGTTTAAAAGAAAAAATGTAGCGTAAGTTACTGCATGCAGAGCTACAAGTGTTGAAAGTGAGCGGCGCGAAACTTATATGACGTCACAGAGTCAACCGAGATTCCCGTTTACACGTGTGAGGACAGCAAGCATACTCGTTGTGGCTTCCTAGCTGAGAGGTGTCCTTCGATATTGCGAGCGTTTCATTCATGGTTTTTACGCAAATGACACAACTCGTATCAACTAACTTCTCTCATTTTCCTTCTTCCATATGCAAGGAAACAAGAGAAGAAGAAAAAAAGAACCCAACTTCCTTTTCTTTGATTTCAAACGCACCCTACTTCAAATTCATCCTTACCAAATTTTTAAGTGAGTTGGGTTGTGATATACTTCTTAATTTCTCTGTGTGAAATGCTTCTTAAAACCACACATAGAAAGAAGCAGTTTACAAATGACACCCACCAATTAAAACTTACTTAAAGTTTGATAAGGATGAATTTGAAGTAGGGTGTGTTTATAAACTTCCATTAAAAGATGTGCACATCAACACGTTGTGACCAATTTTGAAGATCAATGCTTATTATTATGTTAAAAATGCTTGGGTTGATATCCAATAGGATGTTTAGTTTGCATAGATTTTTTTAACACATGCATAGAGTTGGTGTCCATATATGCATGTTGCGAGTCAAGGTGAGAGGTTTCCTAACGCATCTTATGAAAGGCATTGTATTTTTCACATTAGAAGTTAGTATTTATCCAAAATAATTAGCAAGAGATCTATGCAAGACTGACATTCTGTAGTAGATGTTTTATTTCATATAGTGTTTTGGGGGATCCCGACAATTATAAACCTGCTAATCTGATGCCCAGCCCGCCTCCTGTTGTGTCGGATTGGTATTTCCTACGTATCCATGCCATTCTTTATAGTATACCTGACAAATCAGGAGGTGTAGCCGCAATAGCACCCGTTTTTATATGTCTGTTGGCTTCACCCGTTTTTGAACGTTCAAGTTTTTTCCCGATTCACCAAGGAATATTTTGGTTGCTTTTGGCGGATTGCTTACTGCTAGGTTGGATCGGATGTCAACCTGTGAAGGCACCATTGTTACTATTGGACAAAATTCTCCTTTTGTTTTCTTCTTGTTCTTTGCCATAACGCCGATTCTGGGACAAGTTGGAAAAGGAATTCCTAATTCTTACACGGATGAGACTGATCACACTTGATCAGTGAAAAATTCTGACACCAATCGTTTGCAAGTGAGAATTACACCTTAAGAAAAAAATTTTCAAGCCCTTCCCAGCTAATGTTGAAGTTCAACTTATATATGTAGAAAGAAATTTGAAGGAAAATAGAAATGTTATTTTAAATAATGTTATAATGTTAAAATATTTATCCAAATTTATCATTTTATAGATGTGACAAACTAATTTGTAACCAACACATCAACAACAATTTCAATAAAAAGAAGGGAAAAAATCATTTTAGTCCCTAAGTTTTGGAAAAGGATCAAATTTTTAACTATGTTTCCCAAAAAGACAAAATGAACTTTAACTTTTCAAAAAAATGTCAAATTAGTCCCTCCCATTAATCAACTAACAGTCAAACTTAATGGAAAATATGAAAAGACTAATTTAACCTTGGACATAGTTAGAATAGATAAAAAGACCATTTTACCTTCAACTAAGGTTAAATATTACAATAATATATATAATTACTAAAATACCCTTGATGAGCTTTTATATAATTTTCACAAAATTACAGTTTTTTTTTTTTTTTAAGTTTTTGCTCCAACTTCTAACTTTTGATTTTGTTTTTGTTTTTTTTTTTGTTTTTTGTTTTTGTTTTTTTTTTTTTTTTTTTTTTATAGTTTCTACTCCAGTTTTTGACTTTGCTTTTGTTTTTTAATAGTTTCTGCTCCAGCATATAATTTTTACTTCATACGTCCAATAATTTTACAATTTTTGCTCTTGCTCCATCTACTAATATTTGCTCTAGCTGTTTAAAACTTTTGCTTTTGTTTTTATTTTTTATAGTTTTTGCTCCAGTTTTTGACTTTGCTTTTGTTTTTTAATAGTTTCTGCTCCAGCATATAATTTTTACTTCATACGTCCAATAATTTTACAATTTTTGCTCTTGCTCCATCTACTAATATTTGCTCTAGCTGTTTAAAACTTTTGCTTTTGTTTTTATTTTTTTATAGTTTCTGCTCCAGTTTTTGACTTTGCTTTTGTTTTTTAATAGTTTCTGCTCCAGCATATAATTTTTACTTCATACGTCCAATAATTTTACAATTTTTGCTCTTGCTCCATCTACTAATATTTGCTCCAGCTGTTTAAAACTTTTGCTTTTGTTTTTTTTATAGTTTCTGCTCCAGTTTTTGACTTTGCTTTTTTTTTTTTTTTTTTAATAGTTTCTGCTCCAGCATTTAATTTTTACTTCATACGTCCAATAATTTTACCATTTTTGCTCTTGCTCCATCTACTAATCTTTGCTCCAGCTGTTTAAAACTTTTGCTGTATTTATTTTCTTCCATCTTAAAAAATGGTTAGAACCAGAAAAACTTGCTCAGAGTCAGAAATCATGAAAGGCTGGTGAAGAGCCAAAAATTGCTGCAGGTAATGCATCTAATCTATGACTAGTTACAGTTGAAGTTGTGTGACACATGTATAGATGTATATGCATTGAAATATTAGATTGATTTTTTCTTTTCCTGTGCAGCTATCATCGAACTTTTTCATTTGCTTCCCCAAGCTGCATCAAAATTTCTCGATGAACTAGTAACTTTGACAATCGATTTAGAAGGGGCTCTTCCCCCAGCACAGGTCTACAGTGAAATTAATAGTCCATATCGCCTTCCGCTCACAAAATTTTTAAATCGATATGCCACACATGCTGTTGATTATTTTCTTACTCGATTGAATGAACCAAAATACTTTAGGCGGTAAGCTTAAGATGTTGGGTTGAATTTTCTAGCATAATTGTTAACATATTACTCAGGTTACTAGTAACTCGGCTTTATCCCCACCATTTCCTCTTTTGTAATGTTTAGGTTTATGTATATAATAAGATCAGATGCTGGCCAACCTTTG
This sequence comes from Litchi chinensis, assembly GCA_019925255.1. Lineage (NCBI taxonomy): Eukaryota > Viridiplantae > Streptophyta > Magnoliopsida > Sapindales > Sapindaceae > Litchi > Litchi chinensis. The sequence goes on along the minus strand of CM034467.1, from coordinate 20,684,241 downwards.
AGAGATGAACTTGTAAAGTCTCCACAAAAAATACTTGCGAGTGCCTTTCCTGATTTTCTACCAAAATCAGATGCAACAGCAGCTCCTGGATCTTTAACTCCACCAGCTACTTTATTGGGTGATGATGGCCTTCCTGCTCCTCCACCTGATAGTTCAAATTTACAATCTGCATCCCCTGCTGCAGCATCAGATGCCTATTTTCATGGCCTTGCACTAGTTAAAACATTGGTCAAATTGTGACGATGGTAGGTTGAGTGTGTTGTTGAGATGGTTGCCCGTCTGTAGGTCTGTAGGTGGCCGTCGGACTGTAACGATGGTGGTCGAGGGTCGGTGGTCCATCGTGGGTGAATGGGTCGCTGAACGGGGTGAGGTGCGGGTCGTTGAAACGGGTTGAGAGAGTTATTGAGGTGGTTGCCCGTCTGTAGGTCTGTGAGTGGCCGTCGGACCGTGACGTTGGAGGTCAAGGGTCGATGGTCAGCCATGGGTGAACAGGTCGCTGAACGGGGTAGGGTGCGGGTCGTCGAAACTGTTTTGATTTTTTTGAATGTGGCTGCCGTTTGGAAATTGGTTTGAAAGACAACCCATTTCTTTTTTAATTTTTTTGACTTTTTTTTCCTTAGTTTATCCCCCCACTTGACACGTGTCGCAATCCTATATTATAATTCGAAATGACAATTTTACCCCCACTCACATGATAACAGTTAAGTTTGACCGTTAGTTGACCGATAGGAGGGACTAATTTGACATTTTTTCTAAAAGTTGAGGTTCATTTTGTCCTTTTGGGAAACACAGTTAAAAATTTGATCATTTCTCAAAACTTAGGGACTAAAATGATTTTTCCCCTAAAAAGAAATCAAACAAGTTTAATTAATTAAGTTAATTTGATACTTTGTTTGCAACACATAGTAGTGTAATAAAGTAATGTGGAAATTTTAAAAACTGACCCCTTTTCAAAACAAAAAATTGTTTTTAGTCCCTCTCTAAGCAAAATTGTTTTCAACCCTTCAAACCAATAAATTACACTTGTTACCCCGTGATTCCCAAAATGTCCATGTTAATAAATACATTATTGTTAAATTTCAAAACTACAGTGATAGAAGGCTCTCCTATCACGGTAGCCATGACGGGAAGCTCTGCCATCACAAATGCTCTTAGTGTGATGAGAGACTCTTATATCACGTACTAGCATGATGAGAGAGCTTCTCGTCACTGGCGTCCGTTATTGGAAAGCCTCTCATCATACTAGTTGGAGATAGAAAAGTCTTAGTCGCGCTAAGAGCGTCCAAAGCAGAAGAGCCTCCTCGTCATAATATCTCCAATTTAAGGTTTTGTTACTTAAAAGTATTTTGGTTAATAGGAAATACTGGATACAATTAATTTGTTTAAGAGAGTAAAAACAAATTTTTTCTTGAAATGGACTGAAAACGAATTTTTCTTTTAAATTTGGATAGTTTTGAATTTTTATCCAAAGTAATTGATCAACAAGATTTGGAGAAGTCTAAATTGGAATATAACTACTTGTCAAATTAGCACTCCCAGTAGTTTGCCAAACATAATTTCACTTGTATATGCCCAGACCAACTCCAATTATTGCTATGTGCGCATCATTTATATAATTAAGCATTGTAGAAATAGAAATATAGAATTAAACAAATTAAGGAATCGAAATAAAACTTTACTAATGAAGTTATAAAGCAGTTATTTATTTATTTTATTTTTGGAGAATTTCAATTTGGGAAGTTTTTAAATATATAGTTTTTTTTTTTTTGCTTCATTTTAAATATATAGTTACAACACTAGAAAATTCTAAAAGACTAGATCACGAAAATTAAAATTTAATAAAATTATTTGTAATTATTATAATTATTTATTTATTTTTCTTTCAAAAAAAACTCCAAGCTTAAAATAACCATCAAATTAACTGAACATGAATCTATGTTTGAATATACTAGCTAGTACTATACATAAAAAAATAATAAAATATATCAAAAGTTTCATACCTTGCTGGGAAGATAGATTAAAAATATACTCTTACTGATTTACGTGGATAACATAAGAGATTCTTGATTGAAAGTAAATTTAAAAACAGTCCAATTTGACAGAAAAATTGATAATAAGAATAGATAATCATATAAAATCAAAATGTTGATGACTCTTTAGATTATAAAGAATTTATAGCAAAAAAATAAATACAATAAAACAAAATAGAATAAAGAATGCTTGTGTTGATACCCATAATAATTATGATGTCCTTAAAACAAATTCGTTGTTTACCCTTTGAGTTATTCAACATTTGTTTCCCAGAATTTAACAACACCAGCCAAATATCATTTAATGAACTAAACTATATCTTACTCTTTATCACTCTAAAATTCTATGATTAGGAATAGTGTTTGAGAGAAAATTAACTGAAAAACAAAAATAAATTCTCAATTGTCTTTGAACATATAGAAATGATGCTAATTTATAATTTCTATGTGGGCGGTTATAAACTGATTTTAAATTAGCCATTAAACCAATTAACAGTTGCACTTTAAAAATTCAAATTTTCATTTAACACTAATGGTTATAAATTGAATCTCTATCACCAATTAGATATCGTCTGATGAATTAAACTATATCCGAATCTCTATCACTCTGGAATCCTATGACTAAGAATAGTGTTTGAAAGAAAATAAACTGAAAAATAAAAATGGATTCTCAATTGTCTTTGAACAACTAGAAATGATGCAAATTTATAATCTCCAGGGTAATTAGAGAAGTCTAAATTGGAACATAACTTATCAAATTAGCACTTCTAGTAGTTTGCCAAACATAATTTCACTTGTATATGCCCAGACCAACTCCAATTATTGCTATGTGTGCATCATTTATATAATTAAGCGTTGTAGAAATAGAAATATATAGAATTAAACAAATTAAGGAATCGAAATAAAACTTTACTAATGAAGTTATAAAGCAGTTTTTTTTTTTTTTTTGGAGAATTTTAATTTGGGAAAGTTTTAAATATATAGTTACAACACTAGAAAATAGATAAAACATTAGAAAATTCTAAAAGACTAGATCACGAAAATTAAAATTTAATAAAATTATTTGTAATTTTTAGAATTATTTATTTATTTTTCTTTCAAAAAAAATTCTAAGCTTAAAAAAACCATCAAATTAACTGAACATCTATGTTTGAACATACTAGCTAGGACTATACATCAAAAGATAATAGAATACATCAAAAGTTTCGTACCTTTTTGGGAAGATAGATTAAAAATATGCTCTTACTGATTTACTTGGATAACAAGGAGATTCCTAATTGAAAGTAAATTTAATAACAGTCCAATTTGATAGAAAAATTGATAATAAGAAGAACAGATAATCATATAAAATCAAAATTTTAGAAACTCTCTAGATTACAAAGAATTTGTAATGAGAAAAATACCATAAAATAAAATAGAATAAAGAATGTTTGTGTTGATGCTCGTAATAATTATGGTGTCCTTAAGATAAATTCATTGTTTACCCTCTGATTTGTTCAACGTTTGTTTCCCAGAATATAACAATACTAACCCAATATCGTTTGATGAATTAAATTATATCTGAATTTCTATCACTTTGGAATCCTATGATTAGAAATAGTGTTTGATAGAAAATAAACTGAAAAACAAAAATGGATTCTCAATTATCTTTGAACAACTAGAAATTATGTCAATTTATAATCTCCATGTGATCAATTACAAAACTGATTTTAAATTAGCCATTAAACCAATTTATAGTTTTACTTTGAAAATCCAAATTTTTATTTAACACTAATGGTTATAATTTGAATCTCTATCACCAACCAAATATTGTCTAATGAACTAAACTATATCTGAATCTCTATAACTTTAGAATCCTATGACTGGGAATAGTGTTTGAAAAAAAATAAATTGAAAAATAAAAATAGATTCTCAGTTGTATTTGAACAACTAGAAATGATGCCAATTTATAATTTCTATGTGGGCGATTACAAAACTGATTTTAAATTAGTCATTAAACCAATTAACAATTACACTTTTAAGATTCAAATTTTTATTTAACACTAACAATTATAATTTGAATGTTCAATTTCGTAATTCAAGACAATTAAAGCTGCAATTCAATTGTACAGTTAATATTTGTAGTTACAATTTGAAAAATTAAATCTGTAATTTAATTTTACAATTATACTTTTTCAATTCAATAAATACTTTCATGACACTTAATCCATCATTTATATTTTGAAAATGAAATCTTCAATTCAATTTTCATTCATCTAAGCACTATTTTTTTTCTTGAATCTATCTCAATCAAGATCTCTAACCCTATCAAAATGGCCCTTGAAATGGGTGTTTATCCCATTTTTCCAACACAATTAGCACTACATTTTGTAAATAATTAACTTTGTGAAGAATATGCGGTATAGCTCAAATCCTGAGGCCAAAATATAGTCACAAGTAATTTTTAATTTTGATTTTTACTATATAACAATATCAAGTAATTCTTCCGTGCACTTTGGGAGATATAAATAAATCAAATTGACAAATTAAAAACCAAAATCAGAAGAATGAGTGAGTGCAATATATAAGTATTCATAAAATTAATTTTCTCATACAAATAAAGAAATACTAACCTTCCGTCAACTTGAAATCTCAGTCAATGTTTTCTTGAGAGGTATCGTAAAGTCAATGTTATCTCTTCTTTCTCCGAGCTCGAATGACAGGAAAAGGAGAAGGAAATGAGCAAAGATATTGATTGATTAAATTGGATCCCTTTGATAAAATATAATCGCAAACAAAATAAAAAATATAATATAAAAATCGTTAGAATCGGAATAATAAATTATTGTGATATATAAGAATTCACAGAATTAATATGCTCCTACAAACAAAGAAATCTTAACCTTTTATGGATATAAAAATCCGAATCGGTGTTTTCTAGTAAAAGTATATCGTAAAGTCGGTGTTATCTCTTCTTTCTCCAAACTCAAGTTATAGGAAAAGGAGAACAAAATGAGTTATTTAAGAAATAAAGCCACATTTTTCAAATATAATATTATATCGCCAAATGTTCTTTGTTTTTTAACGTATATGCTTATTATGTTTTTTTTTTTTTATGTCTATCATTTTAATTTTTTTGGTCATTTGGCACTGTGTATAGTTACATGCTCAGTTTTTTTATACTATTTTTGAATGATTACAATTCATCCCGGGCTTTACACAACGTGAATTCACAATTTCAAATATATAAGTGTAAAAAAATACCACTGAACCAATCACAAATTGTCGTAATATACTCAATTAAATTCAAAAGATTACTTAAAATGCATCTTTTGTTTATTCCATCATGCATGTTATTAAAGTTACTTTTTTACATCAAAACTATGTTAATTGTCACAACCCAATAATTGAATCATTAGAAGAAAAAATGTCCTCATTGTTTTATAAATCAATCCCGTACATAAGATTTTATGTCCTGCATTAATCTGGTTTTTAATTTATCTGTAAAATTGAGGTTTTTAAAATTAATGGTTATTCAAAAAAAATATATATATATCCTTCTTTTTTTCTCCTCTTTAATTTAACTAATACTATATGAAATTTGCTGAATAATTATTTTAGTTTTAGTTCTAGTTTTTTTTTTTTTTGGTGAGAAAGTCTTTTAGTTTAGTTTGAGCTATATCACACCCAAATGAATAATCCTAAGTTCAATTAAGGATTGAAAACAATAATAATAATTTCTTCTATAGGTACAATAGCATTACTAGATCATTGAGGATTATGTTATCACACTAGATACATAACTATATAAGATCAACTCACCAAGATGCTTGCCTCAATGGAGGAAAAGCACACTCGATTCTTCTTTAAAAGCAATGTCGCGGTTTCGAGTACTCAAGTTTGCCATGTGAATAATTGTGAATTAGCCCAAAAGTGTGGACAATCTACTGTAAGTTTCATTAGTTTGTAGATAGTTTTCCTATTATATGTACGTAGATACTAGAAGTAGCTAGTTATTGTTGTCCAGATCATTCCTTAGAGAACCAATCCTTATGGTCTCAAGAGTTATAAATGAGTATATATTAAAAAAAAAACTAAGTAAGATCGATTCATATTCAATAAATTTTGAGTTAGCCATTAAATAAATAGTAAAGTTTATGAGATTTAAAAAAAAAAAAATATAGATTACAATGATCTATCGTAAATATTATGTACGCTTAAAATTACTCTATACTAGCTACATCAGACAATTAATATATAGTTTCATTCAGCGATTTAAAGTAAAAAAATATTTTATAAAAAAAATGTAAATTGTTTTACATCTCAAACTTTTGAAACCATTTGAAATCACACAGAAAACAAAGTAAAATACAACAAGATAAAATAACAAAAAAGTCGAAGAAATAATATAAGAAAGAGAAAAATTGGTAGAGAAGACAAAGCACATGCAAAGGGAGAAAAAAAAAAAAAGTTGACATTAAGACGAATCTTTGTTACTGACTCTCCTCCTTTAGCGGTGAGGAAAGTCAAGTTTAAAGAAAATGCTACCCTTAAAAGTCCGCAAACGTTTCATTTTGCTTAACTTGCAAAACAACAACATCGCTTTACATTGCTAGTCAAAGGACAGCCCTATTTTGTGCAATTACAACATTATCCCTTGTTTTCTCTTCTCTCACACCATCGGTTTCCATTGCTACTCGTCAAATGAACCCATGTGGGGTTCGATGGTCTAGACGACCCACCTGGGTTGTTGCCTGCTATGATGACAACAGTTACTGTTGTTATTGAGTTCGTTGCGACGGATGAAGGAGAAAGAAGGAGGGAGTTAAGTGGTTGCTGCTGCTACATCAGTGGCAACTAAGGATGACAAGGTAGTGGTGGTTGGCGACAGGGATAACTAATGAAATCAAGGACGAATGAGTTTGATTTTTTGTTGTGAGGGATTTTATTTTATTTTATTTTATTAATTTTAGTTTGTTATTTTTAATTTATTTTTTATCTTTGTTAATTTATAATTTATATTTATTCATTTTTATTTTATTTTATTTTTTAAGTCTTTTAATTGTTTAATTGTTTATTTTATTTTATCTTAATGGTTTGAGTGATGTGTGTTGTTTAATTTTCCTTTTTTTACAATTTTTTTTTTAATTTCTTAGGTCTTTTATTATAATAATCTTAACTACATCCTGTACTGACCAAATTACCCTCCTTTTGTCTGGTCAAACTGATGGTTCCTAGTGTCATACTAACAACAGGTACTAAAATGAATTGTTTTCTAATAATTTAGGATCACGATAAGCATTTAACGAAATAAATTTAAAAAAGAGATAATGCCAAAAGTTAGGGATTATATGAAATTTTCCGAATTTTCCCTTTCTTTCTCCTCTCACTTTCCCTTTCTTCAAACATATATTGAACCTAATGATCGGTTACAAACTCTCTACAGATTATATATTTTAGCAGAACTCATATATATATATAAGACTCCTACTTCTGACTTTTTTTTTTTTAATTGAAAGAGCACAGTGTTTCATTGAAAAGAGTAAATTTTCTTATAAAATTTGTCATTCTTTATGTGAAAAAAAAATACAAAAAATCTACTTCATAGATTGTCACGGTAAATTAATATTTCACTTCTCTATTCTTATTCTAATTTAACTATCCCAAATCATTCACTTTTTATTAATATTAAACAAAAATTATTTAAGTTTTTATGTTCGTAGTTGTGATGGAGTAATTTAGATAAAAGTTAGAAAGTGTAGCAGTACTAGTTCCAAACATGTTTTTGATGCTGATATAAATTTTTTAAATAGTTAAATTATGGTTTGACTGTTATAGTGGATCAGTAATTGCAACGTAAATTTTATTTTTTTTTTATATTAGATTGATAGCTATAGAACCATAATCGCTCCTTTTGCAGTGACTAATTTTATATAATAGCACAACCCATTAAACACAACCCATTAAATTAATAAAACAAAAAAACAACATTAATATATATAGCGAGATGCTTCCACAGAAAATGTTTTTATTAATTTTGTCCTGCAAATTTATTTCGAAATGCACTCCCTAGTTATGAGTCTTATGACTTATGATTCATATTTGATTTTTCTGAAGGGTGAAATGTTTAACATGATTTATATCTTTATTGAAGAGGAACGCTTTGAAAATTTTATTTCTCCAGTAAGACCTTTCAGTGATCTCATCTTGTAGTACCTAAATTAATGATTTATGTTTTTTGGAATAACTCGGAAATGAATTAATAATGAAAAGAATTAAAATATAAAAATGTATAACAAATCACTGTTCAATGTAGTTTAATGGCAAAGAACACTTGTTCATCCTAGTAAAGATCTACATTCAAGTCATCCGAATCATAAGTGACATCTCAAAAAATAAAAAATAAAAATTATAACAAAAATTTTAGATAGAAGCCATATAGAATATAATTTTTGGATAACATTATTATGTACAATTAAACCTAACAAATCTACAATATAATCCCAACCATATCGGGTACATAAAGCACACCTCTTGTTATTATCTAATATTATCATTTATTTAAAATTAAAATATTATTCTTTATTATAATAATAATTAATGAAAAAGGTGAGTGGTTTTGTGTGCACACCACTTTTTAGTAGAAATGATTAATAAGAGTGATTAAGTATTTCCCTTGATCTTAAAAAGTCAAGAGTGTGTGGGTTGTTTTTTCTGAATTTAATTTCTCTTTCTCACCATAAAAAATAAAATAAAATGAAAAATATGATTAAATCATTGATAACAAAATGTGTGGGTAGTCCTCTTCTGTCTACTCAAAGTAGAGATCCGGAATGTGCTTTAAAGTCCTAATTCAATGAGTCTCGATAGTTATAATTGTAATTGTAATGCATAAAAACCAAATATTTATAACGCGTGTTATAAGATATAAATATTTATTTTATATAAATAATAAACACCTCAAATAGAAGGTTGCGTCGAGGACAAAAGAACACACGACTGTATTGTTGAAGGTAATAAAGAAAATGTTTTTTTTTTTTAATAAAATAATACAGTAAAAGATTTAGTTTGACTTAATTGAGTCAAAAATGTATTAATTTCAAAAGCCAACTCTTGTTCTATCTTAGCTTCTATCTTAGTAGTCTAAATAAATTGGGACAGGACCAAGGAATATAAGTTTTGATATAATTTATTGATAATTGAATTATGAAAATTTTAATGGTTTAAATCTATTCACATATTTATACACAACTTAATTTCACACTCTACATAAATATGTTTTCTCATCTCTCTTCATCATTAATTACATCATGTCTCCCCTCTCCATTCTCTTATTAATTACGACTTAACTTTATAACTCTTTATAAATATATTCTTCTCCTCTCTCTTTATTATTATATTATTTTTCTCATTTCTCTAATTAATATTATTTTTATATATATATTAAAACTTCTCCAACTAATATTGGAATTCTTTGCATCTTTATTTTATTTATTTATTTTTAAATTATGTTATTTTCAAACAAATATATACATTTAATAGTATCTCAAAAAAACTTACATATATATAATTTCTTTTCCACATAGTCTATAAAGTATCCAAAAAAAAAAATTATTATTTTTTCTCCTCTTCATTGTTCATGAACGCATAAAGAAATTTAAAAAAAAAAAGAAAGAAAAACAATTTTTTTTAATATATGTTTTTTCTATCCTTATCATGTATCACACAAAATAAAAAGGTTATAAATCAAATTTTCATTTAATCTTTTCTTTCTATTTAATTAATCAAATTATACAAATAATATATGGATTTTAAACTCTCAATATAAACTTTCAAATAAGATCCATATTGTATATGTTTAAACAAACATACTAATTATAATAGTTCGAAATCAAAAATTAATTAAAAAAAAACTTATTTTGGATACAAGCATGATATCTAATAAAAAAGATAAAAATAATATAATTTAAAAATGTACTTCAAAAATATATATATATAATTTAAAAATCAATAAAAGAAAAAATGCAAAATTATTGATTGGGTGAGAAGAATATTAATTGATGATTTATTAATTTAATATTAATAAGGGACATAAGATATGATGTAATTAATGGTAAAGAGAGAGATAAGAAAACACATTTATATAGAGTGTGAAATTAAGTTGTATATAAATGTGTGAGTGGATATAAACTATTAAAATCTTCATAATTCAATGGTCAATAAATTATGTCAAAATTTGTATCCCCCGATCCTGTCCCAAATAAATTAATAATGGAGTAGAATCGGAGGACACAAATTTTGATACAATTTATTGATATTTGGATAATAACGATTTCAATGGTTTATATCTACTCAACATTTATGTACAACTTAATTATACACTCTATATAAATATGTTGATCTCTTTACTCTATTTTCATCATTACATCATCACCTCTCTATCCAATTAATATTAAAAACATACTAGTTGAAAGCAAATAATGCTAACATTATTATTATTTTTTTCTCTCATGTTAATTAAAAACATAAAAAATTTACATAATCAAAATTTATTATGATAATAATTTCTATTATGTAAATTTTGATGATGTAATTTTATGTTTTTCCTTAACATGAGAGAAAAAAATAAATAATAATGCTAGCATTAATTGTTTTTAATTGGTGTGTTTTTAATAGTAATTGGAAAGAGTACAGATAATGTAATGATAAAGAGAGGGGAGAGAAATCAACACATTTATATAGAGTGCAGAATTAAGTTATATATAAAGATGTAAGTAAATTTAAGCCATTGAAATTTTCGTCATCTAATGATTAATAAATCATGTTAAAATTTATATCCTCCGATCCTATCTCATTAATGATAACTTTCAAATTCACCTTAGAAAATACTTCAATTTCCAAAATGGTCATGGTTGAGATGGGAGAGAGAGAGAGGCGTTAAATGGGCCAAGTACCTCATATTAAGGTCCAAGCCCTCTGATTGGGAGGGTGAAGTCTGCACTTGATTATCGAGGTTGTAATCTTAGAGGACCAGACTTGAATGCATTATTGAATTAATAGTTGAGTTGTAATTTTGTCACCTCTCAACAAGTGTATTCACACTTGGGATGATAAAAATATCCTATTCGATCCAAACTAGTGGAACATCGATCCATTTCGGGTGGTCATAGAAAATAGCGACCCGTTTGGGGTGGACCGATCTGACTTGTTGGCATACTAATACCTACAATGTTATGTTATGGTTATTATGTCGGTATTTGTGAGGAAATTTTACTATATAGTAGTGGTATTTTGGCGTGTATAATGAAACTTTGCTATGTACAACGTAAGTACTATGATATTTGTAATCAAACTTTTTTACATACTAATTGCTTTATTATTTGTATTTAAAGGATTTATGTTGTATATAAATTTTATATTGATAATTATTTAGATGTAATGTTATATTGGAGTTAAGATTTAATTATTGTATGTTTAAACTATTATTTTTTATTTATTTATTTGTTTTTTAATATTAATCATGTTATTTGTTGAAAACTAAATCGGGTCAAATGAATCAGGTTTGGAGCTAACCGCTTCAATGAAGTTTAGATTTGGAACAAAAGTAACAATTAGTTCAAAGCACAGGTCAGGTTTGGGGCATTCTATCAAAAAATTAGGTCAATTTTGATGCGGGCCGATCTGTCATCAATCTAATCCATTGTCATCCCTAATTTATACTCATTTGGTAAATACAATTCATTAAAAATTTAAAACATATATAACAATAAATTCCACATAATACTAAAAATGCCCCTCCTTTAGTCTTGTTCGATTATATTTTTGTAATTATAACCTACCTATTTTGTTATCTGATCAACTTTACTATTATTTTAATACTTATTCCTATTATTTTGGATTATATTCCGGTCGAGTCAGTTCGAAGTCAACTTGAAAACCGACAAAATAGATCCTGCAGCATCTAACTCTTAAGAATTCAGATAGTTTAACTAGGTCTAGCTGACTCAGTCAAACTGTTGTGGATTGAGCATTGGTCCTCTTGTTAAATTTGAGCCACTTCGCCTTCAAATATTTATTGAGCTTATTAAAATGAATTTGGCCCAATTCAATTTATAGGCTCGAGTTTTGGCCAATACTACTTATACGTGATGAATATGATTTTAATGGTGTTAACCTATTTAAAAAGAGCAAAGGTGGAGTTGTAATGTGTACGTTAATGGTGAATTTGATTTAGTTGAAACAGAAATATCTATGATTTTAAGCTGCTCTCAACGAATAAAATCGTTGATTGCTCTATCGGCTATCTTTCCAACTTCCAACAGACTGGGGTTCATAGAGCTAGATTGAATGGGATGGATAGACCATATATTTCCTAATCACTACAATTAGGGTTTGAAGCCACATATATACAATTTTTGTTTTCTCTATTCACAGCAGCCAACTCTCGTACATTATTTAAAATTTTCTTTTCCATTAATAGAATTGAACCCTCAACTATAGCAATATCATGATCAAGGTTGATTTTGAAAATGTTTCGGAATCAAGTAAGTTTTCTCCCCTTTCTTTCATTTTCCTTATATTAATATTTGAAGTTTATGGTATAATATTATTTAAGTTTTGAGTTATTTCAAGGTTAGATATTAAAATTTTATGGATTTTGTTTTAAAAGAAATAGAGGCGGCTAGAAATTTGTTTCTTAGTAGATTTGTTTAATTATTTGAATAGGCAAATCAAGATATAAAATTATGAAACTTGGTATGAATGCTTATTAGAATGTTAGGTTAGTCTGGAAAGTTTTCTTATCATATGATAAATATGCAACTAATTAGGAATTTTTGTTTATCTTTGATTTGGTGAAACAAAAATCTGGATAACACTGAACTAGACTAAATCTAAATTTTTTTAGATAAGCAATTGACATTACTTTGGTCTCATTAAATTTTTATAGGAACCATTATGAGTCTTCTTTAATGCATTAAATTTTCAAGGATTTTTATGAAGTCGTTTAATTTTAAAAATTTGGATATTTACGATTGTTCAGTTTCGAAACTAATATTGGTACAACATTGGCTTAGATTTGGAGGTTTAAATTGATAGATTAACATAGGCATTTAAAGCGCTAAAAATTTTTATGACATATATTTTGAGTCTTTTAAACATATATATGCTTTTTTAGGATGATTGGTTTCATATATAATTTATTAAAAATAAAGAAAATGGACTGCATTAATAGAGATAGTGTTGATAGTAATGAATTTTAATGATATTAAGCTAATTTATTATAACATTTATAAAATGATATGTTGAGATTTAATGTACCTTTGACTAGGCTAGAGTGATTTATGAAGTTCCGAATTTCTATAATTTTATAAAAATGAGTTTCGTTATGTGATTTTAGGTTGATAAGAGCAATTATTTCGTAAAGTTATTTTCTTTATTAGGATAAGTGGAAGAGGTAAGTAAACCTTATACATTACTTTAATATATTATGTGCCTAACTTCAAAAAAACTTTGATTGGTCTTTTTAAACAATCAAATGAAACCTTGGACTTTTCAACGGTACTTTTCATTATATTATATTAAAATGCTTTTGCATCCCCAAATATATATTTTTTGTACATGGTTCTATTATATTAAAAATATTGTCTTCTTATTTGAAAAGTGTGATACATTCTATCAGAAGTATTCTTCCATATTTGAAAAAAATGAAGTATATTATAATCGTGATTGTAGTAAAAGCGTTTTTATTCATTTGTCCTTAGTTCATTTAATTTTATGGGCTTAGGCAATGAGATTACGGGTGTTATAATTGTATCGTATTAATCCAACTGAAACTTTTAACTAGTTGGTTATTGTTATGTTCCCATTTAGTAATAAACCTTGTCAAGTATACGGATTGTATAACTGTCATGTAGCGGTTGCAGAGATCTTCTCCACAAGGATGTGGGAATCAATTACTAAACTAGTCCTACTTGAAAATAAACTAAATATAATGTATGAGGATTTTGAACTCCACTTAAGTATAGAACTCAGTCATTATAGCATTGAAGATATATTGGTTGTGTTGTCGCTAGTTTATCATTAATCCTCTCAATACATTTTTTCCGATAATGCATTGAACATATTATTATCCACCGACACCTATCTTCAGATGACTATGAAATGAACTAAAGCCCATTAGATTCAAGATAATTTACTATCTAAGTTGGTATTTTTATGAGATACTCAACTGTCACTTGAACACTCACAGTCGACTCATCTGTCACACAAGCGACTTATTTACGTCTCCTAAACCTAAGGTAGACATTTTAATTAGTACTTTGAGTGCTATTCTTTCTAGTCTCAACATACAAACTCAAATCATGTATATGGTGGCTAATCACATACAAACATTAAGTTCTAAAATCCCTACTCAACATGCACAAACTATCCTCAAGCAATAATAATCAAATCTATTAATATTAATAATCAAAATCCATCGTCATCCTAACACAACATAAAATAAATGGCTACATACAATGGAAAATTTTCATAAGTACGAGAGAAGTTGAAGAAACAACCAACTCTTCTCTTCCGAGTATGAACCTTCGCGTCCTCTTCCCATGCAATGCTTTCTCTCCAAAGTATGGGTGAGTGATGTTGGGGGGTGAAGTTTGAAGGTGAATGGAGGTGTTTGAGGAGTGAGAATCAAGGGTGAGAGAAGGGGCCTTAGAGCCCCATTCTTAGCCCCTCAAAACTACTTGCAAAGTGAGATTTGGTCCCTTTTAAAGCTCTCAGAATCAGGGCACAAATTGAAAGGTGAAAAGTCGAAAATACCCTCATGACGCTCCATTGCGTTCTGCTGGAATAGAGGCGCCTAAAAGGGCATGCTGCTGGCAGTGTGTCTCATTGCTTCGTGGGCTTGTTTATCAAGGGGCGCAACTGGTTGCGCGCTTGGCAGCAGCAAGAGATAGTTACGCGCCCTGGTCTGGTGACCAAGAACAAGGCAAGAGACGCACTAACAAGCGCGTTGGGCTGAAGGAGCGCTGCTTGGGGTGCACGTGGATGCCGGAAGGCGATAACACGCTGTCTAGGTTGCTGCTTGGTGAGAGAGCACTGCAAGGGGTGCATTGGGGGTTGGTGTTGTGTTGTTGGGCACTGTTGTATTGATAAGCCTGGTTTGCTCTCTGGTTGGGCTGGTTGGTGAGCTTGGCATCATAGAGATGGGTTGTTTGCGCACGCTGTTGGTGCTTTCTGGTGTGCAAAGCGGCTGCTGGTGTGCTATGAAGAGGCTGGACGTGCTGGTTGTATGCTGCTTGTTAAGGGCATGCATGGAAGCGTGGAGGTTACTGCTGGGCGCAAGGGCAGTGTGCAAGGCAAGTGGCGGTGTGTGTGCTTAACAGCATGGAGGTTGGTTGGTGCGCAAAAAGTGGTGAACAAGTTAGGTTGCCAAGGTGAATGGGTTGCTTCTCCCACCTAAGATGCCTCCAATTCCTTGCAATTTTTCTTCACAGCGATCACTTGCTCAACGATATTGTTCCCATCCCTTTTTTGACTCGCTCTTAATCCAAACCTTCACACTATGTGCACACACCATTTTTAGCTTATTCCTGAAAAATACTCGAAAATATGCAAAAACCACTCGAAAACAATAATAAAGATTTAGATTTGAAAGCTTCACTAAATTTACCCTTATCTACGGGATTACAGGTAGGGGTGACAATTTGAAACCCGACACGACGTGTCGACACAAATCCGATACGAAACTATGAGTTAGGGTTGAACCTAAATGGGTTGGGTAAATTAACGAGTCAACCCACCTAACCCGTTAACTTATCGTGTCAGGTTCGAATTTCCTAAATCGTGTTACAGATTGACCCATTAATGAGGGATAAATAAGTAATTTTATAGTTAGAGGGGTATTGATGTAATTTTAATGATAGTATATATATGGAGGCAAAGGTAATATTTTACTAAAAAGTGCTAATTGCAATTTGTATATGTTATATGATTATGAGTTTTATTTTTCTTTTCTAATGGAATAATCTTTTTTTTTTTTTTATCATTATTGTAGAGAATCCAAATCTTGGATTAGATGAACTTACCGAAGATATTATGAACATGAATGATGATAGTAAAACTGTTAGTGCTAGTAATCACACTATCGAATCCATCTCATCACAAATTGCCATATAGTGGTAAAGTTTTATTGTTTTTGATAAAATATTTATTAAAATATTTTTTTCATGTATAAATGTATAATTTCCTAATTAGTTAACTTTTCATTATTATCTTTTGGCAGGTTTAATTTGACAGATGCAATCAACGTTTGATGTTGTTTTTCTATTATAAAGGATTACATTTGCGAATATATTTTTTATGTTGTTTTTTTTTTTATATGAAAGACTATATTTGCAAATATATTTTTATAATCATCTTTGTAAACATTTGTATTTTTATGGTTTAGATTATATTTGTGGATGATTGTATTTTTTAGGTTTTATGTATCTTTATTTTAATTTTGTTTTTTATTAGATCTATATTAAAATTTAAATGTATTAACTATTATTAAATGGGTCATAAACGGGTCGACTAAACGGGTTATTATCCGTGTTGGTTAAACGAGTCACTAAACGGATCATTAACGGGTCGTTTAACAACTCGTTAAGAAACGGGTTAACCGGATCGTTTTCGTGTCGACCTATTAGTAATTGTATCGTGTTCAGGTTAAGGGGGTTCGACCCGTTTCGTTATCATGTCGTGTTCGGGTCATGTCAAAAATAATCGGGTCGTGTCCAACCCGACTCGTCATCCCGGATTGCCACCCCTAATTACAGGTACCATAATTGTATCATATTGTTCAGGTCATTGGAATTGTAAATGATATTACATGACATAAATTACTTCCATTTTCATTTAAATTCATGTATAGAATGTTGTCCGTTACTTCTGACTTCAGTTTTAAGTATTGAAAGTTTTTTATTTCGAATTGTTAAACGTTTTATCCACTTTACTACATTTTTAATTATTTCAATTACCATAAAATTGTAACTTTATTTTTACTGTAAAGTTACTTTATAAAATTATGATATATACTTCTTATTACATGTTACATCATAGTGTTTAATGTTTACCTATTGAGTTTATAATTCACCCCTCGTTTTTACCATTTTTATAGATTAATAGGCTTTATTTGTCTTGATGGATGATTTTGAGTTATTGGTGTCATTTTGTGGAGGATTTCAATTCTAGTGTTATGATTATCTCTCTCACTATTATTGAAGTAACATTTAAGTTTGTTTCATTCGTTAGGATTTAAATATAATGATTGATTTTAAATGATCATAAATTTAAGTTGTTTAAGACTTTTAATGAGGTGTTGAGACAGATT
The DNA here is from genome assembly GCA_019925255.1 of Litchi chinensis. Classification (NCBI taxonomy): domain Eukaryota; kingdom Viridiplantae; phylum Streptophyta; class Magnoliopsida; order Sapindales; family Sapindaceae; genus Litchi; species Litchi chinensis. Next base: position 20,666,862 of record CM034467.1, on the reverse strand, counting down.
TTTGTTATTAAATTAAATATTTTGAGAAATTATTCTTTAATTGTGTTTTAGTTTTCAGATTTAAGTGATTGATTGAATATTTCATTATATCGGTTTTTATATAAAATTGGGGTGTTACAGTTAGTTAAGTTAGTTAAAGAAGGATTTCGTAGGCTATGGTTTTGTAACTAGAAATCATCTAGATTTGGTCGTAGCTTATTGTGCTTAAAGGGTGTAAATCAGTTGAGTCAGTGCAAATAGGCTGCAAATCAACCAAGTTTGTTTTCAATATATGGAAAACCACCTAGAATCGATTTTCGTCAAAACCAAGCCGACGCGTACCCACCCCTAAGTGTTAGGTTATTGGTGTATTTGATTTATTCTTAAAATAATTACAAAAATGACCTCTTTTGAAGATAGGAGTTGAAAAGTAATATTTTTTTAAAATTACTTATTTCTACCCTTTGTATTTAAGTTCAAAAACATATTTTAATACTATATTTTTTAGAAAAGATTAGTTTTCACTTGGACTATTAGAAAAGGGTTAATTTATATCGGGCTCGTTTTCTCATATATTTCCACTTTGATTTTGTGTTATAAATAATAATACAAGTACTGCTTTTATTGGTAAGGATTTTAATTTAGATTATCATAAAATCGCTAAATTAGCTTTCTGTAGCAATATCGACTGTATTTTTACCGACAATTATACCAAAGCTTTGGTTTTAAGCAATATCCCACTCTAGCTGTAATCCTTGGCTTATATTATCAAAATAGAAACAATATAGTATCAAATCAAGTAGACCGTCTATAAATAAAAGATAATAAAATTCTTACGTATAAATTAGTGAAGTAAATTAAAAATTAAATCTTGTTTAGGGTGTAAATACAAAATGGTTGGGATGCCCCCATCACCTCTCTAAAATTATACATTATGACCCAGTCCAATCCAACCCATTTAAAACCATTCGGCACCCATTCCTTCAAAGAAGAGTACCTCCACCCCCAAACCTGTCCTCCACATATGAAATTTCAGAGCCAACGGAATCCTCGTCCTAATCTAGAATGCTAAATGTGAAAAAATGTTTAGTAAGGCCATTACTTCGCTTCCTAAGGCCTCTATCACTGCAAACAAACTAGCTTCAAATCCAAATATGCAACATTGTAGATGCACCGAAAATTCCTTTCCACAACATTCATAGGAGCTTAAAAAATAAGCTTTCCCAATCCCCATCTCGAAGATTTTCTTAACTTATTTAACTTTTTCAGACACCCAGCTTTAATTCTCCCTAAATGAGGCTAATTGAGACACAATGTATACAAAACAGATTCTGTTATGTAAAAGGAAAGAAGAAATTAAAAAAATAAAATAAATTACATAGTCTTGCTGTAGATCTCTTTTATCTCTAGTTCTGATAATTGTACTTCAGAAGAACTTATTGCGTGTATGAAAAAACATCTTTAAACATTAACATGGTTCAACAGAGTAATAAGAGGAAGAATATTGGAGGGCCTTTAAACCTGGTAGGGAATAGCAGGAAGACCCGACAAAAACGACCACTTCATAGGACTGTGGTGACTCTCAGTAATGACTAGTTATGGCAACTAATCATTTTAGAAAGAAAAATGCCTCTTCAACTTTTCATAGGATCTGAATCCTGCTTTTGAATTTGTTCGAGAATAATATTACAATTGTTCATGGTTCGAGCATCAAGAAGACCATGGTTCCACAGTTTGATCATAAATAATCTCCAACACCTGCCAAGAATAAATGCAAAAACAATGCAGATTCTTAATGCTCACTATGATGGCAAAGATATGACCAAAACTAACAATAAATAAATAACTAACAAATGTAGCAAACTTAAGGGACTAGTACACTTCACAATGTTTTAACTAAAAATCAAACGAAAGCACGAGATAGATAGACATCCTAGAGAAGATCGATGACAACATAATAAAATCTTAGAAATCCATTGAGCCATAATCTCAAGCCTTACACCATATAACTGTATATACTAACTGCTAAAATTTTCGGTTATCTGGAACATTGATTTCATAATGTATACTGCTCCTGGTTGACTATATCTTGCCAGTACATATGGTGCACTGACAACTGCACAACAGACGCATTACATCTGATCTGGCAAAGCAATTGCAAAAGTTTGATTAATCTAAAAGCAGCTATAATACTTATTATGACTCAAACAAATAGAACCAAAGATGTCAAATGGGCTTTTCAATGTCCAACTTTTGTCCAGTTCTACTCTTCCCTTGTCTGAACACTAGCACTTCAAATAGAATTCTAAGAAAAAGACACTAAGAATTACTACATAGTCTGCTGGTGTATAACAGCAAATAAGCAAAATTTAGTCCAAGTTGAGGAAAGAAAAATTGAAAAACTATCAGCAAGTGCTTAAACAGAATCAAGTCATGAGAGAGATCAGCTACCAAATCAGAGCAGGGGCTTGCACCAAGTCATGTCCATGCAATTTTGTAAATGCTTCACATGCCCAAGGAATATGACCATCAGCCAGCACCCTGCCAAAAAGAAACCTGATGTGAACAATTACAGTACAATATTTGCTAATAATGAACCAAATGAGTACTAATGTACATTGAACAATCATAACACATCAAATAAAATTTGACACGAAGAGACTAGCTTGAAAGACCACAATATCCAACATCATCTAAAGCCGTCAACAGATCAGATGTGTGGATCCAGCAAGATCAGGATCATAATATAAACATTAATTCTGGCATCTAAACTTAATCACAAGCAAACAAATTCTAATATATTTGCACCTGAATGAGTTCAACAAAATAATGTTTACCGAAATAAAATTTGAATATATGATATTCATGTATATTGTTCTTTCTATAATTTACAAGTATAATACATCATAAAATAATACTACACACTCAATTCATATTTCGATTTCTAATGCAACAATGTAATTCACATACGACATGTAGTAAGTGACACAAGTCATCAG